>JAWWEV010000056.1:5829342-5873531 GCA_035583235.1 Hafferia zeledoni
GAGGAGGTCACTGCCCTTCCCCGGGATGGGGAGGATGTCACTGCCCGACCCCGGGATGGGGGGATGTCACTGCCCTATCCCGGGATGGGGGGATGTCACTGCCCGACCCCGGGATGGGGGGATGTCACTGCCCTATCCCGGGATGGGGAGGATGTCACTGCCCTACCCCGGGATGGGGAGGATGTCACTGCCCTACCCCGGGATGGGGGGATGTCACTGCCCTACCCCGGGATGGGGAGGATGTCACTGCCCTACCCCGGGATGGGGAGGATGGCACTGCCCTATCCCGGGATGGGGGGATGTCACTGCCCTACCCCGGGGCCTCCGTAGTGACTGACTGAGAGTGGGGCCGCCCCGCAGCCGTCCCGGGCTGGAGGGGCTCCTGCGCCCGCTCCTCCCGCTGAGCGGAGCTCCCCCGGGCGCGGGGACACCCCTGTCCCGCTGCTGCAGCTCCACCCTCCTCTCAGCTGCTCCAGGAAAAGGCAGCACCCAATTCCCCAGGGGTATCGAAGAGGAAAAGTGTGTGTGGGGTGAGTAGGGGGGGGAAATGGAGAGAGAGATGCTTTATTTTCCGCTCTATGCAATAAAGTGTGATTATAAAGAATATAAGAGGGAGCACAGTTTGAATTCCAATTGGTGGAGAGCCCGTTGTTAACCATCAGGGAACTATTTATTCTCTAGCCTTACTGGTGCTCCTTGGTCAATAATGATAAAGGGGGGAAGGAGAAGAAGTTGAAGCCATTACAAAGCAGCAATCACATTACAGAGGAGCAGCAGCAACAGCCCCCCAGAATCCATGATTCCCTCAGGTCATGTCTCGTGTGCTCAGACCACTGGCCACTGTCAGTATTTACCCTGCATCATTAACCCACCAAACAGGGGCTTTTTCTTGCCAGAAATGACTGATTTCTCCAGCCTGACAGCAATCATCATTCGGGAGACAGAGCAGCACTCCCCTGCTGCTCAACTATCTCCAGTGATATTTAATAAATAAATAAAATAGCTGGATGCTTGACCAGCTCCTCAGGAAAGGGGGAGACAATGTGTCTATTTATTGTGATTACATCTTTGCTGCTCCCTAATTCTGACACTTGCTCATGCACACAGACATGGGGCACACGGGTATGTTTGTCTAAGCCCAGATCAGCTCACAAAATGTTATCAATCATTTTCATTGCTGTTCCACCCCAGACCCAGGACCAGATTGCACAAGGCACTGCACAAAGGACAAGAGACAGTCCCTGTCCCAAACAGCTGCTGATGCACTCCAAGACTCTGCTCTTTTCCTGCTTTACTGAATTCCACGTGAGCTTTGCCAATGTTTCAAACAGGACCAGAGTCACTCCAGGCCAGCTTCAGAAACCTCTGGCATCCAAAGTGGATGCCAGATCAAAAAACCCAAACTCAGCGCAGAAACCTAAGCCCAGAGTTTGTTTCCTTTGCTCTGCCACAGGGGAGGTGGTTGTATTTGAAGGGTTTGGTTCACTTTCCTCCTCCCTGGCACTGTTCCATCCCAGGGGCTCCACGAACCTCTCCAGGCTGCACACAGAGCTGAACCCCCAGCAAAGGTGGTTTCTGCCTCGTTACAATGCACAGCCCCTGCAGAAAAGGGAGCTGCCCAGTAAAACATCAGCAAACACACTTTGCACCTCTCACTGCTGGATTCCCAGCCCCACAATGGCTCTCCCAGGTTTTCCCTGACTCTGCCTTAGACCCATTTTCCCAACAGAGATTCTCCCTCGCTGTCTCCATCACCATCCCCTAAACCCTGGCCAGTCAGGGAGTGGGAGGGTGGGGCCCTGTTGTTCTTGGGTTTGTCAT
This sequence comes from Hafferia zeledoni, assembly GCA_035583235.1. Lineage (NCBI taxonomy): Eukaryota > Metazoa > Chordata > Aves > Passeriformes > Thamnophilidae > Hafferia > Hafferia zeledoni. Next base: position 5,831,164 of record JAWWEV010000056.1, read on the forward strand.
GGGTTTCCCAGAACACACCAAATCTGCCCCTCCTTGCCATGAACAACATCAGCTCCGGGAAATCCCTGTTTGCTGCCAGCTTTGCCTCCTCCCATGTGCATTCAGGGGAAAGTCCTGGAAGCACAGTGATGGGTGAGGGGCAAGAGAGGAGGAGGTTCAGGGAGTGTGGCTGTGGCAGAGGAGGGGATTTCTGGGGGGCTGAGCCTCCACACGACATCACAGAGTGGACAGGAATCAACAGAGAAAGCAAACAAGGGGCATAACAAGGACAATCACAGTCACCTCAAAGGAAACAGCAACGTTTTCTTAAGGAAAGGCCATGGGTTCCTTATTCATGTGGTCTTGTATCTCCCCTCTTTTCTGTCACCTGCTGTGGCTCCCCAGATACTTAGTCCTGAAGGTCTCATTCTGAGGCAGCTCCAGTCTCCTTTACATTTCTTTGAAGATTCTAACCTTAGCCTTCAGAGCAGGTTCCTTCTTCCAGTGTTTTGGCTTGGGGAACTGAATTATCCTCTTACCAGAGAGCAAAGGAAATTTCCAGGGTTCTGGAGACATGGACACTTCACTTCACTTCTCTAGGTCTTTCAACAAAGTGACACAACCAACAAACCAGCATCTTTTTGCTCCAAACCTGTCACTAACAGGCTCAGGTTCCTTCAGGTGAACACTGAAACCTCACAGCCAACTCAGAAAGCATTTTCACCTGATCCTTGTTACTCACACATGTGTACCCAAATTTAATGCTGCCTCTTGGGATGTTTGAGCTGTGGAAATGCCTCCCAGTTGTGACTGGTTTCAAGAGTAACAGTGAGTGAAGCTGTGGTTGTAAAGCAGCCCAGGAAGTTCCTCCCCAAACAGAACAAAGATCAGCCTCCTTCAAGGGCAATCAGTAAATGAATCTCTTCTAATAGGCAAGATGAAAATCAAGCTCTAGAAAAATAAGCAGGAGGAGGGAGGGACAACAACAAGGAACTCCCATAGACACTGCTGGGCATTATTCACACTCAGCAGCAAAGGAATTGGGGACCATGAGTTGGGATAAAAGCTGGACTCGTAGACTTGGTACAACTAAACCCAAATCCTTTTATGGAAGCCCAGAAATGAGGTTCTTTATAGCTTAGAAGAAAAATGAGAGCTGCTGCTTAGGGAGCAGGCCATGTTTCTTCCCCTGCACAGGCTGCTGTCTCTCTGCATGTGATGCCTTCTGTAAGCTCTTTTGGGGACAGGGGCATAAATCATAATAAAGCCATGGCATGGCATATAAATCATAATAAAGAATAATGATACGTAATAAGGATGAATAATATTAAGAGGAGAATTGTGTGGGAGAGCCTGCACACATTTATAGACACACAGCTGTACAAATACAGAGAGAAAAGCTGGTTGTTACTGTCAACACATTGATCCCAACCTCCTTGCACCACCTCCTGTCCCTCCATCCCTGCCCTGCTGCACAGGGAAGGCCTGGGAATAAACATGTGCAGGGATTTTACTGCTCAGAGAGCCACAAACTGCCCCTGGAGGGGGAGTTGAAAGCCCCCCAGCTCCTGGGTCTGGCTGGACACAAAGCTCTCCCCCTCTGCTTTGGGTGGAATTTGGGTGGAATTATGTCACCTGAACAAATCAAGGAGGAGGAATTACATCAATTCCAACACACAACTGCCCTTTTCCCTTTCCTGGAGCTTCCAAACAGCAGAATAACTCTGTCTGTACAGCAATGAAGAGACTGGCAGAGATCCCCACCTGCCTGGCTCTTAGAGGAAGGTGTGGTGAAGGCTACAAAAAAACGCAGATTTTCTGTAACTTCCCCTTTCTGAGCAGTTCTAATAAAAGGAACTCAAAAATCTGCCACCTGGATAGTTCTAAATAATCCAACCTCGTGTTGCTGAGGAAAGAGAACTGGAGAAGGGAAGCACAAATGGGGAGAAAAAATGACTTCAAGGAACACATAGAAGTTGTTGCAAGAAAACAGGCAGGAAAAAACCCCTCAATGTCCAGCAGAATGTCCCATTCTTCATGGAAACCCAATGGATTTATACATAAAAGAGGCACAAATGGCTCCCTGCTGGGGTAGAACCAGGGAAGGAAGGATGAAGTGGTAAAGGCACAGAGTGGGAGGTGAAGGAGTTTAGATCAGGGAGGAGCCTCCTTTCCTGGCCTGTCCAAAGCAGCAGCAGATTGTTGGAGCTCTTCAGAAAGGCACAAGAACAACAGGCAGTAGCACCAGACATCTTAACTTGTTTTAATGCCATGCAGAGTTTGATTTACTACTCCAATCCCAGGATTTATTAAGCCTGGCTCTGCTGCTTCTGCTTCCACAGCAATAAAGCTGAAAATGTCAGAGAAGGAGGTTCCTTTGTGTATCTCCTTTGTTTGTGGGACCTTTCTAACCTGAAGCTGAGTTTAGGAGAGGTTATGCAGATGGTTCTACCACCTGATTCACAGACTTGGGAGGGGTTTTTGGGCCCATCTTTTCATGCTGCCTGAACAAAAGTAACAAAGCCAAACTGTGCCCAGGCAGGTGAAACCCCTTTGTCCCACACCCTGCCAGGCCCTGGCACAACCCCAGAGCCACCTGTAACCTCTGTGCATTGCTGTGCCTTTTTTTAACTTAATTTAAAACCAAAGGTGGGTAGAACTGGCTTGGTGGGAGTCTGTAAAATTCTGTAATTGCAACAGCATGAATAAGCCCTGTAAAAACTGGGAGAAACCTGACCCAGAGGGGAAGCTGGGAAGGCAGAGCCCCCACTCCAGGAAATCCAGACCCAGGGCTGGAACCCAAAGGCATCTGCCAGCACTCCCTGAGCAGCAACACCAGAGGTTCTTCACCTGCATCTTTATCTGCACTGGGTGAGAGTAATCACAATTTTAACATGGATTTCCTGTAGGTGAGAAGGACCAGACTAGTCAGGCTGGAGGACTTTGGGCCTCTCCTGAACTCTCAGAGTTAGGGGAGCAAAATTGCAAACTTACCCCCACCACTGTCCTGCCTTTGGGGTGTCACCACTCAGGTGATGAGAACAGGGACATTTGCTGCCAATCACACAGGGCTGCACCTCTCTAATATTAGAGGCAGGAGACAGAAGTGGGAGCTCTAATTTCCAATTCTGCTAATTGCAGACCTCGATTAGTGTTCCACTTTTACTCTCTACAGATGTGTTTGCCAATTTGCAGAGAAGGAGGGAAATAAATATGTGATTGAGATCTTCAGGGCTGGAGATGCTCAGAGCAGACTGAGCAGTCGATTTCCCAGTGCTCCAAGAGCACAACAATCCAAGTTCCCCTCCATGGCCTCCTCCTTACAGGTGCATTTGGACTGCTCAGCTCCTTGCACAAATTGATTCATTTATCACCAGCAGATTAGTCTGAAATTGGGTGGGGTTTGTGTGTTTGGGTCAACTGATTCTCCCGAAGAGAAAATCCCAGGGATAACTCGGTTTCCAGTGAATCTGATAAGCCAAAGGACACGGTGGGGGGGGGTTGGTACAACTTTACAGAGCTGACTAAACTGGGGCTGCTGGTCAAGATCCATCCCAAATGATCTGCTGGCTGAGTCAGCCAGTTCCATTTTGGGTGTGAAGAGACAGAGTTCCCAGGCAGTGAATATCAGCAGCAGAAACAGCACAAGGGAAAGATTCCTTCACCAGTTAAATGTGTATTTAAATTGCTGATAGTCCACACTGAGATCCAAGAAAAAATGTATTTATCATTGTTATTAACAGTAATAGAAATAAAACCAGTTCTAATAGCATGCAGGGTTTGATGCATTTCCCAAATAAAAGGATTTATTAGTTTAAAGCCTGGGTATTTATTTGTTTCCCTCTCCCCAGTCCGGCCCCCCCCCCCCCCATGTTGAATTTTTAATGCCCCCTGTTCCTAATGTCAGCCGTTTTTCTTGTAAAGGTTTTTTGACATAACTTTATATTGCTCCATCCTTTTGTTGTTGCCATTCCCCATCCTTGTTAGAGACTCCACTCCCCTAATGAAGCTCATCTCCTGCCAGGATAATAAAAGAAAATAGATCCAGAGCTGAAGTGAACCAGTGAGAGGGGAGGGGGGTGTGACTAGAAATAAGGGTGGCACAAAAAGTGCCATGACAGTGTGTTCTCCGGAGACTCCCAGGGCTCCCCAGGATCTGAGGGGATGCACACACACAGTTTGTACAGATCTCTGTGCCCACTGAGTGTGTGGGGGGCTAATTCCATCCACACACTGCCAGTGGGGAAGGACACGTTTGGAAATGGGCCCTGCAGGTGCCAGGAGGTGGTTGGGGACATTCTGCCTCTCCTTTCAGAGCTGGTTCAGACACTTCAGCACCAGTTTGGTCTGGAACAGCAGGGATGCTGAGGGCTGGCCAGAGGTCCCTCTCCTTCCCATGAGACAACAAACCACAGCTCCTCTGCAGGAAATGCTCTGCACATTCTCAGGCAGAAATTTTGAGGAGGGTCCAGCACATCCCCAAACCCTGAGCCCAATCACACCCAAGTCCCCTTGGATGCTTCACAGAGCCAGACACCCACTAGACACACATGCAGCAAAAGTGTCTTGGGGACTGGCTCAGGGCACACTCAGGCACAGAGAGGACCAGCCTCCAGCTGAAGCAACAATGAGTTTGGAGATTTTAATTTTTTTACTTGTTTCCAGTGGGATCTCCAGCTTTGAAGCACATCAGACACATCAACATGAGGAGAACCTCTCCATAATTGTGGCTTTCCACATCTGATATTTATGGCCATGCACAGCCCTGCTCAGCTTCTGCAGCAGTGCCACAGGCTTTGCAACTCAAGAAAAAACTCTATTCCTTCCTACCAGACTAATTCTAAAATTCAAACCCCAGAGTCATCGTCTCTAGGCTTGGCTTACACACCAATTCTGCACTGAAAAGCTTAATTGAAATTTCAGGTGGAAATTAATCCAGCCACCCCTTGTTCCCTAATGGATTTTGATCTACTTCTCCACACTGTGACAATTCCTGGCACAGTAAGTGATGTCTGTTTTGAAGAAGGCCATAATTATGAAGTCTACAGGGAACTGTAGGTCAAGACAGAGACACAATGACATAGCTCTTACTAGACCAGAAAAACAGGAGTGACGAGGACTCCTGACATGCTGCAGGAGCACTGACAGATCAGGAAGGAAAACACTTGCAGCAAAGCCAGGTCTGGCTCTATTTTGTCCTCTTTGAGCTGTTTTTTGAGAGCTGTGGAAAAAAAAATCCAACTAATTTTTATAACTAAAACACCAGTCACTGTCCTCCTTCCAAAATTCCATCTGGAAATCCCAGAAGCAGATCCAAAACAGGACAACAACACTTGCAAACTGATGGGGTGTTCTAACAAGCACCTTTTTGTCATCAGGATCCTGGAAAGCAGACTGGAGTAGAAGCAAAGGGCAGGTGAATTTAGGGAAGCTCTTAAGGAAAAATGAAGGATTTGCACGGCTCTGCATATGTGTGAGTACTCCAACCAAGTGGGCACAGTGAGCCAGCCCCAGAACTGGCACAGCCCAGGGGCAGCGGGCACTGGGAATGTCAATTCTGCCAAAGGGAATGGTAATTGTGTTAAAGGACAGGTCACACTTCCATGAAGACACAACACACAGAGGCACAGCAGCAGAGCAGTTCCTTAAACTGAGACAATCCACACAAATATATCCTTTTGGAGGCAGGAATTTGTTGTTGTTGTTGTTGTTGATTTTAATGCAATTCCACCAGGAAGACAAAAGCCAACCCCAGTGGCAGAGCTGCCAAAGGCACCCAGCAGGTTCCCAGCCCTGGTGGAACTGCCACGACTTTAATGCTGTGCTGTATTAATATGCAAAGTGTGCCTGCCTTCCCAATTAAATGGCAAATGCGATGATTAAAGGCAGGCAGAAGATGTTAGATGGAGAGTGCTGAACCAGGGCTGTGTTCCCTGCACACAGGAGTCCCACAGGAGCCCCCCAGGAGCCCCCCAGGAGCCCCCCAGGAGCCTCACAGAAGCCCTGAGGGAGCACACGGAGGGAGATCACTGATGGTGAGCAGAGAGAGCTGGGAGGAGAAAAACACCCTGGAAAAATGGGAGAAAATGAGGAGCCTGTTTACAGGAGGACTGAATTAACACAGTACCTCATCCTGGGCTCTCACACATGGCCCCTCTGGGCCACACATATCTGGAGAGGAACGGAGCACTGCTGATCACAGGAGCCAAATTGTGGCACATCATTTGGAGGGAGGAAGCCTCAGAAGCTGAGTGAATCACAGCAAAAGGCCTAGAGAGCACCACAATTCAGAGCTGCACAGCCCTGAGACAAAGCTCAGAGGGGCCAGACCTTTCCTCTGTCCCCTCTTTCCTTGTTAGCATCAGCATTTTCCCTTTTCCCACCTCTCCAGGCTGGGAGAGGGAAGCACAGTGGAGAAGTGCAGCACGCTGGATAATTTACAATTAGACCCACGAAGATGAGGAGATGCAACAGGAAACATTAATAACTGAGTGTAGAGTTGCCTCTGCCTTGCTGTGAAGGGCTCGCTCTAAATCAGTCCTGTAGCTTTACCCCTCCTGGCTCTGCCCCCTGTCAGCTCCAGGCCACACAAACCAGTCCCCCCTTCCTCTTCCTCGCTGCCTCTGAGCTCTGCTGCTCCCTGTCACCAACACACTCCCTGCCCGTGTTTCATGACTTGCATTTAATTAAAAGAGATGGCACAGTCAGGTATATTTATGGGGACTTCTAATCCTCACACTCCCGTTTCCAGTTGCTATGGGTTTCCTTCCAGAGTTGGCTCTTTCTCCCCCACCCCCAACCACGTAGGATAAAGTCTAATAAATTCTGCTGTGTAATTGGCTGTACATTTTAGGGGTCCATCTATCCCAGTGCTGTGAAAACAGAGGCCTTCAAAAAATTACTGTAAGGACAGGAAACCCTGTGGGGAAAGAGTCTAAAGTGCTTTATTTCCTCCAACGGCTGTGGCTAAATTGTTACAGGTCCGAAGTGGGAGTGCTGAGTGGGACTGAGCCAGAGCCAGTGGCTGCACCTGAAGGAAAGCCAGAAGAGGCACCTTTGCCCCAAATCAGAGTTTGGTGTCCTGGTTTGCCTCTCTGAGAGCAAGAGAACCATGCCAGGGGCTAAGCAGAGGGCACTGCCTGCCTGCCCAGGTGGAGGGAGGTGCAGCTGCCTGATGGATTAATGCAGTAACTCTTCAGGTGCTCATGTTGCTCTCACCTCCCAACACTCCACAGACACTGAAAACCTTGTGATGCTCATTAAATGAGCCACTTCCATCACAGATTCTTTTAGAAAAGATCTCCACATTTTGAGGAATGCAGAATTTTAGCTGCTCTTTGTCTTCAGGGAGGGATTTCTTTCAGCATCAATGTGTCCCCAGGGTGAAGCCACACAGAGGAGAGGGTGGACATGTCTGCATACAACAAAACTTCCCTGCCCTGTTCTCAGCATTCGGGGTGACCCATCTCTGCTGAGGACAGCAGGAATTGCCCATGTGCAGTGCCAGCACTCCCAGGTGGGCCTCTTGCACCACCTGAACATCCTCAGCAGGAGTTACTGGTTGTAAACTTTGGAAACCTTCAGCATGAGAACCTGCACCTGCTCTCAGGGCAGCAAAGCCTCCCCTCCCATCCAAATTCTCACTGACCCACTGGGACTTCACATCCCTCACTCACAGCTGAACCCAAACAAAACACAGTGGGAACAAGCAGATTTCCCCTGGTTTGTTCATTTAAGTGAAAGAACAAAAGGACTTAAGGAAAGAGGAATTCTCTGCTGGGGTCAGGTGTGTGCCTGGCCCTGCTGCACACACAGAGCTGTGGCCAGAGCTGCCTCCCTGCAGAGCACTGCACAAGCTCTGCCATCTCTATCATTTCTCCATTATGTTGGCAGAAGCCAACACACCCCTTAATTCACAGGTTTCCACACTCTAAGTTTATGGCTAACATTAATGTTATTTAAATGTCACCTTACTTTTTTTTTTCTTCTCTCTCCCATGAATGTCACGCTGGGTTTCTTATTTCCCTCCGTTTTTTAAAAGAATACTTTATCAAGCAGAGCTGACTGTCCCCCCACCCCGTCTGCTGGAGCAGCACTGATGAATAAAACCCCCACCTCAGAGGAGACAGTTTTATTCTGTTGATCGGAAGTCTGCCAGCCCAATTTATGATTGGACATAAGATCTCCAAATCTGGATTTATGTGTTGTAGTATAACGACAGGTCAATGAGATTAAAACTATGTTCATGAGAGAGCTGTGAGGCAATTTGAGTTTCATGGTTCTGTGGTGATTGGGCATTCAGTCTAAGAAAACCTGTGTTAATAAAACCCTTGCAGTCCCCGGAACAATCTGCACATTATTCATTATTGCAGCCTGGCTGTGGTGCCTTTGCCAACACCCCCTCACCATAAACACAGAGAGAGGCAGAGCAATTCTCCCCCTCCTCCCCATTCAGATGGAGCCATCAGGGAGATGGTGCCACTGATAACGAATGGGCTGAATTAACAACAGAAACACTTTTCTTCCTTATCATATGGTTCACATAATCAAAACAGGGAGGGGGAATGGGAGGGGAGAAAAGTCTGAGCCTCACATGTGGGTCTCCCCCACCAACTGAGAAATACATGGACTAAGGGCAGACCAGCAGCTTCTAATCACGTCCAGAGTGACTCCCTTGCCTTCAGTTCCTGTTTATTGAAGAAACATCACCCTACAAACCTTAAACACGGGGCTTAAATGAGCTTAAGGCAGGTCAGGTTGGCTTGTGGAGGTCACCTGAATCAGAGCAAACCTGCAGAAATGGCTCCCCTGGGCCTCTCAGCTGTCTCTGCATCCAGAGCCCAACAGCCACGCTCTTCTCAGGCTTGGCCTTCAAAACAGGGTGAGTTTGGCCACCAGGCTGGATGGAGCAAGTCCTGCAAACTTCAGGTTCAGATTCACGTATCTCCCAGGCTGGAAGCCAGACCAAGATTAGGTTCAGGGTGTTATTGTGGCAACTTTCAAGTGACACTCAGATCCTGATCCAAAATTACCAGTTCAAGCCCAAATCACAGAATGGTTTGGGTTGGAAGGGACCTTAAAGATCATCCAGTTCTAACCCAATGAATCCAATACCTCATCTTGCTTTGGCATCCCACTCAAGCTCCTCACTGCTCCCACCTGGCACTGGAGCAGTGGCACCCACCAGAGTACACAAAGCACCATATAACCAGAAGGGAACCTGCAGCAAACTCAAAAGTCATCATCTTTCCTCTTTAAGGTGTTTCATTCTTCATCAATTTCTTCATCATCACAATAAAGGTTTAAATTCAAAAAATATCACAGGATGTAATCATTTAGTGCAGGGAAAATGTTCATGCTTTGTTTCCATATGGACTCTCTAAATAAAGCAGCTCCTCATGCAAGCACAGGGGCCAAATTCACCTTGGCCTGGTTTAAGAAGGTCTGAGAACCCACAATCCCTTACACTTCAGTAACTGCTGAAGGTGCCTGGCACTTCTGAGTATGAAACACAAATGCTGAAAACCCCAGAGCAGGAATGAATGGAATGGAAGAGCAGCAGCCCAAGGACAAAGGAAGGACACGGAAAAAGAAGCCTGAAAAGGGACAAGACCAAAAGGAGGTCCTGGGGAGCCGTTACTTGTGCTGCTGTTTGACTATTCCAACCATTGTGCAATGGAGTCCCAAATCAGAGAGCCCTGTGTACCCACAGAGCTGTTACTGCTGAAGGGGCCAGAAAATGTTGGTTGAGTAAACCCATCTCTGATAGGCAAGGAGATACCAGGACGTTCCTGTTTCATCCTTGTTTAATCTGTTCTTGTTGTCAGGCAGGGCACTGGGCCAGCACAAGTTCCCATTGCCTCAGCTCCGGGGGGGACTGGCCTCAGGATTTATACAAATAAAAGAAGAAACGAAAAGCGCCAGCAGCACCAATCTGATTACAGAGTCATTTATTTTCTGGTCGTTAATAATTTGTGCAATAAAAGATTGCGTGCCGTTCTGAGTTAGTGGGAGTTATTGGCATGAATTTCCCTCCACACTGGTGTGAGGCTGTGCTTGGAACATAAATTATTAGTTTCTTATCGCACTCCTCCTCATTTTTCATGCTGCCACAGCTCGATCGCCAGGAGCCAGCCCCTCGCTCTCAGCCTTGTTTTATGCTGCACAAGAGGCAGCAGAGATGGCTAGTCCATCTTTAATTCCACTATTTGTTCCTGCACTGCCTCTCTGCCAGTCCTCCTGCCCACCCGGGCAAGGTGTGCCCTGTATTGTGGCTCTGTGGAGCCACTGCTGGTGACAGGCAGGTCCTCTGCCCTTTGCCAGCGACGGCTGTAGTGAAAACACTGCTCTGGCAACACCCAGAGCAAGGAAGGGACAGGCAACACCCAGAGCAAGGAAGGGCCAGGTAACACCCAGAGCAAGGAAGGGCCAGGCAACACCCAGAGCAAGGAAGGGACAGGCCTCCACCATCCTGCCAGCTCCTCTCACGGGGCTGTTTGGAAGCAAATTGCATGTGTGGATCTCAGTGAGAGGATAAAAGGCAACTGGAATTCATAATGGACTGGAAAGGAGGGGAGGGAAGTCCTGGCACAGAACTGGGGTGTCCACAAGATGGTTGTATCTCCAGAGTAAGAAGTTTGAGACTTGGCTGTGGCTGAGGAAAGGCCTGGCCTTTCTCCACAAAACCACCTCAAGGCTCCTCTGTACAACAGGTGCTTCACTCACATTTCCAAATTACTTGAAGTTCAGTGAGGGAAATACATTAAGAATCAAAACTCATTTAAAAGCCATCAAAACACCCTTCTTGTTTCCCTGACACACAGCACTGAAATGCTCTTTAATGATGCTAATTGTGTTGTTAAATGCATCAGGGTGCACATAAACCACACCAAAACTCTTGGACCTTTCCATATGTCAACCTCATGGCCTTCTCCATTCAATGAGTCTCTTCCAGTTGTGCCCCAGGAACATTTGCACCAACATCTGCTAAATTTCAGAAGAAGCACTGACAGATTTGGGTGACAGAGCACATCTGGCAGCTGCAAATGTACTTGCCAAGGGCTGTGAAAACCATGAGCTTCTACAGAGAAGTGAAGCAGGAGGTGCAGGAGTAGCTTTGCCTTCTCTCCATGGAAGGAGAAGAACCCACCAGCTGAGAGAGCCTCTCTGTGCAGCACCATCCACAGCAGGCTTGGATCCACATTGCCTTGCTCTCTCAACTCCAGTCACTCCTCTGGCCTCAGACAAAGCCCAAAGCCCAGAATTCCCTCCCAGATTCCTGAACCAGAGCCACGTGACGTGCCCAGGGCACCCCTGTTACAGGGAACACATGGACTTCCATTCCAAGAGGATTTATAACCAGGGTCCTGGGCAGGCTCAGCACACACTGAGGGGGTGTTGTCAGTGCCAGGGTGATTGATGGCACCGTGCTGGGCATGTCTCTGGTGATTTCACTGCATTTAGAAGAAAGGCTGACTGTCCCTTCAGGACAGGGACCCAAAATCACAGGAAATTTATTGTAAGTCCTTGGTAGAGGCAAATTTCTATCCTTGGAGAGAAAAATATATATAAAAAAAAGCCCTTAACTAAAATCTTGGGCTTTACCCAGGCCCCTGATGTCCTACAGCATCTGGTGCAGTGGAGGACAGTTCCTGAGGGCTCCAACAAGCACATCTTCCCTCTTCCTGTGATCCAACAGTTTTAAGATATTTATTGCTCCTTTTGCCACTTCCCAAGAGAACTCCCTTTATCACAACCTATTTCAGATTTGTTTGGCTGCCATCACCACCTGCCAAGGCCGTGCTTTCTGCAAAATAAGCTGGCAGCAAGCCACAGGCAGGATTTGTCAGACACTCTCTTGGAGAATCCCCCAACCTGGTGATATTTCCATGCCCTCCCAGTTCCTTCATCCCACTCCTCTTGGGGACATTTGGCTGAAAACAGAAAGCATAAAGCCGAACTGCAGAAGTGTTTCAAATTTCAGGTGAAGTAATGACAGGACCTTGAGGGGAGGGTACAGTGGGACTTGTACAGCAGAGTTTTCCATGGATTTAAAAGCAGCAGACAGACACCTCAAAGAATGACTTGACAGCCAACATGGCCCTGGACTTCGGTGTCCAGTTAAAGGTTCAAAGCAGGCTGACAACTCCTGCCTGTATCCTGCTTGCAAACCACTCTCAAACAAGCCCCTGGAAATCCGGTTTGCATCACTTGCTCAAGCCTTGCCAGCTTAATCTGAATAATAACAGAGAAATGGCCCTGCAAGGCCAAATGCTATCGGGGTAGGAGCAGTCAGGAAGATAAATTAAGCAGCACACGTGGCTGAGACCCTTTGAAAGGAACATTACACTTCCTATTTTCACATCTTGCAATCTCCACACTGTAGCAGCAACTCTGGCAGGAGTTCCTCAGTCACTCTCTTCCTGAGAGATCAGCACTCCCAGCAGATGTCCTTCCCCACAGCCCTTTCTCTTTTTTTTTCCCCGTGTGCAGGATGCTGTGGATTTAATTTATGATGCCTCTTTGCCCAGCAGTACCAACCATCACCTGAAGCTCATGAAACACTTGGCAAACAGTCCTGTCTCAGTTTCCTGGCAGTGCTGTGGGGAAGCACCAAGCACAGGCAAATATTTGTGTGATTTCTGATGGGCATGGCAGTAATACATAAAAAAACCCCAAACCAAACTCATGCTTTAGGAGCAGTGCCCCAAAGTACCAAGAACCTCATAAAAACATTTTGCTACTCAATATTCTTGAATATTTCAATACCTGCTTGAATTTCCAAATCAGTTTGGTCTATCTGTTGGGCTTTTGGTTTTACTTCACAGTGTTCAACCCAATGGATATTTGCTGCCTTGTAATTCTGTGCACAAAGATTTGGGGAAATCAGCTTATTCCCCTCAACTTGTCTGTGGAAAAATGTTACTCACTAACTAAGCATCAAATAAATCAATTCTCTTCCTTATATGATGTTTTACTTCAGTGTTTCTGGAAGGGAGAGTGTTTTCCATCACTTCTGCCACGCTCCCCACTCTGAGCTTTGCACACACCTCCTGAAACCCCCCGCACTGCACAAGCACAAGCTGTGCTGCACCTACTGAGGCACTTCAGGGTCAATGAGCTCCTTCATCTTTCCAGTTCTAGCTCTCTGCTTCTCCCTTCCAGGCATCTAAGTTGGCTCCTGCACCATCTTCATTATGGTACTTCTTTTTCCCTAAGTTATGGCTCCCTGGTTCCCTTCCCTCCTGCCTGAGGCTCAGGGCTTGGAACTCCTGGGTTCTATTTCCAGATCTCCCATGAGCTGTTGTGATCTTGAAAACAAGCCAGGAAGGTGGCAATTTCAAACTTGGGTGCTTCAATTTGGGCACCTGACATGACCTCATTTACTGAGAGGATAAGTATCCATAGCTCTGGTGAAAAAAAGAGCATTAATACTAGAAATATCCAGGGTCTCATTCTTCTGACTCTCCTCTCTCCTTCATATTTCATTCATCCCAAATCTGCATCTCCCTCTTACTTTAACAGCCAAACCCAATGCCAGCCCTATCTTCAAACCCAGCACAAACTATACTCCCAGTTCCTCTGGAAGCTGCACTTTACTGTCCACAAACCCCTCACATTTATGCCTAAAAAGTTAAAAGAGAGCCATAGATTCGAGTTTCTGATACCAAGCAATGCACTGACCCACCTTCCCTAAACTTTTCACAGGAAACAACTTGTTTAATTTTTCTCCTTGGGACCTACAGTGCAAATTCTCAGCAGTTACAACCAGGAAGAATAATACACATTCTTGGGTTGTGGATTATTGCACACACACACACACACATATATATATAAATTTACACAGCTCAGTTTTTAATTGACCTCACAAAAGGTCCATAAAGCATGAAAAGTGAACCTTCCAACCAAATAATGTCATGCATGTCCTTCCTGCAGTCCTGTAACCCCCGGCAAAGGCTCCCTATTAACTCTGCGGTGACTACACATCATTAAAAAAAAAAAAAAAAGGAGGCGGGGAAGGAATAACCCAAAAATACACGCTATAGATGCAAAACATTTCCAGGTGTGTATTTGGTACGGTGTGTGAATCCACATGGAGACACAACAAAACAATACTGGGTTGTCCTGCCCGTGTACGGCCCTCCATCTGAGCGCCTTTGCGAGTAATCCGATTATCTCCCCTATGAAATCAAAACAGCACGGGCGAGAGGTTTTCCCCTAATCCCAGCGCCATCTCTGGGAACGGCTCCACGGCGCACAATTACTCAACAAAGGGGCCGGGAATTAGGGGAGGGTTTTGCTGCTCTCCTACATCTCCACGAGCGGCGGCTCTGGGCAGCATCCCGGAGCCATCCCGGCGGGATGCGGGCGGGGCGGGCACGGCACGGCACGGCACGGCAGGGTCGGAGCCCCGCGGGCCGTGCCCGGGCTGGCGCCGCTCGGCCCCCCGAGGGCTCTGCAGCCGCCGCCGCGGTCGGAGCGGCCCCGGCAGCGCAGCCGAGACGCGGCAGAGCCGCCGCCACGGCCCAATTAGCGCGGCCGCCCCCGGGGCGCGTCCCGCCCGCCGCCCCCGCATCCCCGCGGCTCGGCGGCGGCGGTGGCAGCGAGGCGGAGGACGAGGGGGAGGATGAAAAGGGCGATAGCCTGGAAAGGAATGGCCCTGCCGACAGAAAAAAACAAACCCAGCCCGGCTGCGCCGCCGGGAGCCCCTGGGAGGCGTCGCTGCCATGCGGAGAGACGGGTTCGCTGGGAAAGGCGCACCGGCGGAAAGTTCCCGCAGCTGCTCAGCCCACCCGCGGGGAAACAGCGGTCCGGGATGGAAAAGCACGGCAGGGACCGGGAGGAGAGCCAGGCCCACGGAGCGTGTGTGCCCGGCACGGACGGGCTGCGCGACACCCTCACAGAGAGCCAAAATCAAACCTGAAGTTGCCCTGCAAACGGTCACCCAAACCCCCGCAGAGCTCACGGAGCTGGACTTTGGCCGCCTGTGCCCACAGGGATGCTCAGGACAACAACGGGACAGCGTCACCCAGGGCAGCCCCTGGGCCACCAGATGTGCTGCTGCCCCGTGCGGTGCTCAAACGGTGCCAGCACAGGGCAGTGCACCATTGTTGGCATTTGGCACATCAGTATCGGTGCTTTTCTGATTATTTCTTCCATCCTGAGCTTTTCACATTCCTGATTTGACCCCTGGACACACAGGCACAGGTAATCATCAGCCGCCATACCCCAGGGACGTGCTGGGAGAGTCTTTGCTCCCTTTGAGCAGCAAAGACTCTCCAGGCACTGGTGATGTGGGAAAATTATGAAGTCACTATTGGAATCCCATCCCTTCAAACCACATCTGCCAGATGATTCTCCACACCTGGCAAAGCCTTTCAAGGAGACAGGTTTGGGCACCAAGCAGGTAGTTTCAGATTCAGTTTCCCCCCTGTTTATCCCCCAAAGCCCTGGTGTCCTCTGCCCATGTTTCTGCTTCCATCAGGAGAGATGGGTCCCCCCTGCACAGGAGGTGGAACTGGGACAAGCATTTTATCCTCCAGTTCCCTCACACAGAGATCAGTTGTTTCCTGGGAAAGCAAGGAAGATGATGGAAGTTGTTTCCCCTGTGCAGGTTCCTTTTTCCCTCTGTCAGCATTTCCCTTGATCAGCAGATCTGATGCAATCCCACAAAAGCCAGCTAGTTAAAAACTCCATTAGGACTAGGAGCATGTTTTAATCACCACCTTGTCTGACCTGACAGGTTTCCCTCCTTCTGGCTTCATTTTCAAACACTTCAAATATTTCCTATGTAAGGGGAAGGGCTTTCTGTATTTCAACAAGACAGTTAAAAATCTCACTCATTTATCATCATGGTTCCACTTTCAATTTTGCCTTCCTGGAAATCATTTTGGGATGGGAAAGACAGATTGTATCTCAAGCCATGACATTTCAGTACAATGCCATCGCTTCTCGTCACAAAGTGATGCTGTTTTGTGCCCCATATCATAGAGATATATATTGAGAAGATTTCTTTTCCCCTCTTGAATTTGCATTGCCTAAAAAACTAAACATAGCAGCAAATCTACAAAATATCTGACCAGACTCAGCTTAACACTGATCCAAAAATGGGACAAAACTTACCAGGGTTATCCAAGTCCTCTTCTACTTGATATTACAAGGACTGGGAAAAGAAGCACAATGTCCCAAGGAATATTCAGCTGCAGCCAAAAGGTAGATGACCCCAAGTGACACAGAATTGTGTCCTCTTGGATGCAGGACAATGTTGGACCTTGTTATTAAGCCATACATTGGAATTACATGGGGTGGAAGGAGCTGTTATGCCCCAAATACTCATCCTCTAAATACACATCCTGACTTCAAACTCCAAGTCACACCTCAAGAAAGACTCTCTTCAGAATGAAGCTAATTTTCCAAATCAGGTACTTTTTGAGGATAAAAGTGAGCTATTTGACATCTGATTTTCTGAGCTGCAGAGCCTTTCCACAGGTTCCCATTGACTTCTGCTGGAGTTACAGAGGTGTCTGGAGAAGGACTTGCAGGCTGTACTTGTTTCCATGCCAACACCCACAAAAAAAGGGAATTATTTCAGATACAGAGTAGCTAATTTTCAAATGACAAAACTATCTGCCATTTAAATTATGTTTGCCTTTCCTAAGCGGCTGAGCGGGGCCTAATCCATATTGTGCAGTGAATACCTGCAGTATTTTATTATTAAAATTTAAGCTGTTTTGGCATTATAGAAACATGAGAAAGGGGCTTTTGTGTTGATGCTGCAGACCCGAGGCAGGCAAACTTTGCAGCAGAGCATGAAGGAATTTTACCTGAGCACATCCCAGTGCAGGAACCTGTTGGCCTGGACAGGATGCCCAAACAGGTGAATAAAAAATGACAGCGAGATAAAGCATGGAGAGTTTTAGTCAGAGAAGGCAGGAAGGAGCAAGAGTCCTGACAGATCTCATCCTGGCACTTTGCTTGAGAAGGGGTGACAGACTTCACACCTCAGAGTGAAAGACCTGCTCAGTCCATCCCACGACTCCCCCAGAGGTGGCCCCAGTGCAGCAGGGAAGAATTCCCCAAATTCTGCACACTGGCCCCAGGATCCCAACCCTCCTCCTTCCCAGCATTTGCTGTGCCAGCTCAGAAATACTGAAATTCAGGAGGTGGGAACTAGGTGGCAACACCTTTAACCCAGATGTGGCCTTCCAAAGCTTTTTTATCATAACCATGTCATATTTGGGAGAGAGAGGAGGGAAGAATTCAGTTCTATCTCTACAACCCTTCAAAGGATGCAGCTGCACCATCATGACACAGCCTTTATTCTAGCAGGGCTTAGTGCAGCTATATGGCTTCAATTACATTGGTATAGACAGGGAGTAAAACCCTTAAGTAAACAGGGCTATTTTCTGATCTAAAATGGAAATTAATTGCCTTAAAGGCATTTTTGAGGGCCCTCGTCAGACATGATTTAAGTAACACGTCGGTCATGGGTACAAAGGACACAGCACTGCAGAAATCCCTGGGCAGCCTGTGCACCATTTGTGCATTTGTTTCAGGCAAGAAAATCCTGAGAAACTCTTCTTTTCTTTTACTTCCAGAAAAATGCTGGGATGCAGCTCCCTCTGGGAGAAAACAATGGCAGCGCTCAGAGCCCTGAGGAGCAATTGCTCCCTGAGAAACTGCCCCAGGAATTACAACTTTGGGAGTGCAGGGTGGGAGGGGGGCAGAGAGTGCAGAGCAGAAAAGGTCCAAGATGATGGGAGAAAATAATCTTTTTAAAAAGAGAGATGGGAAGAAGAGAGTTGCTCTCCAGATGGGTTTTGAATGCCAAGTTTCAGCAATTTCAGTGCCACATCATAAACCCTGGCAAAACAATATTTAAGGCTACTTATCAATTAGATGGATTATCCTTTGTGCTCATAATTTTTGCACAATTGCAAATGCTTCTCATCCCTTCTCCTGCAGTCAGGGGGAGGAAAAAAAGCCCTGAGGGAAAAGCTGAGTTCCTTTCAGGGATGAGCTGTTCATTCTTGAGGCAGAAGCCTGGAGGGCTCTGCACAGACCCTGCATGAAGCGACAGTGGTGGCCCCACGGGTTTGTCCCTGGGGTGAGGGCTCAGACTGACCCTTCCCCATTCATCATCTCAGCTCAGCCACTCGTGGTGAATGACACAGCACGACACCACATGAGTTCTGTCTGACCTTTGGGGGGAGTGGCCCCTCCACACCATGCTGGGGTCATGGCGAGGGCAGGAGGAGAGGTTGGGCTCTTGGACCTGGGATTGGCAGAACACTTTGGCCTCCAGAGCAAAGAGGTGCTGTGTCCTCAGCACTGACCTGGGATTTTAAGCATCTGAAAAAGAATTCTTATTTCAAACCAGGCTTTTCCCAGTTTAATTTCCATCAGAGTTTCAAATGGAGCTGGAGAAGGAACTTGGAACACATTCACTTCCAAATGGACTTGGTCTAATTCATTTCATTACTGAAATTCCCACCTGCAAAGCCAGAACAGTAGAACATGCAGAACTTGGCTGTTTCAGAGTAAAATCCAGTGGTTTAGCATAAACCATTGGTGGAAACCAGTGCATTCTGTGTTCCCTTGTTGCTGTTCTACCCTCCTTTATCCCAGTGATCAGGAGAACCTAAAAAGCTCCTCCTCCAGTCTAAGACAGGGAACAAGAGCCCCAGTTCCCTGGGCATTGTAGTTTTGAAGGCAGTTTTGAAGAAACTTGTGATGCCACAGCAGCACTTCTGGGGGACTTCACAGTAAGAGGTGGTTTACTAAATTTGGGGAGAAAGGGTGTATGACAACCATGATCTTTACCCACAAACTGCAATATCAAGAGGAGGGCTGTGACTCAGAACAGCCCACGTGGCTGGACATGAAGAGCAGGAAGTATCATGGAAATACCACCTGCATGATGATAGAAGAGCCAATTGCTAACAGGTCTATCAAGAGCAGTGCCAACCTTTTGTACACACCATCCTCCTCACAAGAAGGAAAACAAGCTGAGCATTCCCATGCCTGGCTCCAAAGAGAGTGGAGCTGGGGATCCATAAGTGGGGTTAAATGTCAGGCTCAGCAAGGACATGGCAAGGATGCACCATCCCCATCATGCTTATAAAGAAGGAGAGAGGCAATGCAGGAAGAGAGGAAGGGGACAGGGAAGCAAATAAATAAGGACAATGCACAATTTATGAAGACAAGAAGGTAGTAAGTGCTACTCACCCAGAGTGTAAATTGGTATTGATGTCACAGCACAGCCCAGCCAAAAAATAATGATGATGATAATTTAGGGCTTGCACTATATCTCACTCAAGCCTCAGTCCTATCCTGCAGCAACTCTCACCCTGCTGCTTTTCTCCCCTTCTCTATTCATTGGTGTCCTCCTAAATCAAATACACTCAATGTTGATTGGATTATATTTCCTTATTTTATTTATCACCCATCGCTCACCCTTCTCCTCTCCTCCCAGGTCCTGGCTGGGGGTTTCAGTCACTCCCTGGTACCTGGGCAGCACTCAGGGCACTGGGCTGTCTTCAGGCCACAGGGTGCTCAGGCTGGGGAGGATTCCTGCTCAGGCTGGGGAGGATTCTTGCCTCCTTCCCAGCCCTCATCTGTCATCCTTTAATCTCGCCTCTTTTATGCCTCAGCTCCTGCTCCCCACTCCTGCCTTCCCAGCTTTATAGCCCTGACTTACTTCCCTCCTGTAACATTTTACTGCTCAGTTATTGGCCCTCGGGGGCCTCATTTACACAAGTGCTGTTTTTGCTATAGTTAAGACTAATTCACTGGGTTACAGTGTGCTCTCACCTCCCCCACTCTGCTCCGTCCCAGGCTCCTCTCTCCTACATGGAGGCAAAGGATTTTCGTGGAGACAGGAGATTTTTTTTTTTTCCAATTATAAATATTAATCCCCTTTTTAGGTATTTCAAAGCCTGAATTAAATCCTCCCCCTCTGCACAGCACAATTCTGCCTGTTTCTCTCATGTGCCCACTGGACCCTCCCGAAGGTCTGTGGGACCTCGAGGAGACACTTCATGTGGGACCTGCTCTCCTCATGCCATCTGATGTTCCAGGGGAACAGAACCACAGTCCTGAGAACATCTTGGGAGCCAGAATGTCCCTGTGTGTGTCTCCAGTCCAGCTGACAGAATTCTGCTCCTAGAATGTATGGGTGTGGTTTTTCTTTCCGTTTTCTTTCTTTCTTTTTTTTTTTTTTTAATTTATTTTCACTTTCTCATTAGATAGGGAAATACTTTCCTCGTTGTTTATGTTCATTTTTCTCCTACAGCTTTATATGGTTACTCCGTTAGAGTTCTACCTCCCTAACACACAGCCAGGTGCAGATACAGGTGAGCACACAGAGATCACATCTCTTGATGTGAGGATGGGATTCATTTCAATCATCTCCCTAAGCAAGGCTCATTTGCTGTTTGATTCCAAAGCCTCAACTCCAGCTGGGGCTGCCATTTATTTGGTTTATGGACCAGTTTTCATATAAAACCACAGGTGACCTATCTGGGGTTTCTGCCCAACGAGACTCAAATCATCTGCCTAAGAAAATGGAAGAGAAACTCTGAATTTGAGTCACTTTAGAACCTCCCACGTGCCAGGACCAAGAGTTTCTTAAACTCTGCTTCAATAATTCCAAACAGCACCATAACAGTGTCAATAACATGAAAAAGGAAACATGAATTGTGTATTTTGCCAGGACCAAAAGCTCATTATACATTTCCTGAGCTATTGCAAGAGATAAACAGGTATTTGTAGCTTATCCCCCTTTTCTTTGGTAGATAAACTGTGGCACAGAGAATGAAAGGAGCTGCCTGAGGTCACACAATGGGCAGGTTCAGAGCTGCATCACTGGACCAAAGCTTTTCTCCTCATTTCTGTATTTCTAAAAGGGGTTTGGCACACACTTCCACATGAGTTTTCAAAGCCACCAATATGGGTGTAACTCCATTCCTACAGAAGGTGTGAGCAGAATTAGACCAGCTATTACCTTAAATGGGAACAAAGCTAAAGTACCACCAACTGCAGCTCAAAATCTCACCCAAATGCAGAATCAATAAAACTCCGGAGGGAGTGACAATACTAAAAAATCAAACCAGCATCAACAAAAAGAAAGCACCATTAAAACCAGAAATGAAAAGGCAATCTCAAGGATTGAAGGGTCTTGGAGGAGCAGGAGCTCAGTGTGGTTCTGATCTGTGACAGATTCTGGCTACGATGGGATGCTCATAAATAACATCCCACAGGGCATGTTGTTGGGGGATTTTTTCCCCCCTTAAATTGGCTTCTTTGGAAACAATGACCACAACCAGATCCTCATCCCACACACCTTTCTTTTCTTTGAACCCCCCTACACTTGCACCCAGCTGAAAACAAGTATCCCTTTTCAATAACCAGGGATGTACCTCAGGAGCTCCCTGGCAGCAGGCACAGAAATTCCCTGTTCCTGGGAGCCTCAGGAAGCACATGATTACATTCAGATTTTGTTCTTCATGGTCCTTCCTCTCTCTCCAAGTGCCCAGCACCCCCTTTTCCACCCCCAGAGGTGCTGTGTGCTCCAATGTTTTCCCTTGAAGGCTGATGGAGTTCCCCCACGTGGAGGTGGGAGGAAGGAAGAAATCACAGCTCTGTTTCTGCACATTCCTGGCCTGGCACGACACCCCCAGCACCAGTGCCAGGAATTCTCGTGGAGAGAAGGGTGTGAGAGCTGCAGGAGCCCCCTCAGCCCCAGCTCCAGCTGGTAGAGGCAGGGGAGAAACAACACATTAGAAATTCCTGCAGACCTTGCTTCTTTCAGACCACAGAAATCACATCTAATGTATTTATTTAGCAGTTAAAAACTGTGTTATTGCACGTTTCTATTCAGTGGGCAAAGCTACAGCTCCAGATCCTCCACCAAAACCCTGTCAGGTGGTTTTGTGACAACCACCTTGGGATTTGGGGACCCCAACTCCAAAGCAGGCCTCCAAAAGAGGGAATAATAGTGATTCCAGGGAGGACCATGCCCTGCCAGCCCTGGCCAGGGGCTGATGCAGAGGGATGTATCCCATCCAGCTGGAGCCCTGGAATGGCCATGTCCCCAGTCAGCACCCAAACCTGAAGGGTTCCCCACATTTCCATTGGGAAAGTGTGATGTCCTCCCCCCCTCCTGTGTGCACTGAGACCACACTCATTGCCCAACCCAAGTGTGCAGACTTGGGTTGGTAAAAGTGCCTGTCCCTGCCCTCGGGGAGCTCAGCTCGCTGACTCCACCAGACCTATTTATGTGAGCAATAATTACTTCTCTGAATAAGGGATTAAATCTCCAGCTATTAGGCTCCAAAGTAAAAGCCCAAATGACAGGCACTAATCTCTTCAGGGTATAGAAGGAGTTTTCAGATGGTACATTAACTGGCTGTGTAGTTTTATCCACAGTCCCCGTTCCAGGAGCAGAATGAGTGTGCCCTGTGCCCTGCAGATGCCAGAGCAGCATCCACAGGGACAGCAGCACTTTCTTTGCCACTGCCTCCCAGTGCCAGCTCCAGCCCTGGCAGCACCCCCCACTGCTGCCAGTCCCTGTGGAGCACAGGGTGGGAGTGCAGCAGGTTCCTGGGTGTGCACACAGTGCTTGCTTTGTAGTGGGTTTGTGACACACTTCGTTTTGTGAAATGTACATTCAGAAACAAGGAGAGCTGGTCAAGGTTTGAGGTGGCTGGAACAGCCTCCAGCATGGAAACTCAGGGAGGTCTGGAGCCACCTGTTCCAAGGACAGCACCGCCCTTGGAGTTCCATTCTAGGGGGTTTTCAGGGCTTAGAGGTGGTGAAAAAGCACTTTCTGCAAGCTCAGCAATCTTTTATGTCACCCCACTCATTTGGAGAGCAAAAGACCCAACATTCCAGCATTCCATTTGCAAAGATTCCCAAGTGAGAAGGAAGTGCTTCCTACCTCCCTTGAGCTGGGATCCCATGGAATCAGCACTGCAGAGGAGCTTTGCTCTGTTCTCTTCTGCTCCAGGCAGGAGTTTTCCCTCCTTGTGTTCAGTGAACCTGAAATAATAAAGGGAAAACTTAAATAAAACTTCCACCTCAGAGGCAGGTGCTGAAGAGCAGTGGCTGAATAGGAAAATGGGCAAAGGTTCTCCCACATTTCCAATAAAATCCCATTTCCAGCTACAATTCCTCGACAGGAATGGCATGGCCAAGGAACTCCTTTCTTTGCTAAGTGAGAGAGGAGAGGAGGAGTGGGACTGGAAGGGGCAAGGGATGCAAATCCCAGAGACTCTGGTTGGGAAACACAAAGTGGCAGCTGAAGATGGGAAGTGAGGGAGAACTGAGCTCTGGGTCAGCATTGCTGGAGTCATTTTGGGCAATGTGACTGTGGGACCTCCCTAATGAACCACCTGAATAACAGGCTGGGGATGAGGAAGAAAGGAAAACTCCTTCAGTGTTTGTGCATGGATTTGATTCTGTGTGTGCTGAAGGTTTATTGAACCAAACTGCAGTTCAGTCCTGAGTCCCAGCAGTGCCCCTGCTTTCCCTCCCCTCCCCAAAACTAGGATTAATGCAAAAAAGGATTCATGAAGGCCACACCAGCCTTTCTTCCAGAGGATCTAAACACCAGCAGCCATGCCCTGGTCTGAAGGGTTCTCTGCTCATTCCTTTCTGTAGGAACCAACAACCCTGACACCAAACTTTGGCCCTTTCCCCAGCAAACCTGGTGGTGTTTATTCACACTGCACACACTCCAAGGGGTTAAAAGCCATTTTGTTCTGGGTACTTTCTGTGTGACTCAATTTCTAAACCACTAAATTGTAAGCCATAAACTCGTGTCATTATTTGCTTTCTTAAAGATAACACAGAGCAGCTTCTCCCTGGGCCTCTCTCTGTTTTCTGCCTTTTGAAGGCATTCCCTGCAGCTGCTGCCCAGCTCAGTCATTCCCAGCTCGGGGCATATATGGAAAATCCCTGTCAAACAGTGGCCCAGGAAAGGGAAGGAGGAAACTCCATCCAACAGACCTGCTCCTCTAAGGCTGCCCAATTCCCCATCCCCAGAAGGTTCCAGGAGCACCTTCCCTGCCCGTGGTTTGGGGACAGAAGAGCAGAAGCACCACCACAGTCCCCACTCATTTTTGGGGGAAGGGAAAGGGGCAGAGGGAGTGAGGAGGACCAGAATGAACTTGCTCTCAGAGAATCGTGGTGTCCACATTGCCAGGGTTCTTTTATCCTGTTTCACTTCAGTAAAAGCCTCAATTAACTCCACATTAATTATTAAATCAAAACAATGCATCTTTGGGTTCCAGCAGCTAAATTCTGTTACTGCTGTTTCTTTGGGGAGCTTGGCTACTTTTACAACTTAGGACATAAATTTCTTTCATCAAGGAGTTCCTGGGCTGTTGTTTTTATTTTTCTCTCTGTGGGAGCATTTTTAATCACAGTATCTCGTGCACACACAGAGGGAGAATTTCTGGGTTTGCTGCACATTAAAAACTTTTTACCTCTAACACACAGAGGCTCCAACAGGTGCTCCAAACACAGCCATGAGATTTAACCCCCTAAGAAAGCTCTCACTTTAAGGCTCTCCCAGAAACTGGGAGCATTTGCACAGGCTCTCTACAGGGTGCTCCTTCCTTGTAAAATGGGTTCCATGTACATTTATGCTTTAATTCTGCAGCTCTTTCCACCCTGCTCCATGGATGACCCAAGGAATTCTACCTAATAAAGCACTCCAGAAATATTTGCCTTTTGCCTCCCCTGTTGTTGCCAGACACACACACTCACAGGATGTTTTCACTTGTTCACTGATGTCTCCCTGAGCAGAGCCCCAGTCTCTCTTATTTCCCCAGTGGATTCTCAAATTCTTGCTCTTGTGGGTTAGTCTGATTATATTTGCTGCTTTCTTGCCCCAGATTATTTTGGAGACATGTGGCTTTCCTAATGTCCTAATGTCTCCTGGAGAGTCTCTGGCTTTTACTCATGAAGTTCTAGAACTTTTCCAGGGAATGAACAGCTCCAGCCCTGCAAAATGCCTTTGTTTTTCTGTGGGAATGTAAGTCCTTGGGAAAGAGCCAACCTGGCAGAACTGGATGCAAAGGCAACGCAGCAAGTCCAGAAACCCAGACATAGGGAGACAATTCAATTAAACTGGGCAGGCAGATAGTCAGTCAGTCACCTTTGCCACCTGGATTTCTGGGCAAATTGGCAGAACTTGGTGCCCGACCTGCAGTGCCACTGCAAACATGTGACTGGTTTTGCCCCTGCTGGGAGTGCTGCAATATTTGCTGTAGCAAAGCTGCTCTCTCAGCCCACACGTCCTTCAGCAGTGCCACTGACCACAGCTCTCCATCCTCCTGCCACAACCAACGGGGGGGAGGCAAAACCTACAGCAAATGTATCTGTATGGGCAGAACCTGCTTCCAAATGCCTTTTTTTAAAAAGCCAGAATGGTCTAGAAGGAGTCCAGCAGTAAATATTTCCTCCTTATCTTGTAAATGGTTCAAGAGGTTCCCCCCACGTTGCCTGCAGGCATGACTGGGGTGTGAGCTGGGCATTGGCCAGGGCTGCACATCGTGCTCAGCCCCTTCCTGATCTGGCAGATTTTCAGCTGTCAGGTTGTCCTGGGAGGCTGCTGAGAACTCAACCCTCTTGCTCAGCAGAAAAAAATAAAGCCCCTGCAACCAGATCTGAGATTCTGGCAGTACCTGCCTCAAAGATGGGCCTGAAAGCCCCTGCCCAGGGCTCTGGGGCACAGCAAAGAGCCAGGCAGACAAAGGGCACACTGTGGGGAGGGGGTGGGCACTGTGTGGCACAACCACCCCCAAAAATAATGCCCTGCACAGCTCTGCAAACAGCAGGGATTCCATCCCTGTTTGCCACACACTGCCCTGGGCTCCCCTGTGCAATTCCCACTTTGTCTGAGCTGCTCCTACCCCTGTGCTGCAGTTCTGCAGCTGCAAAATGCACCTGCCAAAGAGGTTTAAAGGCCCTGCATGAGAATTGCAACTGTGCCTTACAGTTAATTAGGTAATCATTATGATTGGTTATTGAGGGAGTTTCTGGAGAAGTTGTATGGAAACAGCACAGGAAGTTTGAGCTTATGGACTCACTTCTCAGTCTAACTCAATATTCTTTATCAGACACTCCTTTGCTGCAAAGTTCCTCTGGGTAGGAGCTCATTTGTTCTGAATGAAATCAGCAACACTTCAAAATGCTATGAAAATAATTAATAAAATTATCATTCTCAATCATGATAGATACCAGCAGAGCTGCCTGCCTATGGATAGCAAAATCCATATATTATTGCCAATTTAGAAGGGATTATCAGTGGCAAGTGGAAAAGTCTCTCTAAAATGCTTAACTATGGCTTGTTTTAATGCCCACCTCCATCTGCATTTATGGAGGACATTATGGAATAGAATTCTGAACTTCACAGTTAGATAATGGGCAAATTAAAGAAAAATTAGGATCAAGGACAAAGAGGGAGCCTGTTGAGGCTCCTCTGCCTGAGACAGGTCCACATGTCCACCCTGGGAAGTGGGAAATGTCCCATGAGAGCCCCAGGATGCTCCTGCTTACAGCATATTTGTGCCAGTGGAGCCCCTTTTGTGTTCAGATCCCGAGAGGATCAGCTCAGGACACTCCAAGTGCCAGGCAGCTCCCTGGGCATCTCTGGGGGAATTGTCCATTTCCCCCCAGTCACAAAGAGCAGCTGGAACCCAGAATGGGCACTGCAAGGAGAGGGGGCACAGCACCAACTACCCTGAGGGCACTGAGGGCAGAGACAGCCCCAGGAGAGGTCCCTGCACTCCCAAACACTCATTTCCCTGTGTTAAGGGGCTGCAGGGCCACGTTAGGGGAAGAGCTATTAAAACCATCTGAACTTGAGCAATACTGGGCAGCTTGTACTTATTTTTCATTTTTCTAATAGCTGTTTAGAGTCCCAACCTTTTCTTTAATATTCTTTTTTTGGCACAGGACTGATTACATGAGTAATGCCTGAAGAAAAGTGGGAATTCTGAAGGATTAGGAATATCTAAATTTATGGCAGGATTAGTTGGAGTTTTATCCTGCTTGACACAGAGAACTAACATGAACAATCACGAAGGACATTCCAGCCCCATTATCTCCTGCTCCTGCTGTAAAGAATGCAGAAATAAAGGATTGCATGAAAAAAAAAGTTTAAGACATTCATTTGAGATATCCCAGCTTGTTATGAGAAATCAGCATGCCTGCTGCATAATTCCATAATAATTCAAACCCTATTTTATGAAATAATTAATGAAATAAAAAGCCTAATTTCTTTTCTTGCTTACATCAGTTTTACATAAAACATCAGTGAAAAGAGAACCAAACCCAAAGAAAATATTTGGTTGGATCTCATTCCACTGCCAATGAAAGTTACCCCTGAGCTTAAAGGAGCAGGACCCAGAGCAGGAACACCCACCCACACCTCCCATACAGGCAGAGCAGTCAGGGCTCTGCTCAGATTGATCAAATTCATGTCTTGGTGTCCAGGCTGTTCCCACCAAAACCTTTCCCAGACAGAAACAAGTGAATTTGTCCTTGGTCAAACACTGGTGAAGAGAATTGAGTTATTCTGGAGGCATATTTGTCATCTGGAATCTCTTGCCACCTGAGCTGAGCAATTATACTGTTAATAAGAACTTACACAGAATAGCCCAATACAGAGAATTGAGCATTGATGTTTTTCCAGCCCAACCTGCAAATTACTGTATTAAACCTCTGGCACGGTGGCTCTAATTGTTTGTGCTCAGACCTTTCCCCTTCTTTGCTCCCTGTTCACTCTGCTGCCAGTGACACAGGCAGGGATTCCTGAGGGGTGACTGAGGCTGCAGGTTCTGAACATGCCACTGATGGACTGTTCTGGCCTGGCTGTTGATTGAGCCTCTCTGCTGCCTCCTCCCCACCTGTGGCTGCTGCTGGCAGTGACAGCACAACACTCCGAGCTCAGGGATTACCTGGAAATTACAGCTTTGGGTGAGAACTCTGTTTCACTCAAGGATGTTTTATACTGTAATGATCTAAAGAGAGCTGGATCTTGTGAGGGATCAGCACTCTCAATTGTCCCACTTACTTTGCATCTGCCTCTTTCAATAATTGGGGGTTGCAGGGTAGGCAGATGGAGCTCATTCCTTTGCCTTCCTATCATACAGCAACTTTGTCTTTTATTTGTTACCTTTGTCTATCAATTTTAGTTGGTTTTTTGAAATATATGAGGGGTTTTTAATCTGTAAATCCTGATGGAACTGGAAATAACAGTTTCTAAGACATAATTTAACCATTAACAAAGCTGGACAACCTATGCCTTAAAGAGCATATACAGACCCCAAAGACTTCAGACATTTACCTGGGTTTGAAGGGCAGGATTCTTCTCTCCCTGTCATTTGCCAAGTCTGAAACAAAGATAAGAGGCACTGGGTTAGTGCATATTTTCATAGCTGCAGTGGCACAAGCTGTGGGATTTAGTCATTTGTTAGATGCTGATTAAATATGCATGACAGTAAAACCCCAGCATTAAACATGAATATCAATCACAGAGTGGGCAGTTCTGCAGCTGAAGAACAAGCACAGAGAGCAGTGGCCACAGGCTCCAGCACTGCCCAGCACTGCCTTGCTGAGTCACATTAATGTTCCTGCCTCTCCCAGGCTCCTTTTGGGGCAATGACAATGAAGATTTGGTGGAAGAGTTGGAAGGAGCTTCAATCCCTCCTCCACCCCCAGTTTCCACTGCCCTCTCAGGCTCCTGGGTGTGCTCAGGGCACTCTGGCCATGGCCTTGGGTGCTGCCTGGGGAGCTCTGGGACAGGGGATTTGGGGGAAATTCCAAAGGACAAACCTAAAATGAAGGAGCCTGAGGGTATTTGTTTCATTGCCTTTCTTAAAATTGTATCAAAAATCAAGATATTTCGGTGAATTCTTTTAGACAAACCAACACTTTCAGCTGATCATTTCACAATCATTATTACTTGGAGCCTCCAAGAGGCCAGCCCAGCTTTGTATCACCAGCACTGAAGTCATTAATTTTGCATTTTAATTGACCACAGGAGCAGCCCCTTTCACTGTTAAAATTTGCATATGCAGGAGATGCAAAAGAGTTAATGAATGCATTGGATTGCTGTGGCCTCCTGGGGAATTTTGTGCCTTTATTCTTCCTTCTATTTTTCAGCACCTTTGGACCCAGCACCTCTGGTCATTCCTGGCACACTGTAAAGAGCTGCTGATGCTTCCCACGTTCCTTGTCCAGTCCTTTGGAGATTTACAGTGAAGAAAATGGGAACAGAGCAAAGGGAAGGGCATCTCAGGACTAATGGGAAAAGGATACACATCTTTTTAGGGCAGAGAAGGAGGGAATAAACCCCACCTGTCTGTGGTGAGCAAAGACTAAATTAAACAGAAAGGAAAAGGGTGAGAGAAAGGAAGAAAGAAAAAGAAGACCCCCAAGGATCAACTTTGGTCCCCATCAGGCAGCAGCTCCAGGAACATTTGACTTCCATCTCTATCAGAAATGAGCTGCACCTTCTGCCCCACTGATGGGATTCTTCATTCTAGAAAACTTAACAAAAAAACCTCACAGGAACCAAAAGCCTATTGAAAAAGGCAACCTAGTGTTGAACAGGAGTCCTGGAACTCCCCGCTGTTCCATGGGGAGAAAAAAAGGAGGGAATGGTAAGAGTTTTGAAAGCTGGGGCTGGGGGGGAATTCTCCTGAGAGGGAACACTCCTATGATGGAAGAAGTGGGAAGCAACAGGGGGAAGTGTGACCTTCCTGAGGCACAAGGGACAGAGGAAGAGCCCTGGGAGCGAAGTGTGGATGTGAAACGTGGCCCTGCCCCAGCTGTTGAGCACCTCAGGAGTGCAGGTCCCACCCACGGGCTCTCCCCCCAGAGTCCCAGGGTGGAGGCAGCCCTGGGAGCTGCTGCCTCTTCCCTGGGGGACAGCCTGATGCACTGGGAGGGAGGGAAGGGAAGGGAAGGGAAGGGAGCAGCTTCTCAGCTCCCCTTGCTGGAGGCTGCAAAGGGCTGCAAGAGGAAGGAGAGCAATAGCTGGAACACTTCAGGTTCCATCCAAGCCTGTCTGCCTGCAGAAGGAGGTTTTAGGCATTAAGATGTTCTTGGCAGGTGGCCAGGCAGTACTTTCTTCTTTTCACTCACCCCTCTTAATGGAGACAAAGTTTCCAGGGAGGAAGGGAAAGGAGGAGGCAGAGGACACCTGCACTGCCTGGCTCTGAGCTGTCAGCAGTGCCCTCCACACCAGGGCAGCTGGAGGGCACCAGTTCGGGGGGTGACAGCCAACCTTTCCCACCCACTCCCACAGCAGAAACTCCCACTCAGCCCTGTCAGCCTGCACGTGGTTGTGCTGATCCTGCAGCAGGAACCAGCCAGCAGAACTAGTCCTTGCTGTTCTAAAGGATCCACCTGCTGCTCTGCTCCAAATGCTGCTTGAGCTGAAACACATTTATTGATAAGGGCTGCAAATTCCAGGAGGAGTGGAGCGTTCAGCAGCTCCTGTCAAAGCCAGGAGGCCCAGCAGGGCAGCTGAGATGCAAGGCTGGACTGAGGCAGAGTCTAAACTTCCCTGGAGGGAGAAGAATGGAGGGATAGAACAGGCAGCAGATCTCACCTTCAATACAGGTACAGAATAAGCCTTTCTGCTGTCAGACCTGAGAGCAGGTCAGATTTGAAGCAAACAGCCAAACCTTTCCCCACATCCCTTCTGGCACAGGGAGATCTGGGATCCTGGAAACATCCTGACTCCAAAGCCTGAAGTGCAGATCTCACCACTGGCAGCAGAAGTGCCTCAGACTGAGCTCATCTGCTGGGACAAGGATCAAAGTGCTCACTTGCTGCTTGACCTGGGGGGGAAAGTCACTTGACCTCCAGGAGCAAGGCAGCCAACTGAACTGGAAAAGCACTTGGAAAAAAATTAGCATTGTAGAGACATTTGGAAAAGCAGATGTTGAGCTGGAGCAGAGTTTTCCAAGGGACAGAAGTCACCAGCAGTGGAAGGGTGCAGTTCCTTTCCTGAGGAGCACAAGGGTAACATCAGCTCCCTGCATGGCCACTTGTCCCCATTCCACACTGGAAAAACACCCTTTCTCTGACAGGTTCCATATGAGTTCAGACATATGGGGTTTAAAGCACATTCAGCAGTCTTAGAGCAGGCAAGGGCCAAAACTACACTGAGCAAACCTGACCCAGGCCTGGCACAGCTCTCCATGCTGGTGTCAGTGAGAGGGGATTTCTCTGCTGCAGACCAAGCCCAGCAATGTCTGTACTCGAGGCTTGGCTGTATTATGGAAATGATCTGCCTCTCACTGGGTGTTTACTGGCACCACTTTAACCACCAGGCATTTCTTTTCAAGAGCAGCAGCAGCTCCCCAGGGTGTGTGTGGGAAGGGGGACACCCCTTCAGCATCCTCAGCCTTTCAGATCCTCCCCAGGGCACATCCGGTGTCAAAAAGCAGACGTGGCTGGGCAGAGGGTGTTTGAGAGGGCAAGGCAGGAGCAGCACCCTGCAGGAAATGGAAACAAGGCTGTGGTGGCAGAAGGGTGAGAGTGCTGGAGCTCCTGGGGCACCCACCCTGCAGCAGCAGCACCACATCGAGGGGGGGACACCTCACACCACCTCTCAGTACTTGTGTTGCTACAGCAAGTTCTTTTTTTCTGCCTTGGGCATTTGGCCTGACTGTAAAGAGGTCCACTAATTCTCTTAATGCTGCTGCAAGTGGTGCTGAGTAGCCTTTGGCTCTTGTGCATTCCCAGCCTTTTCCAGAACCTGCAGCTGTAGTGGAGACCACAATTGTTCTAGCAAAGGTCCAGATCTGCCCCAGTTCCATCCCTTTGGCCCAGCTGCACTGATACTGCCTAAAAGCCCCACCTGAAGATCAGTAACTGCTCCATCCATGTGTCCCCAAACCAGCAGGTCAAAGAATAACTTCAACCTCCCTTCTCCATCCCCAGTCAGAAAACACCACTAAAGAAGTGTCTGCAGCCCCTCCCTGCAAGTGGGCAGATAATACAGTTCACCCTCACTGCCAGGACTGTTGGACTTGCCACCTGTCTCTGAAACTGTCCCTGCTCCAGGGACTCTGGAGCTCTGGCCAGAGCAGGACTTCATTTCCTCATCATTTACAGCACTGACTCCCCTCTTCTGGCCACACAAGCTTTGGACCACCACAAGTGCAAAATAGGCCTTTCCAGTGTGACTAAATCCTGTCTGACCTATGAATGAATGGAATGTTCAAGCATTTAATGAATCCTGTGTTCCCACTGACATCACCAACGTTCACAAAGTTGGAACATGACAGCACACCCTGAACTAGACCAAAGAATTTAATGTATGTTTGTTTGGATTTTTTAATGTCCATACTCTCATCTTATTACTCACAGCCACGCTTGGGCACATTTTAATTAGCTTATTACTTTTTATCTCAAAAGACATGACTGAAAGAATAAAAATGTCTCAAAACATACACAAGCTTTTCAAAATCTCCAGTGATTAAACTCCACGCTGCTGCAGCATCAGGAATTTAATCAGGGCTATATTTCCTTTAGATTCATAGTTGCTTGCTGATCTGATTAATTCTCTCTCTTTCTTTCTGAATATTCAGTGAATTGTTGCATGTCCAAATGCCCTGGATTCTTCCCTACATACACTGATTTATTTTGATCCCTGCCATTTATTACTTCAGAAACCAGAAGGAAAGAGCTGAAAAGAGTGAGAGGGTTACTCAGCTGTGTGTGCTCCCTGCCTATCCTGGGCACTCCAGGGCACTCCAGTCCAGCTTTCCCCTAACAAAAGAGGCACCAAGAGCTGAACCCCCCCCAGTTCCTGCCAGGATGGCACCACTGCAGCCACTGAGGCCACAGCAGAGATGGCAGTGCCAGAAGGGCAAGGTGGGTGTGGGGGACCAGAAACAGGGAGACTGTTCTGCCCAGGGGGGAGGGAGAGCCTGGGGAGGGCAGGAGGGGTTGGGTGCCTGGGCACAGAGGGCAGAGCAGGGCAGGGGCCTCGAGGGGAATGATGGATCTGTCGGGACAAGTCAGATGTTGGATGAGATCCACAGGGCTTGGCTGGGGTCCCACTGTGCCCATTATCCAGCACTTCATGAAACTCTGAGGAGTCAATGCTGGGGGAGGTGAGAGAACACAGGAGGGAAGGGCAGAGAGATAAAGATAAATATATATATATATATACACATATATATATACACCCCCCTAGAAAACAGCCCTCCAGATGAGATCTCCAAACAGGATCTCTATCCTTCAGCAAAGCCATCCAAGCAGGACTGATTGTTTTTCCATCAGTCTTTCTCTAGGCCCCTAAGAAAGCCTAAAGACAGACAACAAATCACACAAAAACAAAATAAAAGGAAACAAAACAAGAAAGGCATCACCAACTACAAAAAAAGGAAGAGGAGGGTGGGGGAATCTCCTCAGTGTTGACAGCAGATATTGAGGGCTGTTTGAACTTCATTGGTGGTGAGGTCTCACATTTCTGAGGCTCTTGACACAGGCATTGGCTCCAGGGGTGGGACCATCTGCATCTCTGTTTGGATGGGATTGGTTCCACACAGAGGGCCAGGAAAGGGAGATGGATTCCATCAGAACTGCCTTCCACAACTCCCAGCCCTCTCCTGCCCCAGCCCTGGCCCAGAGGGAGGGATGGGAGGGCTAATGGGATCTCTGGCTCTGGGCTCCTTGCAGTGCCAGCAGCTTCACTGAGCCCCAAACACCCAAACACCCCTCCCATGGGGCAGCACATGGGGCTGAACTCGGCACCCAACTCCCCCCACACCTTTCAGGGCCAGTGGGCAAATTCAGCAGGAGGAATATTGAACCAAGAAGCACTTCCTAACAATACCAAATGCTCCAACGAAGGAAAATCCAACTTATCCATTAAATAAATGAAAGTTCACTTGAGGCAATGACAATGGAACAAGTTGCAGTGGACACCACGTCATGTCAATGCTTTGTGCTAACCTTGGCCAGCAATTAGCCTAAGCCATACAGTCTGGATTTGGAGAAGAATTCCCACTAAGGATATGGATTTCTGAGGGATTCCACATTCTGCCTCAGTATCAGCTCCACAAGTAGCTCATGGTGACTGGCCCCAATTCAGAGGATCAAGAATGTGAGCACATGGATGCACAAGACACCAGAGCTGAAGCAGCTTTCTAATTTTTTACCTCTTACCCACAGTGTCTTTCAGGCTTATGTTTTTGGCTTGATTCCCTGTGCCAAAAAATCACCTGCAGCACATTGACAAGTCTGAGCCAAACCAAAGGGGCAGGAAGAGGAGCCCTTTCACCCAACATGCCCATGGGCTCCACCACAGCTGGAGCTGCTTTATGGCCATGGTGGAGCTTCTCCATTCCTTGCAGGCCTCAGCACAAGCAATGAAGACCAGAGAGTCTCACCAGAGCTCTGGCTGCCTTGCAAGAGGGGATTAACATCTTAAGCAATGTCCAGCAAGAATGCTCTGCTTGTTCCACCACTACAAACCACCTGCCACAACCACCACGGGGCAGAAAACATTCCTTGTCCTCCTCACCCAATGCAAAGGAGAGGTGAGGGAAAGGTGCAGGGACAGAAGGGGCAGGAATGGAACTCTGGGAACCTCAGCAAAGAGGTGGCAAGAGAGAGAGAAGAGAAAGAAT
This sequence comes from Hafferia zeledoni, assembly GCA_035583235.1. Taxonomy (NCBI): domain Eukaryota; kingdom Metazoa; phylum Chordata; class Aves; order Passeriformes; family Thamnophilidae; genus Hafferia; species Hafferia zeledoni. The sequence continues at coordinate 5,865,810 of JAWWEV010000056.1, forward strand.
CACCTGCTGGAGCCAAAAGCAGGGGCAGTGGAACAGAAGGAGGAGGGAGCTCAGTGAGGTGTTTTCAGGCAGCTGCTGGTTCCGGGGAGTCCTGCCCTGTTTTATTTTCCACTCACGGCCCCCAGAAATCTCGATTTCAATGACAGACTTTCCCCATTACTCCCCCAGGGAGGACTCTCAGCCAGGCTGGGGCAGCCCAAGGGGTCACACAAGCCACAGGTCTCTGTGAGAACCTCCTGGCTCTGGAGTTTCCTTCCTCCACACACACGTTCCGTTCGGAGAACCCTCCTCTCCCCTCCCCTCCCTCCCACACTCTCACCCTCACCATCTGGTTATGGTTTGCACCATGACGTGCTTCCTCTGTGGTTTATTTGCTTTTTTTAGCCAAACCCGAGAGAGGGAGAGAAATACCCTGTTTACTTTGGGGATGAACTACCCATGCCCTCAGACACATTTGCTTTATTTGTTAGAGAGGTTTTATGTGGTGGGTTAGGGGCAGGTTGGGGGGTCAGTTTGGTTTTGTTTTCCCCCCCCATGAAGGTGATCAATGGGCTCCTCAGCATCTGCAGTAGATGATGAGAAGCTTTATGAGGCTGTTGGTTTTGAGAAACATTGCCAGGTGATCGGGCAATAAGGGTTTGAGTGGGAGGGAGCCCACGGGAGGGCACAGCCCTGGCACCCACAGCCACTCTGTGCCTGAGTGTCCCCATCACAGCACCAGGACCAATTCAGAGCTGTCCCCAGGGCCCTGCCAAGGGTCTGCCTTCTGCCAATTGTTCCGCACACAAAGCGTTCTAGGCATGCTAAATATTTGCAGTGCTTACACTCCTGAATTACTCAACAGGCACAGAGGCTGCCAACCCCTCACTGCTGCAGGCCAGGAACACTCATGGATTTCCAGGCTGAAGGGCATCCTGTGCCATCCCTGTCCCAGTCCAGCTCAGCACGAGCCTTGGAGCTGCACTGAACCCCCAGGCCTGTCCCAGGACACTGCAGGGAGCACAGCAGGGCACAGGAGCCACAATTCCCAGCTCCCAGCCCTGTGTCAGTGCTGCAAAGTGCCCTCCATCCCACAGCAGGCACTCAAAGAGAGCCTTTAGGAGCTGCTTTGGCCTGGGTTTGGACATCTGACTTGAGCAATCCCTGAGCATTCCCACCCAGTTCATCCTCCAGGGCTCTGCCCTTCCACAGCCTTGCCCTGGTTCTCCAGGCACAGCACGGGGGCTGTGGGCCTGCACCAAAGGGCTTTATGGCTTATATATTCATTTACTAAAAGCCTTCCTCTTCCAAACCCATCCACACAAGGCCCTTAGCACAGCAGAGACTCCTCCCCTTTGGATAAACTCTCACATGGCACAGCTGAGTTCTGGGAGTCCTCTCCACTTTGCCCAGGGAAGAGCTGCTCCCCCAGCCCAGTGTTTCCCTGCAGAGGATTCCTGCTGCCTTCCCATCCCTGCCTTGAGATTGGCTCCATCATTCCCAGGAAGCTTTCCCAACTTTGCCTGGGTCCAGCCCCTCTGCCAGACGTGTGCTTGTGCCTGCACAGCCCATTAATCCTCTTTGCTCCAGACCTGATTAAATTTAACATTAGGTTTGGATGAGTAATTTCATCCTGCAACACAATTCAAGGTGATAGATGAGACCACAAGCAGGTGATAACCCAGGCCTGACTCCCTCCTCCTGAGAAGGTGGAGTTGGCCAAGCTGCTCAGAGAGATTTACTGCTGCTCCAGAGTGGGGCTTCCACTGGGGAGAGCCCAGGAACAGAGACTTCAACAGCCACGGAAGGTCTGGAGGGAGGAAGGGGCAAGGAGGGAGGACTGGAGGGCTTGCTGAGCCAAAGCCCCTGCAGAATGGCTGGAATCAGGGAAGAGAAAATCAGAGCAGCCCCTTCCTCCCCTCAGGTCTCCTCCTTTGCACAGATTAACTCTTTGGAGGCCAGTCTTGCAAGAGAGACATCGTTTCAACTTTCCTTTCTTTCAGACAAGCCTTTCAGCCAAGGCTCCCAAAGGAAATTGTCATTGTGCCCCACATTTAAAAGGTTGTGTTTGCACACAGACATATCTGAGCCAGATACAGACACTTCAGCCCACAAATGCAGGTCTTTGAACACCTTCCCAGGCTCTCCTCTGGGTCCTTAAGCCCCCATTCCCCCACAGGGAATGCTCATATTCCCCTGTGCCAGACACAGAGCTAAAGCACTGTAGATACATGTCTAACACACACAGAAATACACACCACACCTCATTCATCCAGACACATCCTTTCCTTTGCTTTGTGCTTCTCAGCTTTTACCTCACTGAATTATTGGTGCATTAATTGTCCCACACTCATTTGACTCTCAAGGTTTTAAGAGAGACAAGAGTAACAGAAAACAAGGCACATGACAGAGGTTTAGTATCTAATTCGTTCCCAGCCAGGGGAGTTCCATCCATGTTCTTCCCATGCTATGGAAACCATAAGTGCAGAGAGTCCTTCGTGGTTATTTGGGGCTGCTGTTTATACCCCGTGGTGTGCTCTGAATCCAAACCCTGGCTCTGGGACAGGGTGCTGTCCCCATTCCTTGCCCTGCAGTGCCCCTTATGGACACCTTGGGAAGGGGTAGGCACGGGGCAGAGCTCCACAAACCTCCTGGGCCCCTTGGTGTGTTTGGAACACCTTCCAAAAGGCTGTTCCTCTCACCACAAAAACAACTACTGGATAGAGAAGGATCTCCCTCCCCTTACATTCCCATTTAGCCAAACCCCGGTATCAGAAGGTTTCCTGCCCTCCTTCCCAGGTGATGCAATTCCTGCAGCTTCAGTGGACATAAGACTGGCCTACACCAGAGTCTGGGAGTGTTCCAGAGCTTATTCCCTAATTTCCATGAAGCCTGGGCCTAGGAATTCCTGCATGGGCAGCAGCACATTCCAGCCCTTTCCCACCCAGAGCCAGTCACAGAGTGCAGGAGGAGGATTTGGTGTTGGCGAGGGGAGAGGTGGCACAAACTTGGGTGTTGGGAGAAAGGAGAGCCATGAAATAGTTAAAATGTGAACCCCAAGGAGCAGGGAAGGCCAGAGGAGAGCCTGGAGAGGAGAGCAGAGATGCACATGCTGGGGCTGCCTGCTCAGAGAGGCAGAAGGATTGTGCCAAGAGCCACAGGGGCTGCAGGGCAGAGCTCTGTGCAGGAGCCACAAGGGGTTAATGAGAGAACAGCACAAACCAAATCAGGAATGACATTCTGGCCAACAGAGCATCTCCAGGCTGGGGAAAAACCCAGAGACCTCACTTGGTTCTATTTTCTGTCCTGCCTGAGGATGAGCTCTGGGCTGAAACTTCACCTTTCATCTCACTCCTGCACTTGAGCAGAGCTGCAGAGCCACAGCTCAGGCTCGTCTGAAAGCCTCTGAATGAACCCACAGCTCCTGAGAGCTCATCATCCCCCACACCCCCAAAAAACTCTGTGCACAAGTCACTCTTGGGATGCAGCTGCCAGGCTGGTGCTCCTGTCCCAGCTCTCCAACAGAGGAATCTCTGCCAGGCTTCACCCTCCAGCTCTCCCAGAGAACTCCTGGGTGACCTTCAGAGTCCCTAATTGCTCTGTGCCTCAGCTCTGCACCCATGACAAAGAGATCATTAAATAGCCATGAAATCACAGTGAAAGTTAATTAATTCAGCATTCAGGAGGTCCTGCTACATTAAGGGGATCGCAGAGCACATTTGAATAGAAATATCCCAGCCAGCCCCACAGGAGCTTGTCCATCCACACATCAAGAACTCACAGAGGGACCAGGACCAGCACAGTCATGGGTGGCCTTCCACCCAGGTTAATTAACCTAGTCTCAGGTAATTAGGTAATTACCTAAGTACTCAGGGTGGAGTATTTCCCAGGCACTCTCTCTTTCCCAGGTCAGGATTAGCTCGTGCAGAGGTAGGAGGAGATCTGGGCAATGCCCAGCACAGTTGGCACCTCCAGAGCCATTCCATCCACACCTGGCTCCATGAATTATTCCTGCTGGAGCTGGCATGGGAATACCGAGGCACACAGGCCCAAGAAGGGGCTTGGTTGCTCTTCACACAGAGAAATCTCTGGGGTTTTTTGTTCCTAGTTGTTGTTGTGTTTGGTGCAGGCACTGAGTGTTCACTCAGGTAATAGAAATAAAAATTGCAGGAGAAGACAGAAGACTGATTTTTTTTTTAGGCCCTTAGTCACAAGGATCTAAAAGAAAAGGGAATGAAGAAGGTGGTGTGTGGTGGAGTTCAAAACCATCCCTTTAATTGTTGAGCCACTTTGGACACTGCAACAGAAACCTCTGTCTGTATTCAAGGGGAGGTAGAATTTTCTCAGCATCCTTGAGAAAGACAATTGTCCCCTTAATATGTGGCCATTTAGAATATAACCCGTGTCATTAGAGTTTCAAACAGGAAATTAGAGTAGCTAATAAGAAAACATGAGAAGCAATACATTTAGCAATAAAGCCTCTCCTAAGCCAGAAGGACACATAAATAAGCAGCAAGAAGGATGTGCATGTGATTATAAACCCTGGGCCCCTTTAAAAGGAAGTAGTAGGAAAGTTAATTGTGTGTCTTGTCTCTTCCTTTGAGGACAATGGAGAGATTTCTATTCTGGAGGGCCTTTCCCTGGGAAATCAGAGTGTGGCCTGAGCAGACACCAGAATCTCCAAGGAGGAAGTTATGGACCGAGCAGAGGAGCTCATGAACAGTAAATCACAGGGGCCAGATGGTGATTCAGCTGCAGGTTCAGCAGGAATTACAGTCCCCACTGTGGGAGCAGCCCAGGAACTTCTGCTGGGGAGCACCAAACCAGGGAGGGGCTGCTGGGCTTTCCAATCCTCTCCTGGTCCCCAAAGACCAGCCCTTAGAGCCTCCTGAGGCTGAATTTGGGCAGCTTACCCAGAGTCTGCTTAAGGGCAAACCAGCTCCAGAGCTGGATAATGCAGTTAATTCAGCTCTGGGTGAACATCTCACTGCTGAGCAGGGAGCTCTTCAAAATCCTATATAAACCAGAGAGGCTCCAGAAATTCCCCTTGGCTCTTTTCAAACAGGGAATTCACACAGATAAAGAAAACAAGTGAGGCTACCAAGGCTTGTGTTTGCAGGGATTCCATGGAAAGGACCACAGAGAAATGCAACAGGAATTGGCCCAGTGCTAATCCCAGCAGGGCATTCCAGTTCCTGGTGGGAATGAGGATGTGTCCTCTGTGTCCTTTCTCCTCTTTCAACGGCCAGGGTTGTCCAGATGGAAAGGAGAAGAGTGGTGTGAATCTCACTTTCCCCAGCAGCACCACCAGAGCCCCAGGGAACACACCCCTCAGCTGCTGCCAACACTTGGGATTTATCACCAAATCTTGGTGGTTCTCACAAAGTTTCATGTCTGAGACCTGCATCTTCCTCACTTGCAAGAATTCTCAGCCTTTGAGTTTACAGAAAAATTTGAAAGCATAACTGTTAGATTGTCAAAGTGAAGAACTAAACCCACAGAACAACATAAGCAAAGTCAAAGGAAAGAGTCCTCCAAATATCTGTCCTTAATTTTCCTGACTTCTCATGCCAACCTCCAGGTTTTGGGTGCCTGAGTCCTGAATATTGGAGCACTTCCATCTGACAGCACAGACAGCAGCACAACCTCATCCAGCAGCTGCCAAAAATGACAGGGAATATTCACATTCCCTTTCTTTTCCAAAGAGAACAAGGGAAACACAACAAAAAATGTACTCCAGGGGTGCAGGGAATGCCTGGGGAAGCTTCTCTGCAGGTGGAGGCTCCCAGCCTGCACCTCCATCACTGGATTCTGAAAAGCAACACCACAGAGGGTTCTATTTGGGTTGGGGTTTTTTTCTGAAGGAAATATTGACAGTGCCTGTCAGCAGCTTCCCAGAGGGGTGCAGTGTCAAAGCACATCAGCCTATTGGAAATGAAAGCCCAGCTGCAGAGGCTGAGCCTGGGAGCAGCAAAGCTGCAGCAGCAGCAGCAGCCCAGGCTCTGGGCATGCTAATTCAGTGTACAGGAACACTCCTGTGCCCTTTGATTTTCAGCAAAAACCCATGGGGGGTTCCCCTTTTACATCTTTGTAAAAATAATTTTGAAATAAATAGAGATTTTTAGAGATTTTTGGGCCCGGTTTAACCAAGTTACTTGGATCACAAAGGACTGAGAAACATGCTCAGGAGGATTTAGAAGAACATCCAAAGCAATGAAGTGTCTGACTCCTTTTGGCTTTATGGGATGGCTCAGCAAACAGAAATATTGCCACAATTCTGCCTGTCCTCCCATTTATCAGCTGTGGAGAGAAGTATCTGGATTTTCTCCAAATGCAAAGTCCATGCTCCAAACTTCCTTGATGTTCACTTACACATGACAAGAGTGGTAAAACCACAGGCAGGACTATCCAGCCTGGGAGTTGTGGTTATTGGGTCAAGGAGAACATTCCCCCAAGGCAGAAAAGGACCTGCAGGGTCTGCCATTGCAGCCTCCCCCCAACATCCAGGCTGCACTCGTGTCTCCAACTGACCAAGACATCTTAGAAACAATCTGCACTTCTTACACTGCACCACCACTTGGAGGTCCCTCTAGAACGTTGTTGCACTAAGGCCACACAGAAGTGACTCCTGGATTGCAGCTCAAATTCTCCCCTCCAGTCTGTGCCACCTTTGCTGGTGTTCAACCACTGCACAGAGAAGTCTCCACAGCCAGACCAGAAATCCCAACCATTCCAGGAGCCTTTCCCCCCTGCCTGGAGAACATCCTGCAACATGATGGAATAAGGCAGTCAAAAGCCCCAGAGGAGTCTCCCAGCAGGGCAGAGCACTCCCCTCCTGGGAGGGCCTGAGCTGCCCCAAATCCCTCCATCCTTCCAGCAATGGACCCCAACACTCCCTCCTCTGCTGGGGGTGCAGAAGATCCATTTCCTCATGACCCAGCACTGCCAAGGAAGGCACTGCCAAGGAAGGAGGGCAGGAAAATGTTCTGCCAGGGCTTGCTTTGTTCCCCTGTGCCTCCTGCCTGTCCCCCCAGTGATGGATGGCTATTGGTTCTGGCTTCATCCCACGGAGAAATCTGTCACCTCGTGCCAGGGAGAGGTGACAGCAAATCCATCAGCATGGAGACAGCACTCACTTGCAGATTGCCTTCAAGGCCACTGGGGGCTGGATTCTCCTCTGCCTCCCACCCCTCTGGTTCCTCCCCTCCCCTCTTTTACACAAGTCTTAGTAAATCTTCATTTGAACAAACCCATTTGGCCCCTATTGCATATCCAAATTCAAACAGCTTTAAATCAGGGTGTTACCGTCTTGCCTAAAAGAAAAAAGGAAAAGAATAAGTGGTTTTCCAAAGCCTGGATTGAAATTCTGCTCATGTCCCCAAGGGTTTGTCAAGCCCAACAGCATTGTTGGACCCAGAGGGGAACATGGAGCCAATGGCAGCTTCCAACCAGGGAGTCCCAAGATTGCAACTGCAGAGGACTCAATAAATCAGGAGTCTGGCAAATGTAACTACAACTGAGAGAGATGGAGCAAAATGTTCCTCCATTCTACAGAGCAGCACCTTGTTCAGCCTCTGAAACACCTGACTGAGAGAGAGAGAGGCAGGAGCACCCCAGGCTGCCTCAGGAGCCCAAACACTCAGGACAGCACAGGCTGCCCCAGAATCCCAAACACTCAGGACAGCACAGGCTGCCCCAGAATCCCAAACACTCAGGACAGCACAGGCTGCCCCAGAATCCCAA
>JAWWEV010000056.1:5884959-5898116 GCA_035583235.1 Hafferia zeledoni
CACAGTTCAGGATCACAGCATGGACAAGGAAACAGGGATTTTGCCACCTGAATTCCAGGGTCACAGGGTAAATTAACACTAACAGCTACCCACAGGGGCCTCCCTGGGGCACCTCACACAGTTCAGGATCACAGCATGGACAAGGAAACAGGGATTTTGCCACCTGAATTCCAGGGTCACAGGGTAAATTAACGCCACCAGCTCCGCAGAGGAGTCTCCCTGGGGCACTGCCCCCTTCCCTGGGCTCACCTTGGTGGAGGGGATCCTGCTGGTGGAGGTGTAGATGTGAGTGGATGTGTGAGTGCTGGTGGTGGTGTGGCGTGACGTTGAACATCTGGAGCCGTGCCAGGGGGTCGTTGGTGAGCGATGCCATGCGCTCGGCGTGGATGCGCTCGGCCGCCAGCCGGTCGGGGTAGCTCATCTCCGGCCGCAGCTGGGGCCCCGCCAGCGCCAGTCTCTCCCTCTCCAGGGGGTTCAGCCCCGGGTGGAAGGAAGCAAAGGGGTGAGGTCCTGCCGTGGGTGGGATGGTGAGTGCGCCGTGCCGGGCGAAATGCTCCATGGGGTTGGTGGCCGGGTGCAGTGCGTCCAGCTCCGGCGGCTTCACCTCGAAGCCGGGCTTCATCCTCTCCCGCAGCTCCCGCTCGCGGATCTCCCGCTCGCGGATCTCCCGCTCCCGCAGCTCCCGCTCCCGGATGGTGGGATCCACGTTGTAGAGGCCGGGCATGTGGTATGCCAGCAGCGGGTCCGTGGGGTTGAGGGGCACGAAGAAGGGGTGGTTGCGGTTCGTGGGCGACATGACGTGGGGCCGCGCGTACTCGCTCAGTGTCCGTAGCGCGGGCGTGTCCGGCCCGATGTAGGGGGGAACGGCGGCGATGGTGGTCGGGGGAGGCTCGAAGGAAGGTCTCATGTGTGCTGGCCCACTGAGCTGGGACTCGCCCAGGCGGCCCTCGTGGGAGGAGCTGGACACCTTCTGCTGCACAGAATGGGGGGACACAGTTTTAGTTCAACACAAGCAGACCACAGCGGGTACACACCTCCTGTCTTTGCTTCAGGCAGGTAAATTCAGCCTCTGGCTCTTTACACCGAGACTGGAATTTGGATGTCCTCATAAAGTAAGTTAACATAATTAACTTCAAATTTAAGAAGCCTTCAGATGCCTTTTTTCCCAGCAGACAGCTCTCATGTGCCTGCACAGTAGTGCAAGGGACACAAAGACATTTATTGTATCTGCACAGTGTTTTCCTACTGCAAGTAAATGTCAACACTTGGCCTCGTTCTCCCCGGCTGCTCTGGCTTCCCTCACACCAGACACAGACCAGGAGCAGAAACTCTGCATTTCCCTTCAGGAGAGCAGAGTGCCAGGCAGGCTGGGAGGTGTTCAGAGCAGGCTGGATTTCACTCCATACACACAGCTCCACATTCAGGAACACCAACTGCACAAGCATCCAAGGGCTCCTGGGATCTGCATCCTGCAGTGGCCACCCAGGCCAGCCCCAGCCACCAATCCCCTCACACAGCTCTGAGCCACAGCTGAACCTACCGCAGCTCTTTCCGCTTCTCGTTCCCGCTCTCTCTCCCTCTCTCTTTCCTTCTCCTTTTCTTTTTCTCTTTCCCTCTCTTCTCTGGCTTTTTGCTCCGCTTCCCTTTTGGCCTTTTCAATGGCCTCCTCTCTCTTCTTGGCCAGTTTTGATCCTGCCAGAGGCATGAAGTATAGGTCTGCTCTTGAGCATGAATTGTAGCCACGGTCCAGGTGCTTATAGAACCTGAAAGAACAATAGAGAAAGAGATTATCCCTTGGAAAGATGGAAGACTCTGGGATTTGAGAGCTGTATGTCAAAAATTTAAAAAGGATCACTCTACACTTACACAAAGCACTACCAGCTTCCTTGAAAGCCATGAGAAAATTAATTGAACCATATTACTCCATAGTGAAGTGCAAAAGCACTGATGGAACCTCCATACCTGGCTGACTGACTGGCGTGACTCGGGATATCCACCACAGTGGGCTCTGGTGATGGACTCCTGGGTGGAGGGGGAGGGCTCTCTGGTTCCTCAGCTTCATCTGGGACCTCCTCTTTGATCTGGATCGGTGGCAGTGTGCAGGCTGTCACCACGGGCACGGTCCCACTAGAGGCTGCTGACGTGGAGATGGGAGTCTGGAGCGGGATGCCAGGCATGGTGGGTGGCGTGGAAGTGGAGGGGCACGAAGGAGGGGTGATGGAAGGTGGGCCCCCTGGGACAAAGGGGTGCTGAGAAAAGGGGGGCTGGGAGGATACCTGATGGAGTCCAGAGGGGGGGTGACTAGCAGGAGGGGGAAGGCTCTGACTCTGGGTCAGAACAGGAGGCTGGGCTTGCGAGGACTGCAGTGGTTGGCTTTGAGGCATCAGCTGCAGAGGAGGAGGGTGTGCAGATGGAGGGTGATGAGTCGAGAGGGAGCTCAGAGGTTTTAAAGCGGGTGGCGGAGGCAAGTTGGAGTTCATGGAGAATGGAGACGGGCCAGAGAGATGAGGAGGGTGCTTGTGGGATGGAGCAGTGGGGAGCTGAGGGATGGGCGTGGTAGGGGGAGGTTTGATATGAGGCATGGCCATGGGTGCAGGGGGCAGGGGCTGCTCCCGCGGGGGCTGCGCCTGCTGCAGCGACGTGGCCGTGGGCAGCACGGGCTGTGCCACCTGCAGAGCCGAGTGCGGGTGGGACGGGGCTTGTGTCTGAAGGGGAACCTGAGACTGAGACGACTGAGCAGGGAGGGAGAATGGCTGGGAAGGTACAGGATGGGGCAGCAGGGGCTGGCTCTGCAGGCTGTGAGGGGCAGGCTGGGCCTGGCTGTGCAGCGGGGGCTGCGCGTGGGGCTGTGTCGAGGCAGGGCTGGGCTGGCTCTGTGACACGCTCAGGGGCTGCAGGGGAGGGTGGGGGGACGGGAGCCTCTGTGGGTGCAGAGCAGGGGCCTGCTGGATGTGGGAGTGAGGAGCAGGAGGGGCAGGGGCCTGGGCCTGGCTGGAGGGCTGCGATGCTGGCGGGGACACCTGTGCTGGCGCCGAAGCTGCGCCGGACGCTGCCGGCAGCGCTGCCGGTACCGGGGCTGATACAGGCGGTGTGGCTGCTGCAGGAGCCTGGCCAGAGCTGCTCTGTGCCTGCAGCACCTGGGGCTGTGCCTGCAGCACTTGCTGCTGAGCTGAGGAATCCGAGTCGCTCTCATTGTCCTGGGGGCTGGGGATGCTGGGAGAGGTGCTCCGGTTGTCCTGGTCGATGTCCTTGGGGTCGCTGCTGCCCTCGTCGTTGACGCTGCGGCTGTCGGAGCTCTCGCCCTCGCCCTCCCCCTCCGAGGGCGAGTTGGGCCTGCTGATCTCCTGCAGGGACAGGGGACAGTAACCACTGGGCAAGGGACAGCTGCACCAAGGACAGCCCCAGCGTGCCACAGGATGGCACCGATGACACAAGTGCAGGTACCCTTTGAACCTCATGGGACTTAACCCAGCACAGGCAACACAAACATCCAAGGGGAGGGTGCAAAGACAACGGAGCCAGGCTCCTTCTGGCAGTGCCCAGTGGTGATGGGAAGGAACTGAAATACAGGAGGTTCCTGAAACACTTTTTCTCTATGAGGGTGATCAGCAATGGAAAAGGTTTGCCCTTTTCCATTGGCGAGGCTGTGAACTCTCCATCGTTGGAGACATTCTAAAGCCACCTGGACACGTCCAGGTGGCCCTGCTGGAGCAGAGAGGGTGGCCCAGATGGCCTCCAGATCCCTTCCAACCTCAACCATTCTGGGATTCTCCAATAAGGAAAGCTCAAGTTCAAAATCCTCAAATCCTACGCAGAAAGTGACCCTGGTCAGATACACAGAGACATCCTCAAAGTATTTCAACTGAGCTTTGATACCACTAAATTAAGAGAACTCCAGTGGTGGTGGTCTAACCTACCAGAGAAAAGGAAATAACAAATTTAAATTTAAAAAAATGGAGAGGAGGGGTGGAAAATAGTCCAAGTGTACTCCTATATGGTTGATATTGATATTAAAAGAAAGCAAAAACAACTTGTGGACTTGACCTGTATCATTCCACTGTTTTCAACAGAAGGAACACATTATAATATTGGTTGTTTTCCAGCTACAGATTAAGTTACAATTTGCTGTGGCTTAAACTGATTTCATGTTTTTGGTTTGTTACCAGGTTTTCACCCCCTCCCCTCTCAAACCATTCTCCTAAGAGGAAATACTGCTCTGTGGCACTCACTTGAGTTTTGGATTTTTTGGCATTGGACCTGTCAGGTTCCTCGGTGTCAGACGCCGCCTTTTCCCGCTGCCTCTTGGAGTTCTTGAGAGGAGAAGACACCTCTTCTTTTATCTTCTGCCACAAAGGAAGCACAACACAGCAGTTACCAGTGGTGCAAATGCAAAAGTAAACTGAGTGTGTGTCTGAGGTATTGTATTGAAAACAAATGAAGGAGAAGGGTTCCTGTAGAGCAGCGGAAATCAGAAAGTTGAGACAGTATTTAACAACAATCTAAGAGGGATCAAGCCAATAGGAAAAATTGAATAAAGCATTCCTCTTATCTAGGGGTATTTTAAACAGAGCTGTGTAGGACCAAGTCCACCAGGAACTCACACCAGAACAACTGGCCCAGGTTACTCTTCTGAGAGAGACCAACACCAGCTGCTAACAGAGGATGGAGCAAAAATTTCTGCAGGAGACAGGAACAGGACAAGCCTTATTAAAGTCCTGCTTTACTCCTGATGTTTTGAGAGGAATATTTTTAGATCCCCTCAAATACAAGACTAACTGTGAATAGCTATTCTAAGACTACTACCTTCTTTCATAGCCTGGGACAGCTTTATACATCACATAATTACCAAACCTAACTTAAATTCTGCCAAGTTTTCAGTTTTATAATGTGAAAACTTGCTCCATTCTCCAGTTTTGACTGTTTTTTTAAAGTCTGTATTTTTAACTTGCTATTTTTCAATTCACATTGCTTCATGGCAAGCCCTCCTGCCTCATGTGGTTTTGTTTCTTTAGAACTCTGGTGTAAAGACACTTATTCACTGAAACAGACTCGACTGTCAGCTTGCTCTGAAAAATCAAACAAATACACCTCCAGAAAAACAGTAACAGAAGTAGCCTCAACTACCACATATTCAAATTCCTTTGTAAACAACAAAGATTAAGTACTGCTTAAAAAAAAAATCCCCCAAACCGTCTACTTGTCTCAAATACAGCATTTCTGATCTGTGTTACTTCCCTGAGCTTAATGCTTGCATTTGCATCTGAAATGGAAGGATTAATTTCTCGGGAGAGCAGAGAGGTTACACGGGGCTACTTGAGTGGTTTGATCACTCCACAGCCCCCTCTGCACAGGCACAAAGCAGCACTTCAGCTGCACCAAGACATATTCTGCTCATCCACACCAGCAGCACTTTCTGGGTCGTGGGGAGATTCTCCAGCCTTCCCCAGTCTGTGTGTCTTGGGCTGAGCTGCCAAAATGCTGATTGCCCAATACAGAGTGTCAGTGTCTCTCCTCCTCCCACTGAGAAAAGGGAGAAAGGAAAAAAAACTGGAAACTCAAACTAAGTTTATACATTTATACAGAAAGGAGAAAAATTAAAACTACAGTGTAACACACACTTAAACAAGTTAGATATAACAACAATTTTCTACTTCCTACCAAAACCAGATTCCATCACTCTAGATCTAATAAAGCACCCCAAGAGACACCCAGCAAGGCAAAAGAGAGAGAATAACAATAAATTGTTTCTACTTCCCTGAACTAAAACAAAATGTAAAGCAGCAGTGGGCAGCAGCCAAGGCCCAGCAGAGCCCCAGCACATTCTCTCAGGACTGTAGCCACGATGCCAAGTGGGAAACTCTTCCTACTCTGGCTTTTATATTTTGAGATGATGTTGGAACATGGTCTGGAACACCATTGGCCAGTAGTGCCACCTGTCAGCTCGCCCAGCCCAGCTCAGGTCATTGAGAGTCTCAGCCCTACCCTGAAATCTAAAGCCTGAATTCAAGCCTGGCTAAACCCATGACAGTGTGTGTGCCAGAGGCCTGGGCTGTGCTGTCCCAGCACAGAGGACGCCTGGGGAGGGGCTACCTTGGTGGATTTCTTCACCGAGTCCGCCTTGCTGTCGTTGCTGGAGGTGCTGGCGGCGCTGGGCGAGTTGCGCCCGCTCGACCGGATGTCCTCGTTGGTGGGGGAGGCTCTGCCATCGGGGCTGGCTGGCTGCTTCTTCCGACCACTGCGTAGTGTAGACATCTGGGGGGGAAGGAACACGTGGGGACAGCTCAGCATTTGTCCAGCCTCTCTGATTTCCTCTGCCTTACAGCAGGGAGGTGGATAAAGCGCTCGTGGTAAGAGCCTGGGAGCAAAAACCCAGGAGTGCTCAGCATTGGTGTAACTTTTCCTTGAAAGCTCATCTGGACTTAAAAGGAGGCAAATCCTTCATTTGTCTACTCAGAGATACTAAGTGCTGTTTATTTAATTTGGTACTGTTTGTTAGAAGTGAGATTAGAAAGATGTGCACACACATTTGCAAGTCTGCCTACACAAAGGAGTGAACGAGGTAGGAGAGGACCCCCCATGTTCCATTAAAAACAATCTGTTGGCATTCAAGCAGTCAGACCAAGTTCTAAACCTCCAGTTTGTATGCTCCTACTATGCAAAAAGGGATCACAGTCGAGTATCTGTCAATAATTAATGCAGTTTCCCTCCCAGTTTGGCAGTTTTTTGGTTGACTGGGTACCATAAAAGCAATAGAGCCAACACTACCCGAGAGTGGAGCCTCACAAGAGATTTAGAATCAGTGGTTATATCATCATGATCACAAAGAAAGGGAGGGGAGGGCAAGGAAAAGAAATCTATCTGCTGCTTTCAATCAGCCAAACCCAAATCAAAGATTAAATTAGCCAGAGCTGCTGTCAGAGCTCTCACAAGTGATGTGCTCACAGGAAGGCTCCCAGCGTTTCACCCCGAGTAACAACTCAGTGACAGAGCACACCAATCACAGAGGCAAAACAGAGTCCTCTGCAGGGAAGAGACTTTAACTCCAGTAATATGAGGAGACCACATGAACAGCATCTAATTTTTTAAAACTCTTCCCAAGGGCTTAACTCTGACAGGATCCAGCTGGAAGGAGGACATGTACTAATACAGAATCTGTAACACACTGTCAAGTGCCCCCTTATGATGTCAGTCCACTGCCAGTCATTGCAAACATGGAAATAACAAGTTGGATTAGAGCTTGCAGAGACATTTCAGCTCCTTTTTCCAAAGAAAGCCTCAGCCTCAGCAAAGCTCACACAGAAATGCAGCAGCAGGCACAGTCCAAGCGGGATCAGCTCAGCTGGTTACAACTTGGTGCTAAAAATGCCAAGGTCATGGGTTCAATCCCCAGTATGGGCCATTCACTTAAGAGTTGTACTGGGTGAGCCTTGTGGGTCTCTTCCAACTCAGATTTTTCTGTGTGGTTCTGTGTAACCAGTAGGATGGAGACAGGGTCAGTTCAGGAGTGTCCAGCCTTTCCCACCAGCAGAGGAGGGTTAAACCTACCGAGCCTCGACTCCGCCGTGTCCTCATGCTATGCTTCCCACTGAGCCCATCATCTTCCTCCTTGACAGGCTTGAACATAAAGGGTGGAGGGTCCACTGGCTTCTCGATGGGTGGCAGCTCCCCGTACTTCTTGAAGTGGATGCGGCAGTCGGTGCAGAGCAGGATGTTCTCCCGCCCGCCGTGGTGCCAGTCCTTGGAGGCTTGGGCAGGGAGAGCACCAGTCAGCAACACACAGAGTGCCACAGCCCCACAACCACCACAATGGAGTGTTCAAAAAGCTACAGTTAGAAACGTGACTGCTTTTCTATGGGTAACAAAGCTGGAGGAGTTTCTGGAGAACTTTGCCCTGTTCCAGTTCACATCTTCAACACTGGATTTACTTCACAAACTACAGTTTTGATCTGCTCTGCCTGGGAGCTACCAGGCAGCTGTTACTCTCCAAAACTGTGGTTTCTGAGGGAGAAGCGAGCTCTGAACCTCTCATTTCCTTCCCTATTTTGGGGCTCACACTTCCATGCTGTGCATGTGCCCAAATACAAGACACCCTTCAGAACACACACAGGAACGGGGCTGATGTAAAAGAGATTTGGTGCAGCATAAAGAAGTTTTGTGTGTGACAGTCACAGCCCAGTATTGATTCATTACATCACAAATTGATTACATAGACTGTGGATTATGCAGATTTACTCCTGTATAAATGCCCACCCCAGGGTTCTCCTTTGTCACTGCAATATTAATTTGCACGGGCAAAGCCTGATTAACCCTGCCAGGAATGCTGCTTATTTTAGCTGATTCAACCCCACATTTTCTGAACAGCTGTCCAAGCACACAAAGTGCTCTGGCTTGAACGAGCCCACATGGAAGAGGCAGTAGAAGGGAGAGGCAGCAGTGAACTGGGACATACTGGTGGTGAAGCAGTGGCGGCAGGCGTAGCCCTTCAGCTCCTGCTCGCTGTCCTCGCTGTCAAAGTCATCCTCACTGGCCGAGCTCAGGTCCACTGAACAGGGAAACAACAAGGGGAAGAGGAAAAGGGAAAATAAACACTCAGCAGGATTTTCTATTTCCTCCTACTTGGCTAAAATAACCATTAATAAAAATGGTTTGTGACTCCCTACAAGGACCTTGCCTTGCACAGCCATTATTTCTCATTTTTCAAACTAAGCAAGGCCAGACCTCACCAGTCTACAGGTTAAAGGAGGATTCCAGGCACGTGCCTGGAACTCACAGAACCTGATTCAATACACAGTATGTTTCCAGAGAAGTTGCCATTCAAATACCATTCATGGGGAGCTCGAAAGACTGTGCTCCAAAAACATAATTTTCAAGAGAAAAGAGGTTTATCTCTAGAACCTGCTCAAATTTAAAATCTAAGACTCCATGCTTAAAACCTACTCTACCAGATCTCATGAACAGACACTGTGGTGGCTTTTCTGTTTTGTACTTTGTCTCCAGGCTTCATCTCCCAGCCCAGCTGAGGACCAGCCACGCTCTGTCAGACACTGGCTGTATTTAACCAGGAGTAGGTGCTTACATATAATAGATTTGTTTGAAAACTGTGTTGTGATTCTTCTGGATGAGAGTCACTAAAGGATACTATCACTTTCCAGTCCTTACTCAAGCCTCAGAGAGCTTCAACCCGTGACAAATTCACCTTGCAAACCCCTGTTTTGAAGAAGAGGAGGAGATGGAAAGGGCCCCTTCCCTTTGTGGCAAGCACTACACAGCAAATTAGCAGATTACAAGGCTGTGAGCCTTGTAAAAAAAGAGGCAGCATCTAAACCACTGAGAAACTGCAGACACCACAAAAACTGTATCTTATCTTCTGAACAACTCAGAGTAAATCCTTTCTTTCTGAGAGCACTGCATTTTTCAAGCACCACCACTATAAATTCACAACATCACAGGCCTATAATTTGTCACAAGCAGAAAGCCCTCTGGCTTCTTTTGTTCAAATCTTTAATTAGAAGAGAAGACCTTGATGCAAGAATCCTGTTTTACTGAAGGTTCCAAGAGGATGTTTGGTACATGCAGGTTGCAGCTTATGGGTTCTACAGGATTCATCAGCATTTGTCAGCAACTCATTACCCTTCAAATTAACCCAGGGCCCCAGTTAATGGCCAGCACCACCACAATTCCTACAGTAATTTCTGCAGGTGTTTAAACCCTGACTGCAAAGCTGACCCTGGGCTAGGACTTGCTTTCTTTCACTGAAATGGTTTTTATTCTTATCCTGCAGTCAGACCCATATGGACAGGCCCTTCCAACCACCAGCTCTCTGACATGCTGAGTATCTTGGGTTGAGCTGGAGAGTCCAGATCCTCCCTCCTGTGCACACAAAACCCAGCAATAAATCCTGTGAATTCAGCAAGGAAAAACTAACAGCCCTTTCTTACTACCTCACTACTCCCCTCTCCAGAATTCTGTGTCCTGCCTGCTCACCACATCCTCCACCTCCCCCACAGTCCCTTCTCTTTACAAGGCATGTAAAATGTGCTGGGTTTAGTCCACAGAAAGACTGAAACCTCACAGGGTAACAGAAGCCTTTTCCATAAGGATAAAAGTTTCTATCTCCATATGGATGTTGCTGATCACAACTCTGCAATTCAGGATGTCACTGATTTGGGGACCTGCTCTTTGCTTGGACACTTCTGCTCCAGGCAAGGCCAGTGTTTTCCCAAGACACCCCCAGACAGAGCACACAGTCTGAGGTCCAGCAGCAGGTGTGGGTCACCCAGGAAGGATGGAAGGTATTTCCTCCAGAGGGATGAAGGACTTCCTTCTCTTTGTGAATTCCCATTACTGTAATAAGCCTGGAGAAAATACAACATAACACCAAGAAAGGAGTAGGGAAATTCAATACCAGGGCAATATTTCCATCCTTACAGGATGCTTTTATGTGTAAGAAGTGCACAAAGCACTTGGTGATCAAAGCCGCCTTCCACATTCCAGCATAATGGTGCGGGAACAGGAGAGGGCAACTGCCTGAACTCCATTTCCTTGCCTCGTTCCCTTGAAGGTACAGCACCATTACACTGCTCTCGCTGCCTGCATTTAGACGAAGATAAATGCGTTGCTTTTAGCCTCCACTTACAGAATTCACTGGAGGGGGGCCTGGAGGGAGTGTTGACCGGGGTGGAGGCAGTGCGGGTTTTGATCCTGCGGAACACGGCCTGTCTGCGGTGCCGCCGGTGCGCTCGGGAACTCGCCGCTTCGGGGGTTTTCTTCCAGTAGTAATAGAAGGTGATGAGTTCTCCCTGCAAACACACCAGGAGGATGTTAGTTAGAGGGACAGGCAGATCTGACTTGTCAGCTTTCCTCCTCCCTCCTGCTCTGTGTTTTTCTGGGATGTATTTCAGCCAGACAAAAGAACCGTTTAGGTAAGACAGAAAAAAAGAAAATCCTCGTTATTTGCTGTTCGGTTTTTTGCAAGGGAGGAAAAGAAGCAAATAAGTGGGGTTTCACTCCTTGATTAGAAAAGGAAAGAGGTTGGGAAGCACAGATCCAGGCTCCACCTGCACTGCTGGTCCCAGGGATGATTCAGAAGAGGGTGCCCTTGTCTCACTGTCAGCATCCTGTGACACCTCAGCTCAGCTCAGCAGAGCTCTGAGAACAACCACCCCGAGCTGCAATGAACCCTCTGGTGTCCACAGAGAGAACAAGGCTCTACCCAAACACATCCTGCCATTTTGTCAACCTGCACTCCACATACAGGGTATTTTTCAATATTCCTGTGTAAGCAGCTGAAAGTCAGAATAAAAACGTGTTCAACAACAAGTCTATAACCATGACACAACCCTACTACAGTAAATCGTGTTTTAATTTGAATATATATGCCCACATCTAAATTAATTAAGCAGTTAAAAGAGCACACCTAGAGAAATGAGTGATAATTTCACAGCATAATGAATCTGGCTTACATTCAAGAAGTGAAGCAGCTGCCATTCAAACTGGGGATGTAATGCTGAACCAAAGAACAGCATGTGGTTTTAATCTCTTTTCTCTTACTTTGAAACCCCATCATTTCCTGGCGACTTCTCTGCCTCTGAGGTAAAAGGTGTTGTTGCTTTCAAGTTGCAAGAGAAAAACCGAGACGTTCTAACCAGCCCCTTGAAAAAAATCAACATCAGAACAAACATACCTGAATTGCCCACAAAAAGGGTTTCTTTGAACTGTGTTTTATGTGATCAAATAACCTCAGCCTGCTCCCTCCGTGGGGAAATCCTGCAGCCCCTGCCCAGGGCAGAGCACGGAGTTAACTCTAATAACGACCCACCTGAATCCAAACCCCCCCAAGGGCCCCAAACCAGCCATTACAACTAAAACCTGCACCACTGAAACACTCCAAAGACAAAAGGAGAGGATGCTGTTCCAGACAATTAACTGCTGATATTTAAGATGCCTAAGAATTTAACAGGCCTGAATTAAAAATAGAAACCCCAGAAAAAAGAACACAACCACAACTGTGATTTCTGGTAACAGGCAGAATAGATCATTCTCAACCTGAGCTGCTACAGACTGGGATGATGCTCCTGAGCCCCAACATGGACCTGAACAACAGTCATGTATTATAGAGTAAAACAACAGAATGGTAATTGAGGAGGAGGAGGAAAACATTAACAGCAGGTGGGCAAAACATTATCTACAACTGTTGATTCTGAAAGACAAAAGCCCTACTAAAAAAAGTATTTTAAAAAATAAGTGTTCCCTGAAAAGACTGAAGCTGGCTGGCAATGAGAACCCAAGCTGTGTCAGACTGGGAGGAACAGGGAGTTCTGACCCCAGAGCCTGTTCCACTGCACGTGTTTGCTTTAGAAATACCATTTCCCTGAGTGCACTGAGTGGGCTCAAAGTCCACCCTGCCCAACTGTTTGCCCAACTGGGACATGATATGCCCAGTGCCAGAGGCAGGCACAGCTCTGCACAAAGGCTGATGCAATGCAAGGCAGAGGCTCTTGCAAATAAAACAGCCACTTTTTACCTATAAATTAATTTATATCAAATCCGAGGTGTCAGCACCAAGGAGCAAGTCAGTAAATCCCCTGTCTTTATGTCAGTGAATTAATGTGTCCTCTGACACCTGGCAACAGCAGAGTGCAAACCAATCTGTTCTGCTCCCATCATAAAATGGGGAATGGGAACCTATTTGAGCTCGATTTACACATTGCAAAGCCACCAGGTCCCAAGGGAAGTTTAACAACTCACATCATAAACCAAACTTTAAAGAAGAAATGTTGTATAGTTATTAAAAATGCTGACTTCACGATCACAATGCCTTTTTCCCCTGAGACCCTCCCAAAAGTGCAGTCACAAATGCACAAAGATAAAGATGAAGTAAAAGTCTATTTATTCAACAACTAGTTTTAACTCAACTGTGAAATCTGGAGAGATTAAATGACTAAAGAATGTTCTGTATTTCACATTCATGGTCAGACTGCAGAGCTACAACACTCACTAAATGAAGTACAAGTCAGAGGAAGCAGCACACACAGAGAACAGTGATCACAGAATCATAGAATGGATTGGGGTGGAAAAGATCTCCGAGATCAGCAAGTCCAACCCTTGATCCAACCCCACTGTGATCACCAGCCCAGGGCACTCTGTGCCCTGGGCTG
>JAWWEV010000056.1:5898216-5923582 GCA_035583235.1 Hafferia zeledoni
TCTCCAACTTCAATTTCCCCTGGCAGAGCTTGAGCCCATCGTGCCCCCTTGTCCTATTGCTGAGTGCCTGGGAGAAGGGACCAACCCCCAGCTGGCCAGAACTTCCCTTCAGGTAGATGTTACAAACAGGCCAGACAGGTAGGACAGTGAAAGAATTCCATGCCAGATCTTATGAGCCACCTGGCTACCTCCCTGACATTGTCTACCCAAGGGATTAAAGGCTGGAGTGGAGTGAGCCTGGCAGGATTAGCCCCAGCTCGCCGGCGGCTGCATGGGTGGCACAAGCTGGAGCACAAAGGAGTAAGTCAGGGAAGCTTTGGTTCTCCAAACAGGGAGCAAAACCAGCTTCCAGCAAGGAAGTCAAATGAACTTTAATCAAACATGCAGAGTGCGTGCTGCTGAAAGGCTCGGCACACAAACCCGGGAACAAAAGCTGCGGCAGGAATCAATAGGCTCCTGAAACATTAGCACAGGCCAGCATCGATCAAAGGCCCCGGGACAAAAGGCTGCCTTGCAAATTAGCTGCTGGTTCTGCTTGCAAGCAAACAGAAAAGCATGAACGCTCTGACATGAATGGCCTGTAATGATCATTTTGTTCCTGGTGATCTCACCTCACCTCGCCACAAGGTCTCGCAGTCAACACATCCCACATCTCAGAGCTGTAATTGCCAGCACAGACAGGCTGGGCTGGTTAACTGGGGAGGGCTGGGAGCTGCTCCCAGTTGGTGGCAGATCCATGTCCTGGAACAGTCCCAGCCCAGGAACACTCTGGATGTCTCCTCTGAAGTGCTCTGTGCCCAAGCTGGGGATTGCTGGAATGTACACGCTGAAATCCCCCGAGTCAGAGCACACTGAGCCATCCTGAGCCATCCTGAGCCACCCTTCCCTGCAGCACTGGGCTCCTTCAGCTTATAGTGCCATCCCCAGCGAGATCCATCATGGAAAGGTGAGACCCCTGAGGCAGCCACTGCCTTGCTGAGGTCTCTGGCTGATGATGTGATAATG
This sequence comes from Hafferia zeledoni, assembly GCA_035583235.1. Classification (NCBI taxonomy): domain Eukaryota; kingdom Metazoa; phylum Chordata; class Aves; order Passeriformes; family Thamnophilidae; genus Hafferia; species Hafferia zeledoni. The sequence continues at coordinate 5,899,222 of JAWWEV010000056.1, forward strand.
CAGACCTGTGTTGCTGACACAGTAACTGTCCATTTGTATCACTGACCAGTAAATCCAGTACACTAGAAGGAAAATCCCATTAAAACAACCCCCACATCTACCCCAGCACCCCTCAAACAAGCAGCTCTAATTCCTGTACTGTGCCACATCCAAGAAAGACCCTGTTAATGTCCTCCCTGATCAAGTCCATCAAGGACCAGCTTTTTCTCTTCCATCAGTGCAGGGAGAAGGTTCATTTCTCTCTCAAGATTCCCTTCTCTCTTCCTGTTCATGGTAACACCTCCACTTGATCCATCAGCATCTCTTTCTTCTGCAAACACAACTCCACTTTAACATCTGATAACTGTCCCACACAATTAGGAAATACATATAAAGCAAAATGAGACACATTATCCAGGCTTCTACTGCCACATTTCCCTGAGAACACCTACTCTCCCACCACTGAAGTTTCCCAAGACAGAGGGGGATGTTCTTCACTAAAACCACGGTTCAGCTTCCACCAATTCCGAAATGCATCCGGAGCTCTCGACTCCAATCTCTGCCAAGGCCATTTCACCCCGTGTTGTCGGTGCATATAAAAAAGTCACACTTTCTCTCCCTTTAGCTCTGTTCTAGGGATTATTTTTGAAGGGAAAGACGTGGTTCAGATCTCTCTTGCAGGAGTGAGACCTTTTCTGCAATTCAGAGCTGACACAAGCCTTGGAGTGTCCCACAGCTCCCATCCTCCCCAGCCCAGCACTCCTGCTCGAGGAAGGGATGTATTCCTTGCCATGTGGCACCTTTCTCTTACCTCTCCCACTGTTTTCACCCACCACTCTCACCCATATGTTTGTGCAGCTCCACCAGGCTCCCCAAACCACATCCCACCCCACCAGGGCATCCTCACTAACTCCACACCCTCAGACTCACACGGGGCACCAGGAAACCTGCAGGTCCCCGTTTCCTGCTCCTTATCAGCAGTTTTCAAATGTAAACCACACAAGCTGCCTCCGTGTTTGTGTTTAGTCTTGCCTTGGGTAAACAAAGGATTAGGGCTGTGTGTGCATTTCTGGCTGGGAGAGGTTCTGACAGCAGCGCTGCTCCTGTGGAAGCCAATCACACACATCAACTTACCTTCAAGTATCTGTTAGGGTATAACAGAGTGAGCAAACATAATAATTGCTGTTTAATTTCCCCAGAGCCGAGCTCTGCCAGAGGAAAAAAAAAATCCTGGGGGTGGGGAATAGCTTTACAGTAATTGAACCGAAAAGGTAAATGACAGCACTCCTCAATGGCTGCAAACCAGCCACGGCAGAGCAGAGGGGAACAGATTGTCCAGCTGTGGCCTTAATGAATTCACAATCTTTCTGGAATGCATCAAGATTTTATTAAGTCAACTCAATTTAGCTAATGCTCCTGTAAAGTCCTGCAGTAAAACAGTCTCCAGCACTTTCCTCCTTCACTGGCTCTGACACAGCCTTGGCCACAACATCTGCTCCAGGGTCTGTGTGCCAGGGGTGGGGCAAGAACACGCAGGTTTGGGTAACACACACCAGTACAGACCAGTGTGTCCACCTGGCACCTCAAAACTCTACAGAATAACCCAGAATGTTGCCATGCACTGTTGGACTGGGAAACAGAACTGAAGGCACCTGTCCCTTCCATCACACACTCACACCCCAAAGTTGCTCAAAGAAGAGGCTGCCCAGGGCAGTGGTGGAATTATCATCCCTGGAAGTGTTCCAGGAACACCTGGAAGTGACACTTGAGGACATGGTGAACAAACACAGTGCTGGGTTAATGGCTGGACTCGATCTCAGAGGGCTTTTCCAACCTTAAGGATTCCATGGCTACTCTTTCCTACAAGCCCATACCCAGCCAGAGGAAATCTGGAACTGGTCTGAACAAGTCAAAGGACTTAGAAATGCAGCAGAAGAGCAGCTGTGAGCAGCTCCCAGAGCTGAACTCGGGCATTGCCACAGCTCAGAGCTCACTCTCGGTGCCTCTGCCAACCATGACAAATAGGTTAGCACATGCTCCAATTAAGCAGTAAAGTCTCAGCAGCTTGTTCAGTAGCACTGATTAATGTCCACCTTGGGTGCACAGCAATCCTGCATAATCTAACACATTACTGAGATTTTAAGAGAGGCTTTTAAAAACCAAGCAATATTTTACTTAACACTACAAAAACTCCCATTAAAAATGGTGGGATGCTCTCCAAGGAATACCCTGCAGGTCTCAGATCTCTGGCATGTTTTACAAGTGCAGGCATTTCACCTGGCAGCTCCTCTGGCCACTTGTTATCTTTTGGGTGGCAACACAGTCCTCTCTCCATGGTCTCTGCTAAGAACTCCATCCACAGTGTTAGGAGAAGATTGGCTGCCCTAATCCTCTGTTTCCTTGCTCTGCACACAGCAAGGTTGAGCTCCCTGGTTTGATTTTTGATCTGAAACTACTGACCAAGTGGGAATCAAAAGAGGAGACAGGTGTGTAACAAACCCAGGCTCACTCCTTGGGTTTTTCTGCTGTGGATTTCCTCCCAATACCGGAACAGGCCCAGCATTTCCTGGGAACTCAGCCCAGGCACAGTCTGCATCTTCTGCATTTCATCTGGTTGTGGAAAAAACCTGCAATCAGATACAGCTTTGTGCTTCCTAATTGTCTCTGTTAAATGAGTACTGGTTAGATCTCTGCAGACCAGAGGAAGATCAAGCTTCTCTCCTACAAATGATGCTTTTCTTTTAGAGCTGACACAGGCCTAAGATGCCACAAGTCCTTAGGGAGCTGTGGCACTTTTGAGAGTGCTAAAATAAGCCTGGAGCCTGAAGATTTCACTCCAAAGTTCCTCCAGCAGTGAACAGACTAAAATAATTTCACTGTGCATATTACCTAAACACAGAAATTACTTCTGTAATTCCCCCAAGACAATATATTTGTCTTTCTTAACTACTAATTCTTCACCATAATGGGTGAATGCAAACTAAACCCAACTCTTTAATAAAAATTATGCATGGGGACTGGAAGTGGCACGAGACACAGAGTAATGCAATCATTAGCAGCAAAGAGTCACTGCAAAGCCAGGAGAAAAAAGGAAAGAACTACACAAGCTGGATGTAAAGAATCTTTCCTTCCAAACAAACATTATCTGCTGTAACACAGCAACAACCACTGCACAGCATCTTCCAGTTGATGACAAAGTCAATCAAGTTTTACAAATTAAGTCTCAGCACATCCTTTTGAAGTTTGGTAGTGTGGAGAAAACAATGAGACAGAAGATTTATAAATTGGCCAAGATCAATGCTGTGTGGGAAGTACAACTGTGCTGATTAACCTCAAAGTCTGTGAGCAGCTCCAGCACTGAGAGGCTTAGAAATTCCTGCAGAATTCCCACCCAGGCCTACAGGACAGGCTTAGCCATCCTTGTTTAGCACAGCACTGGCTGAGCTGAGTGTTCAACAGTTCCTTTTGCCCTCTGTACAAGCTGTTTTTTCCTTACAACTGGACACTCGACTGTTGGGTTTGAGTAAACCACAAGGAAATCTAAATATTCTTGTCCACAGCCAGGAAGAAACCACCAGTAACATCTCTCTGTGCCACATCCATCTCACCATTTCCATGTCGTGCATTGGTTCATCTTCCCCAGTGTTTGTAATTAAGGCTGCATAGACTGGTAGGAAATAAGATAATTAACATTTTATGGAACTCAGCCTCACTATCTGCTCTATGCAAACAATTCATTTTTCCCCCATTTTTAGGGATTTAAGTACCAGCTTTACCAGCTCTGCACAACAAATGCACAGCACTCTGGGGCTTTGTTTTCAGCCTCAGCCAGAGTTAAAAGCTGCCGACCCTCCCTGCAGCTGCACCTCATGCCAGAGTGAGAAGAAAGCTTTTGTAATTACGGCCTCTTCCTCCAGAGACTCCTCTTTGTTAATCAACAGAGTTCCCAATCCCCGCAGGAACTCACCCACTGCTGGCTGCATCCATCATTAATTATCAGAGCCTGCCTGCAGCAGTGTCAGGGCTGGGTCTCCAGGAGGGGCAACCACTGCCAGGGTCACCAGGAACATCCCACAGGGATCTCTGGGGCTTGGTCAGCCACGAGGTTATCAAAACTGTGCAAGTGAAGAACCCCAGTGCCTTACACATGTTTGTCAAGGGTTTGCTGTCTCCTCAGCCCCCCCTTTCCAACTTACATTATCTGCATTTCAGAGGTTAGAAAACCTCATTTGTCTCGACCACTTTCAGCTCTAGTAATTTAACTTTGCCCTCCAGCCCCTGCCCTGGCACTGCCACCACCTCCTCCATTCCAGCAGAGCCCAATTCTCCAGCACTGATGTGTCTCAGACACACAACTGAGGGGCTGATGGAAAATGCTGACTTTGATTCCCACTAAAACATTGGGGAGGGGCAATAAAATACCCACAACACTCACACTCCTCAACAGCTAAAGCAGCCAAGCATCCCAAAGCTGAGGGAATTGCCCTTCTGTGCAGCTGGAAATTCCCACAGGGATAAGGGGGGTGGCACCTCACTGATCCAAAAAGGGACCTGCCAGTGGGGAAATGTTCTGACTCTGCAGTGCATGTTTCTGGTTTCCCTCACCTGAGAAGCCACTGCAGTCTCTAACGCAACTGAGAAGTTTCCAGTGACCTTTCCAGCCCCAGTTTGAGTCATCAGCTGGTCCATGAGCGGGCACAGCGTTTCAGGGTGGGCACACACCAGCACTCAACGCTCCTGGGGCACCTTGGATGGTCTGGCAAAAAAAGTTCCAACCCCCAGCCTGCTGTAGCCTCTCTGCAATAGTCAAATGTGTAAATCCTCCAAAGTTTTATGGGCCACCAGGGAGTGTTTGCCTGTTAATTAGAGCTGGTGCTTCTATTTGCTTCCTTGTATGACTGTCCCACGGCTTCCCAAAGTCAGAGTATCTTCTGTTACCACCTTTCAAACCAAATCTGACTCTTGCCATGCTCCATTACTGCAACCTGATGTCATTCTCAGTAGGAGTCCACCCATGTCAGACAGGTTTTATTCCCCCTGATTCCTTTGGAGATGGGATTTTGCCTCTGGATTAAGAACACAGCTGACTTGCACTACACCAAATCCCAATCCCAGTTCTTTCCTGGGCAAGGAGTGGGCACTGAGATGAAAATGTACCACGAAAACAAGGAAGCAAAACCATTTAAATAAACAACTGGAAATTCTGAAATTTTGATCAGATTTTCCATTTTTAGTAAGGCAAGAAGAGCTCAAAGGTGATGAAGAATTAGCCATTTGTTTCTAAATGTCATACCTGTAACTGCTTTTATTTAAATATAAAATCAGAACTGAAGGTCCACCCAGTGCTGTGACAACCCCCAGCAATGCAACGTTGCCACCAGCAGCACCCTTTGGGCTCCTGATGTGTCTGACCACTGACCTGCATTCCACACTGCCCTGTACCAGATGTTTGAGGTTTTGCAAACACATCTGTGCTGAATCACACAAAGCCTGGCCTGTCAATGTGCCCTCTCCCTCCCTCTGCAGCTCGTGACCTGTGGGGGAGCTGCTGCCTTTTAGCAGTTTGTGTTAAAAACAGCAGCAATCAGGAAATACTGAGAATTATAGAGACAAACTTCGTAAGATCACCCTCACTGCTAATGAGGAATGGGAAGCTGTAATCCCCTGGAAACAGCAATTTTCAGTCCCTTTTTGTAAGAAGTCCTCACACCTGGTTATTCCATGCTGAAGACAGACAGAATTTGACCTCTTAATAAAAATCACTAGCACAGGATATCCAACATCTGAACAAGCCACAAGGAGGAAGAAACCCATCCATTTTACACCTGGAAAGTATCAACTGAACTCACACAAACCCTCAGCTTACCACTGGAAACTCTGCACTAACAGAGGTTAGGGAGGATGGGCTCCTGCTCCATCTTCCAGGCTGAGTTATGGCCAAAGGAACCAACTCACAAACCTCTCATGCAGAGTCCCTGTCACTAAGCCCTGATTTTGAACAGACCCTGCTCCTCAGATCTGTTCCCTGAACAGCTGTTTTCCTTTTACTGCTCTCCAAGAACAGGCCTCTAAACCAGTAGATTTTCTGGATTAACTGTGGAGGGTTAGGGGCATTTAAATGTTTTCCTGTTTATCAGAGCAATACAGGGAAAGGGGAATATTGAAGCAGAACATCAAGCAACAACCCCCCAGCCAAAAAGAACTGCCACGTAAGCTGCTTAGCCCTCACTTATTGCTGCTTCCCTCCAGCCTCAAATTCTTTCTGTCAGGAAAAATCCTTAGCAAGCAAAACTGAACCAGAAGACAATGCTAGGAGTTGTAAAGCAGTATTAGGAAGAGCAATTCATTGTAGCTCCCTGTAATACCTACACAGTGAGCTCAGAAGTGAAGGAAATTACTAACTCTTTACTGTTCTCTTCTGCCCTGGTGTCTCCAGCAAGGATTAATCCAAGTGGAAAGTGAATTTGATCCCCACAATTGTGCGTAATAAAAAAAAAGCACCAATAATTTGGGGCACGACCAAGGGCTCTGATTCCTGAGGATTTGCTAATTGTACTGTGGTGAGTTCAGGGATGAAATGAGCTGCTGCCATTAATCCTGTCACCCTGTCCATGGCCACTGCAGGGCTGTGGGACAGGTGACACAGCTGCCCCAGCTCCTGTGACCAAGGGAGCTCAATTAAAATGTGCCATTGTCTCAGTTTATGCTGTGAGTTGCACTGAACAGCAGGCTCAGTTTTACCTTCCTGTCATGTCCACTGCAGGGATGCTGACCCGAGAGAGGGGCAGGCAAGGAAAGCAGCGAGAAGCAAAAAGGAAATTAAAGCAACAGCACTTTTCCATCCACACAAAACCCAACTGACCCCAGAAACCCAAGAGCTCTGATTCCCACCACCAGGCCAGTGAACCCTCCCACAGCTCCTTCTCACAAGCTGGGCAGATTTCAGCTTGTGCCCCCCCGGATGCCAAAAGCAGCTGCAGCACTGGGACAGACAGCTCCTAACAGGGCATATATCCCATTATCCCAAGTGGCAGCTCCATGGGCAGCCAGCAAAGCTGAAGGGCAGCACTGCAAAGGCACAACTGGCTACACACCTCAGGAGCTCAAATGGGAGGTCTGAGCTGTCCCTGAAAGGGCTCTGAGCCATGGCTGCCTCTGCCAGCAGATCTTTGGGTGCTCCTGCCCTGCATTCCTGGGCCACAGGAGGAGTGCACGTGCCCCAGGAGAGCTGCCAGCCTGGCACAGCCCTGCTCCTCTGCCAGCCTGGCACTGTCCTGCTCCCCTGCCAGCCTGGCACTGTCCTGTTCCCCTGCCAGCCTGGCACAGCCCTGCTCCTCTGCCAGCCTGGCACTGTCTTGTTCCCCTGCCAGCCTGGCACTGCAGTGTTACTCTGCCAGCCTGGCACTGTCCTGTTCCCCTGCCAGCCTGGCACAGCCCTGCTCCTCTGCCAGCCTGGCACAGCCCTGCTCCCCTGCCAGCCTGGCACAGCCCTGCTCCCCTGCCAGCCTGGCACTGTCCTGCTCCTCTGCCAGCCTGGCACTTCACAGCATTTTCCTCCCAACAGCCTGACAAGCCTGTTTAGAGCTGCCCTTCTGCTCCCTCAAACACATCTCTCTGCATTCACTTTACTACCCATGGAAAGTTCAATTCCCTCCTGTAAACAAAGGCAGATTTATTTTCCTCTGGGCTGGTGTTGTCCCCACCTGCCTTCCTGAGCCCTTCTCCAAGGTAAGGACAGACTGAGACAGCTTTGATAAAGAGGAATAAAATGTCATTGTTACCCAGTCAATGATCTTCTGGAGACTAAGATGCTTCCTTTGCTGCCTTGTTAGATATGCAGAACTGTACAGTGATAGTTACAAATTCAATATATAAATAGTGATATATAATGATAACACATATAAAGAAAATAAAGCAATGGTTGTGTATAAAATATAAACACAATGATATGTAACAGTATCATACATATAAAATACAGTGATAGTTTTGTACAGCTCCTGCCACACCACACTCAGCCCAGGCCCCACTCACCCACCCCTCCCTGGCAGGGCTGGCACAGTCCTGTTTCTCATCATACAAAACCTGCACAGTTTCATCCAACTGCATCACTGGGAGCTCAGAAAACCTTTACTCTCCCAGTCAGACAGTGCCAGTGGGCCTTGGCAATGTGGAGTGAGTGCTCAGGTGTTCCAAAGGCAGGGAATGTGACACACCAATCCCTGCCCCACGTCTCACAGGCCCAGCATGGCAGTGCCCACCACCAGGCACAGCAGTGATCAGTTTAATTAGAGCTTGTGTTCAACACAGCAAGGAGGTGTCAGGAACCAAAAGGGAAGCACTCAGAGTGGGCAACTTCAAAACAACAGGGAAGAAGATGTTACATCAATACCTGTTGGACTCCTCCTTTGAAGGAAAGCAAAGCTCACTTGGAGGTATTTACACTGCTGGATCAGACACCTGATTTTTCACCCACCAGCACATCAGATCCTTCTCCACATCAATCCATCCCTCAGTCTGCACTGATAGCAGGGACTTGGTTGTAATAATGCCAAGGTCATGGGTTCAATCCCCTATGTGGACCATTGACTTAATAGTTGGACTCAATGATCCTTGTGGGTCCCTTCCAGCTCAGAAAAGCCTGTGATTCTGTGACTGCCCTGACCCATGGGCAGCACCTTGTGCTGGGCCTGGAGCCTCATGAGCTTCCTCAGCTGCCCCATCAGAGCAGTGACTTGGCACAGTCACAGTCACAACACCCCACTCGGTTTGGTCCAACTGGCACAGAAGGGAAGCTCTTCCCAAAGCTAAGTGCTAGAAGAAGGTTCTTTGTGGTTGGTATCCTTGCAGGCTCTCTAAAAGCAGAATCCCTGTGTTTTCCATATGAAATATTCACTAAGCTGAGCACGCTCTCAGCTCTGTGTGCACTCCTCCATCAATGGGGAGCCTCACAGTGCAGTGACAGCCCCCTCAGCCCTGCCAGGCGGCGGCTGCTTCACACAATTCATCACCTCCACTTACTCAACAGCCACATCAGAGCATCACCACAGCCCTTCTCTTCCTCTTAACTCTTCCCCATCTGTTTGCCCAACTTTTGAGCTGCCAGCACCCTGTTCTACCCACCACACACCCCCTTATGTCACAGCCTTGGGAAAAGTCCAAGCATCAAACACCCACAGACTGAAGTTGTGATCAGAAATCCATCCAATGACCCAACCAAGGCACAGACCCTGCAGCAGAGCAGGATTTGAGACATTACACAACTCTGGAAAAGAAGCCTTGTGGCACATGGAAGACAGACCACAAACACTCTTTTCTTTGTTAAAAATATCACTTTACTATGCTGATCTACCCACATGTAAGCACAGGGGATGCTCTGAGTGTCTCACATATCATTCTGTAAGGAATTCCAGCTCTCCTGGTTGACCTCCTCATTAAACTAATCACAGTAACACTGCTAAGACACATCACTTACTTCTGGTCCATCCTTGCAGGTACTGTTTGTAAGGTAAATGAGTCATTTCTGTTTATTTCTGTGTCTTTTGCTCAGGCCTCAGGTGTGAAATCACAGCCTGGAATTCAGTCCATTCCCACAGGCACTGAGGATAACCAGGATAACCAGGATTCCCCAGGTCTATCCACTGCTGTCTGTAGCTGCTACCAAGCAAATGGGACACAAAGTGGCACCTTTGGGTGGGAATAGAACAAAAGCAGCAAATCAAGGCAGATGTTTTAATACAAATGGTGCTGGTGATAAAATTAAAAGGAAAAACCCAGAAAAAGATGCACTAAAAAACTGGAATCACTCAGTGGACTTTTTCTATAGTGATGTTTTTCACAGCAGCCCTACCAGCTCTTTAAAATGTTCCATGAATCTTTCATAGACAAACACACTCAAGAGGCTCAACAAACACCTGACAGTCAACTCGGGCATGTAAGAATTTTTACACTGCTTATTTTATACCATATAAAAATATCCTCAACAGCTCAGTGCCTGAGAGGTGCAGGCTGTGCACAGCAGGCAGCTCTGAGGGAGGCAGGAAGGGGCTTAGCAGAGCTGAGATGGGGAATTCTTCCCTTCCAACTCACTGGCTCCTATGTGGTCTGCAGCCTCAGTGACAGCAGAGCTGAGCAGCATCCCAGGAGCAAACAGCAGCTTGGGGGAGCAGAGCAATTCAAGGACTCTAAATCCACTTCTCCTCTTCTATGTGCAAATCATACAACAGTGGGAGAAAAAAACCAATGAGCAACTCATGTGGAGTTTGTGTAAAGCCCAATGATGCTGAGCTGCCTCAGTGTCCTGCTCTGGCCTCTCCTCCGTGGTACAGAGGAGAAAACACTGCAAAAACCTCAAACTTCTGCCAAATGGGCACACTCATCTAAAGCTGAAGGTGGAGAAATATTAGAACATTATAAAGGGTAGGAGATGAGGGAGCAGAAGCAAAGAAATACCCTTTGCAAATTAAAAACAACCCCCCCATCAAAACCTAATAAATTCAAAACCTAACAAATCCACAACTAATACAAATTGTTTCCTTACAATCACAGCAGAGCTACTTTGAGCAGAGAAACATCCAACAATGAGAGTTCAGAAATCCCCCCAGCACCTGTGAAAATCCAAATTATTACAAGTGGAAATAAGTGAATATCATACAACTGAATTTAAAAAGTTCTTACAGTAGTTGTATGGATTTATTTTGGTATTGCTTTATATTTCAAGCCACACAGGCCTTACCTGGCATTCCCCTACTCAGCACAAGCTGCTGCCTCCCCTCAGGGAAGCCCAGAGACACAAAGCAGCAGGACAGGTTTGCTGTTACTCATGTTTCCCTAATCCATCACACCCAGTGGTCCCATAATTGAAACCACACTAATTGTCAAACAGACCAACAAAGCCCTGGCTGTGGTTCAGTGGCCAGTCTGGACTGTGGTTTGGTTACTCAGCAGGCTTAGGAAAACTTGCAGCCCCACGAGCCTGGCCAGGCAGGAGGGCCCAGGGCAGGAGGAGCTGCAGCTCCTGCTCCCACCACTCCTCCTGCAAAGGGCTTTGAATCCATTCAGGAATAAATCACTGGGTGCACATTCACAGATCCAGGTACCTGCAACTGATTTTTTCAGGATTTGCATCTCCCAGAGCAGACAGACCCTGGCTACCAGATCCCTGGGGAGCAGAGCTGCAGAATCAGCAGCCTGGGAGGGAGCCACATTCATGAGGATGGAGACAAGGAAAGGAACACAGAGCACCAAAGTGCTGGCAGCACGTCCCCTGCTCTCCTGCTGCCCTGGAAAAACTCCTCAGAATAAATAACATGGAAATCCCCACTCTGTCCTGCAGGTGAAGGTAACCTTGGGAAGTGGGAGAGAAGAGGAATAAAAGCAGATGGATGATCTCAGGAACTGGTACCAAGAGCTCAGGTCCCTCCAGCCCTGCCCTTCCACCTGGGGACAACCAGCCATGAAGCGTCAATGTCAGAGCAAACCAGCCCCAGCCATGCCCATGCTCTGGGTTTCCTCCTGCACTGCTCAGTCTGCAGAGAATTCAACTACAGACATTAACCCAAATAAAGAAACTAATAATAAACCTCTCCTGCTGATGGTCCCTGCTGCCCAAGAGCATTACAACTACAATTACAAGAGCAGAGGGTTTGGGAGGTGAGTTACTCAATGGGCTCAGCTCAGCACTGAAGGAGAGCAGAGAATATCTGAAAAATATCGGAAAAATCAGCAGCCCAAAGGATTTCTCACTCCTAAGTTATGAAGCCCCCACCAGTCTGGGATTTTTCTGTTATGTTGTTTTGGGTTTTTCTCCTCATTTCAGTATGACCTTTACGGAGTGAGAAATGGTGCACCAGAAGAGCTGTTTCCCCACAGCCTGCAGGATCCCGTCCACATTTTCAGCTCTGAGATGACAACTAAAGCAGCCAAACACAATGTGAAACCCAGTTTTAAACATTTCCCCTCTCTCTTCTACGTAAGCTCCCTTGAAAAGGTCAAAGCAGAACTTCAGCAATTCAAAGACATCCAAAAACTTAATGCCGGTTTGGCACAGACCTAAATATAAAACTAGTTAATCAGTGGTGATTCAGAGGGCTTTGTTACATATTACTTAATTGCTGCAGCAATGAAACCTCGGCAGTGGCAATTTGTAAATGCCAGCACGGCACTCATGACTCAGGGTTGTGTAAACAGGGGATCAGGACCACAAATAGGGACTGGATGAGGTGGGAAATGGGAAGGTGGTTTCCAGCACACACAGAACAATCCCATGGATTTGTTTTCAGCACACCATTAATGTTCTCCAGGGAAAAATATTCAGGAAAGTGGGGAAAAGCAGCTCCCAACATCCATCCGTGTGTCTCTGCAGTAGCCACACACCCATTAAATAAACCTTTCTCAAAGTATATGCACAATTCCCAAGTATCTTCTGGCCAGCTTTGGGTTACAAACTCCCTGATTGTTCAAATTTAACAACATTTTAGTTTTCTCCTTTTTGTGCTTAAGCTGAAAATAATTTGAATCATTTTTGAAAGTCTCACAAGTTTGAGACAGATTTCTCAGAAATAAAAGGACTACTAATCTTAAAAGATAATAAATAAGGGGCAGATAGGGAGGAGATTTTTATGCCCACAGTGAGCAGACAAATTCTTTTTAGAAGCTCTTCTGCTCACAAAAGAATGTTCTTCTATAGCCAGGCAACAACAACAAGAAAAAAATCTATCCCATCAAATGCCACAGAATAAGAACATGAGCTGGAATTGTTAAATCAATACAAGTTTAACACAGCACTGAAGGTGGGAGGCCCTTTGTCCATGTCACTCCTCTGTAACAAGGTGAAGGTCCAGTTATACAACCCACAGAGTTATTCTACATTCTGGATCTCATTTAACAGTGGGAATTAGGATAAATCCATTTTTTCATGTGCTCTTTAAGCACCCAGATGTGAAAGATTTATGGCACTTTTTAAAATCACATCTCAACATGCAAGGCTTTTGCAGAACAAAACCAGGGCCCAAACCAAAACCCTCCTATTTCTGTAAATTATGTTCTTGCAGTTTCTAAGCCCCTGCCCAACCCAAGTGTATCCCTGTGACTCAGGGAAGGAAAGCTGGGCAGGAAGGGTTGGCTGGGTAGATAGAAATCCACTATTCACCCTGAAAGAAACTTCAGGGAAGGGAAAATGCTGGAAAGTAACAGCCCTAAGGCTGCAGGAACAGGGGCAAGGAGAGAGAAAAGGGCTGGGGTTGTAGTTTAATGGGGTTTCTTCTGGTTTTACTTTGGTTGGTTGGTTGGGGAGATGCCATCATTTATTTCCCCAGTTCCCTCTGACTGCAATTTGGGTAATGAAAGACTTAAAGCTTTGGCAAAGATCCCCCTCCATAGCCATAAAAATGAAAAAAGAACTGTAATTAAACCTACCAGAAACAAAGCTAATCAAACTCAACAGTAACAAAGGGCAACAGAAACACGTTCACTGTATCAGATCTTCCTTGCTGGCCCCGAGCCCAGAGTTTTCATTACATTTTTCCCTCCCCCTATTTCACAACAGCATTAACCAGCCCTGGCCCAGGATGGGTCTTTACAAACTGCATTTGTAGGAGGTCAACTCTCCATGAAGCCAAAAACTCAGCATGTGCAAAGTGTTAAGCCTTTCATGTAGCAGAGAAGGTTCTTAAAACTACTACTGTTCAACTCAAAAATCTTGGAGCTGCACAGACCATTGGAGGTTTGTGAACCACAGAGAAGGGCAGAGTTAACAAAATAAATCCAGAGTTCCTGTGGGATGTCCTGGTGCTTTACACAACAGGCACAAAGCAGGCTTGGAGTTTAACAACAGGCAGGACTTCTCAGGTTGCAGGAGCAAAGAGCTGGTTTATAACCTGGAATGTTCCTCTCCCCTCTTTAAAGCTCAGGGTCTGGAGGCATCAGACAAAATAACTCAGTTTGTGTCAGGGGCACCTGGGAGGGAAAAGTGAGCCCAGAAAGTCTGTCTGGGGAGGGGGAGGAGAGGATCAACTCAACTGTTCCACCCAAGAACAGACTATTTCACCATGGCAATAAAAGTACTTATCAGCACCTTCTTAATGCCAGATTTCTTCCTGCTGTACCGGAGTTTGGTGGTGTAAAATAAACACCATTCCCTGCCAAGGTTCCTTCTACCAGAGGACAGAGCCAGGAAGGATTTCCCAACCAGCAGCCCCGTCAGCATTTGTGATTTTGTTATCAATCCTGTAACACTTTGTCTGGTTTTTAAGACTCCAAGTTCCAAAATGAGGGTGATTACCCAGGAAAGCAGCTTGTTCATTTGCATCTCCCCAACAGAGAGAGATTCCAAGTTCACCTTTGCAGGGAAAAGAGGAATTGGCAAATTCAATCAGAAGGAAATGCCTGTCAACATTCTAGGATTTAAAAAAAGATAAATAAGGGAGGCAAGAAGCAAAGGTTTGCTGTGGAATCTGCTTTCAGTTCTCAACTCTCCCTGTACCTTCTTAACCAGCCTGAAAGCCGAAGGGAAGGTGGGCTGAGGTTCTTTCCTGCAGAACAGGTGATGCTGCAGCAGCAGAACAGGGTCCCTCCTGGGCCAGAGGCACAGGCAGCACAGGAAGAGCCCCTTTAACTCCAAGGAAAGGCACAAATGGTGGACACATCCTTGCCAAATCCTCCTGACAGTCTGAATTCCACCCCTACACGTTCCTTCTGGCAGATACAAAACAGAAAGGGAAACAGAACAAAGGCAAAGGGAGGAGGTTGCAGCGTGTGATGTTCAATGTTTCTCAGGCTTACAGAGCCAGCTCTATCCACAAACTGCCTTACCTTCCCTATGGCACAGCCTCTATTTTTAACTCCCCATTCTCAGTCTATTCCACAATCTGTGCAATTCCTGGGACTCTTCCTTGGCATGAAAAAAAACAAACAACAAGAACACATGTAATCAAGCACAGCTTCTTCTTTACAGCTGGTTCCAAACCCAACTGGCAAACTGGGTGCATTTGTCTCCTGGAGCTGAGACTGTCTTGTTCTCACACACACTCAGAGCAGCAGCACATCCCAGGATGTTCAGGAGTGAGGAATGGATTTGGGGGCTGCTCCTGGGCACAGGAAAGCAGCAGATCCAGCTCTCACAGTGCCATCTGGGGCAGAGGGGACGATTAAGGCCAATGAGCTGCTGCATAAGAAGAAAGTTCATTTCATGCTCAGCGTGGCAGACAAGACACAGCCAAGGAACAGTTCACTCTGCCAACAGATGACTTTTTTCACCTCCTGCACAATCCTTTGCCCCAAATGGCTGCCTGACTGAGCCCCACACAACCTGAGCACTGATTTCATGTGTCTGTGCTAAGGACCCCCAAACTGCTTTGCAGCTCTCCAGATCCCTCTGACCCTCCTGTAACTCCTGGGACTCCCAGCAAGTCCAAGCTATTTATATTTATTTACTTCTTGAACTTGCAAATTCCAAGCAATCTGCTGCAATGCCTTTTGAAACTGTAATCTCTCCCTCACACACACTGTAAGTACACACAGTGAGGACCCAGAGAGGATTACCTGGAAAGTATTTCTCTACTAAGCCATTTCAAAAATCAGACCCCAAGCAGGATTATACAGATCCATTTCTTCAGGGAGGTACCCAAATTTTACACCTGTTCTAGGGCAGGATGTCCCACAAACATCACTGTTGCTTAAATGACTTGGTTATTTCTGCCTTTCTGAAAGCCATTTTCATGTTTCAGTCACATCCTCAGTCACCAACTGGATGGAGAACAACCCACATGAAGGGTTTGATGTGTGGCAGTCGTGGGAAAGGATCTTGCCAGGCTGGGACACTCAGCTCTCAAAATCTTCTGTAACAGGTACCCATTTCATGTACCTGTGATTCACAGAACCTCAGGGGTGATGTCTGAGGATTTGATACAACCTGACAACAGCCACACTGGAAGAAAAGCTGTTTTCTTCTCATAGGGAAAGAAAAATACAGAATAAATACACAGCTGTTGATGAACCAAAGCATTTCACCCAGAGTCACAAATACCCTTCAGCACTGACACGAAAAAGAATTCACAGTAAGAAAATAAACAACCAGAATTCCTTAGGATGGTGAATTATAAACAGAAGGTAAGGAAAATGCAGTGGCCCAGAGCTCTGGTGAGCCACAGAATTGTGTTCTCTCAGTTGCTGGGGAAGACTCAGACAATATTGTGTCCATTACCCAAATAATCCTGGCTTGTATCTTTGACTACAGACCTTTCCCTACAAAACAGAAATTGTTCTTTTTGGCTCTCTGACAGGACTCAATGCAATTGCCTAATGCCTCTCTTTTACTTGCAACAATATTTTACTCCTACCTACCTCTAAACCTTCAGAGAAAAATAAACAATGAGTTCCAATCTTGTAATGTAAAATAATAAAAAAAGAGCCACTAGAGTGCAGAGCTGATTTATTGCCCATGCTAAACTCAATTCCAGAGTCCAGCTGGCACAGTGAATACACCTTCTGGTTTTATGTTCTTCATTTATGATGGTTTCTTAGTAAGAAACTCAAATAACAGCCCAGTTTTTGAGCTGATGACACTGTAAATTACCTTTGGAGTACAAAAGTAAAACAATACAATTGAAAATTAATCCTCTTACTCTCTTAAGAGAAAGCTTAAGAGATTTAAAACAAAAACAGAGCACAGGAGGTGCTTTCTTTCTTTGGTTTCACTTGGTTTAGCTGAAATTGGGACAGGCAGGTATGGAAATGGTGTTCTGGATTTTGGAAGATGGAGCCAGTCATTAATCAGTGCCCACACAGTGGTGGCACCGGGCCCTGGGCAGGATCAGGCCATGCCAAAGGGCTGTTCCCAGAGCAGGGAATCCAGAGCCAGGCCATGGGCACCTCCAGGATCTGTTCAGCCAGAAGAAACTCAGGGAACAGGACCAGAAGGAAGACATTTATGTGGTATAACCCTCTGGGGCTGAACTGTGGCCCAGCCCTGCACTGCAGGGCACAGCCCTGCCCACCTGGGACACAGCTCTGCCCACCTGGGACACAGCCCTGCCCACCTGGGACACAGCCCTGCCCACCTGGGACACAGCCCTGCCCACCTGGGACACCTGGAATCAGGTTGAGAGCCTGAGACAACACGGTGCATGGGAGTTAAACCTTTATGTCTTCCAAGACCTTTCCAAACCTTCTGCTTTATTATCCAATAAAAGGATGACATTTGCAATAAGTTTAACAGTTGAACTTCTAAAACCAGACCAGATCACAGTGAACACATATATTGAACATCCCTTTGTAAACAGCTTTCAGCTCAGAGCCACTTAAATGCAGGAATATCTCCATCTGAGCTCAGCATTTCATTACATTCTTTGGCTCTGCTCGCTGTGCCCCTGGTGAGCAGCAGCAACTGCAGGGCTGGGAGCTGCCTCAGCACTGCCTTACCTTGAAGTCAAACATTAAGGCAGGGTTCTTCCTCCACCAGCTACCACAGCCCACAAAAACAGCCAAAAAAAAAAAAAAAAAAAAAGGGCAAAAAAAGCGGCGTGTTCCCTCCAGAGGAGTTTGTTATGCAAATGACTCAGTGGTTTCACTTACACAGGAAAAGCATCGAAGCTGCTGTCTCTGCCCGTTTCTCTAACTGGACTGAAGCCTGGGAGGACATTTGCTATGACTAAAGAAAAAAAGTCTCAGGCTATCATGTGAAAAATGTGAAGGCCAGAGTGGCTGTTTGAACAGGCACAGCCCCTGTGAGTGCACCAGCCACGCTCTGGAAGCAGCAGCAGCAGCGAGAGGGATGAAATGAAAGAAGCAGTGGCTGTTTATGTTGGCAGGAGCTTCAAGCTCTAATGGAAAATTTCAGCTCTGGCTGCAGCCAGGCTAGAACAAGTTATTAAAGAAAAAGGTTCAGCTTTCAAACAGAAAAGGCTTCCAGAGCTGGTCCCTTTCTGAATGCTCCTGCAGCAAAGACAAGTCGGGAAATAATATGCCTTGGCTGTGCACTGTATTAATGTCCCATCATTAGGGGAATATGGCATCAAATAAAGCAGATTTCCTTGGGGAAAGGAGAGCAGTGATAAAGCCACAGCCACAGCCACTGCTCCAAACAAGCCTCACCACTAAATGCAAATATTAAAAAGCCAGTGCAGGGCTAAGTAATCACTTTATACTAACGGACCAAGAGATATTCATCTAATTATCCCCCTCTTCTGATCAAAGGGAAACTGCTATTTGAACAATTGTGTCGAGGGAGAATCTCTACCTTTGAGCTGCTCAGGGGAGTTTTGCACAAATATTCCTGAGGCTGAGCTGCCAGGAGGAGCACACAGAGGGGACACACACCTTGCCAGCCTGCACATATGGTGACTGCACTGACCTTTCAGCTACTACACATTTGCACTATATTTAAGAGCTACTCAGGAAGCCAATATTGTGCATTATGTAACACAAGATTAAGCATTAATGAGGCAAGAATAAAATTGTTTATCTAAACCTCAATCTAAAATTAAACAGAAGTTTATGCTGAAAGCTCACACTGCACTCATTTTGTCTCCTAACATTAACAGAGCTCAGCTTATTTAGTCTCTGAGGTAAGTCCCAGCAGCATTTAATTTGGAGAGAAAGATTTTACTATCAGAAGAGAGAGTATTTTTCCCAAAGAAATGATGCATATTTAGCTCTTAAGTGCATAAACCCAGCACGGTGCAGGTATTTGGATCTCAGGAAAACAGCTGATATTCATAACTTCTGTTTACACTGTGTTTTAAAGCTAAATAAAGGAGCACCCACCCAGAGGCAAGAGCTTTGGATTGCACTCTGTCATCTCTTGCTCAGCAGCCAAACCAAAAATCACACACACCAAAGACACCTATGTGCTCAACAGGGAAATTCAACCCAAAATTAGAAGACCAGAGGCTGTTGTGCCTCCACAAAGACCCACTGTCCTCTCTGCAGGCCCCTTGCTCAGCTCACTGAGGAGCCTCAGCCTGCCACGACAGACACCCTGGGCACCATCACTGCACCATGAATGTTCTGGGGGACAGGAGCCAGCTGAGAACCTCAGCACATGCAGGTTGGTGTCCCCCCAGGTCTCACAGCACACAGAACAGGGTGAAAGGACCACGACAGGCATGGCTTAAAAACCTCACTTCAAAATGCAGCAATGCCAGGACAATCTAAAAGGGTAACACTGTATTTATCACTCCTGAACCCACGCAAGGCTGCCAAAGGGACCACCCCACACATCCCCCTCTGTTTCCATGGCACGAGGCTGGAGTTCCATTCAGTCCACACCTCTGACACAACACAGGCTGCACAACCTCAGCCAGAGCAAAACAACTCTGTTTCTTCTGGGACTGGGCACCCTGAGGCTTCCCCAAGTGTTGGTGAGTGCCCAGCACCACAGGACCCAGCTGACACCACCTTGGCCTCCTCCTCCTCCTGCTCTGATGGACTTTATTATCTGCACAAGCCCAAGTTCATTCCATGTTCCTGTTTACCTCCCGTAGCCACACAGAGTTAAGCCACGAACACAATAAGTCAATTCCCAGGCTCTGAGGCATTTAAGTACCTTTATCTCAGGCCTATCACAACTGCTGGTGCTTCTAAAACTCTCCAATTCAAGTAGCTCAGTGTAATCACCTAAAGAATTCAGAGCAGAATGTTAAATACTCTGAAAATCCTGTATTATCACAAAGTTTTAGCAAATTATCCCAAAATGAGGGGGAGGGGGGGAATAAAACCCACATTTAAAGCCCAATCAGAGACTTAAACAAAGTGCTGCCAGCTGTGTACCTTCCACTCTCACAACATGGGAGTTTAACCTCCAAAATTTACCTCTTGGCTTACCATGCAGAAGAATCAAAAGTGCTGTCAGGCACGAACCAAAGGAGAGAGGACAGTTCATCAACTGTGTCACTCACCCCCAGCTACAAGCAAAGCAAAGCAAAGCACTCAGGAGGAAGGGGAAGGTACATGGGAATAGAGAAGATCTTTTTGAGATAGTTCAGTGGAAACCCAGGGAAGTTTCAGAAGTTTGATTTTAAAATCTCACATGGAAACAGTTTTTCTCCTGAGAGTGAGAAGGTTTAACACTTACTGGCCCAGCCTTAGAGCCTTCCTGGATCCATTCCAGCACTCCCACCCCAGCAGAAAGCATGTCCAGGTAACAGCTGAGTCCAGTTCTTGTGCCTCTATGTAAAAAAGCCTGAAGGAAATGCTACAGTTTTTTACTCTCATGTCCACTGGGAACCCCTCTTGGTCACAGACTTGGAAATAAACTGGAAATTTGAAATAAACTGGAAGAGTGAAGTCCTAAACAAACACAGCTTTGATATGGAATGAGTATTTTCTTTCATAAAGCTTTTTCCTTGATGATTATTCATTTAGAATAAACAACTAAAAATGTTGAAAATCTGTGTTAAACTAGTTAGAACACACAGGGGCAAATACAGGGTTTGCTCAGAAGATATTGCATGTTAATTATGGAGGAATAAAAGCAGCCAAGGCACAGCTCAAATAGGACATTCCTTAACACACTTGTGAAATCCAGTACAGAATGGCCTAATTCTCATCCCTTGCCACGGCCACTTTACACCATCCAACACTATAAAAGAAATACAATGTCAGATTCACCTCTATATTCACACTTTCTGCACAGCAACCTCAGCCTGATTTAATACAAAATAGGCCTGGTCTGTACAAGAATTCTGCACTTCTGTTGTGCTCCTCATCTTCCATTATTTTCATGTTCCAAGCCCAGGGTTTAAGGTGATACTGAGGAAAACTCTCCCCCACTGAAAGGGGCAGAAACTTGAGAGCTTAGAAAAGGCACACACGGTAAAAAAATCATGATAATAAGGAGAATTTTGAACTTTTAGTGGGGTTTGCAGAGGCAAAAACCTCCCAGGCTTCAGTGACTAGGAAGGTACACTTAGTAAATTCGATGTATCAAGATATGAGGACAAGTCACTCCAGGAATGCCCCTGACACATTTTTAAGTATCTGGAAGTTGCTTTAGTGCTTTTGTATCCACATAATGTTTTTAGAGTTTCACCTGGTGTTAATCTGGAGGCCACACAGGAGAATGAGGCCTTTTCCTGGTGTTTCTGGAATTGCTACATGGTGACTTCACAATCCAATAAAAAGAATGGCTGGCAAAGTATCTGAGATTATTGTGGTGATGAAAAAATACAGACAAATTAATTCCACAGCCTTGTCACTTACATTATTCATTATTCCACTTCAGGGAAGAAAAGCAAAAGTGGACAGTCAAATATTTACTGCAGCCTTTTTTCTGCAATGCCTTCCCAGAGCAAAGCTGCTGTGAATTCTGGCTGAAAAAGACTGGGAATTAAAAGAAAGCAGAAGTGAGGCCTGTGGGCAAAAATAGGAAGCAGAGATTATAAACAACCCATTGTGGGTCAAGGGTTATTTGTAGATTAGTTACCACAAGGGGCTAAAAAAACGAGCCCAAACCCATCAACACGATCCTTCCCACAGCTCAGACTTAATATTTAGTCTTCTCTGTACTACAAAATCAGACCTAATCAAACAAAAATATAACACTAGTAAAATGATAGCTGAGATGAGGTTTAACACCACTTGCAAAAGTTCTACAAAAAGCCTCAGGCCTGATATCCAAGCTCCAACGTGGAAGTCAAGCAGCACAAACAGGGTTAGACACCTGCCCCCATCTCCCTATTCTTTAGTTTTTCTTTCCCTTCCCCCTGAAAACGCTTTTCTCCATCACAAAAATACATATTTAAAACACAAATTTAAATTTATAAAACATGGCCTATTTCATGGTTGTAATTCAGAGTTACAAAAGTACTTTTGCCTCTCAGTAACTTTCCCATCAGCAGAAAGAATTTCTAAAGCAAACATCAAAGTGTTCTAAATCCACTCTAGGAGAGGTTCTGAAGAGAAGAGGGAAGGGCTGATGGGCTGGATCTGTCCCACAGAATTCCAGCATTCCCTCTCAGCTCTCACCGTTCCAGCACTGGGCCTTCAGGGCTCAAATCCAACAAAACACTAAAGCAGAGCCCTACCAATACTTAATCAGTAATTAAGTTTTCTTTCCCAACAGAACCAGTGAACAAACACTCCAGGAGTTGTTCCATCCTCCCCTTCCCATCTCCCTTGTTCAGTGCTACAGTTTCCCACCAAAGCTGTGCTACCACAGCACTCACAGAACATCTCAGAGCAGACTGGAAACATCTCACGGCAAGTGACAGATTTATAAACACTTTTACAATGCTGTTCCTCCCCACTGCACCTTCCAAACTCCACACCTACAAAAGTCTAAACAAGCAGTTACACTTTAAATAAATATTTTCCAGATCGGTAACACACTGCTAGGAAACAGCTAAAACGCCACTTCCACGGAGTTACCTCCTGTCTAAATTCAGAACACAAACTAAAGCTCCTTCCTTTCCCAAACCCTCCCAGCTGTTACACGACACCTGCAGAACCGAAAGCGAAGCTTTTAGACAGGCTTGATTAGCACTAATGAACCAACACCAGCATTCCCGAGGCTTCCCAAACCCTCTCTGCTTTGAAGGAGTCAACCCCTCCTCCCTGTCCGTCTTCCTGGGAGGCTCCTGCCAGGATTTCCTTTGGAATGACAGCTGGATGAAGTTCAGGAGCAGAGCCCGGATCGATTCCCAGCACAAGTTCTGTGGGTTAGAACACCCCAACCCAGCAGGGCACAGCTCGGGCTCCTCACCCCATCCCACCTGGGCTTGCTTTAGGCTTTCCTTAATTCCCCGGAGCCACCAGGGCCCGGCTGGGTGACAGGAATGTATTAGCCCATCGCACTGTCAGCATTTAAAATTAGATTTGGGCTCCCATAAATACACTTCGCCCGAGCTCGGCGGCTCCGTCCAGCCATGACGACTGTTTTATGTAACATCTTTCATGCCCCGAGACCCACGAACTGCGCTGAAATTTAACCTTGTCTGCCTGGGGGTTTGTCTTCCATTTATCTGAAGAGAAATCCGGGGGAAAAGGAAGGAGTTTCGTAAGATCAAACGGCGAAGCGGCGAGAGAGGAAAAGCAAATTACATAAAGTCCGAATGTACTCACGGTCTCCTTGTTGGGAAGCAACTCCTTTCGGATTCGGAAGAAGTTCTTGCCGTACTGCCTCAAGCCCTTAATGAAACGCTTCTGTGAGAAAAGAGAACAAAAACAGGGTGTCAGCAGAAGCAAAAAAAATAAATAAAAGGATGAGAAATAACCCGCAAAGCTCCTGTTTAGCGGCACAGGAGCCGCGCAGTCCGTCTGGAGGGGGAGGCGAACGCACCTACACGGCGAGCGGGGCAGAGAGAGGGGGCTCTGCACACACCGAGGGGGGCGAGCCGAGACCCCCAGCCCCTTCCGCGGATCACCCGCAGCTCCGCGAGAGGCTCCGGGGGCTCGGCACCAGCTCCGGCAGCACCACCGGGGGCTCGGCAGCAGCTCCGGGAGAAGCTCCGGGGCCTCGGCAGCAGCTCAGGTAGCTCGGCGGCAGCTCCAGGAGCAGCACCGGGAGCTCGGCAGCAGCTCCGGCGGCAGCTCCGGGGCCCGGCAACAGCTCCGGTAGCAGCTCCGGGACCCGACAGCAGCACCGGCAGCAGCTCCCAGGGCTCGGCAGCAGCTCCGTCAGCAGCTCCGGGCCGGCCCTGCCCGCCGCGGCCCCGGGGCAGCAGCAGCGGCAGCAGCGCCGGGCCCGAGCAGGTGCCGCAGGGGTTAAATCCGCCCGCGGGGGGTTCGGAGCGGCGGCGGCGGCCGAGCCGAGCCCCAAGCCAAGCCGAGCCGAGCCGAGCCGAGCCCCGATCAGCAGGGCCGGGCGGGAGGCGGCGGCGCCCAGCGTGTCTCTATGTGTGTGTGTGTGTGTGAGTGTGTGATGGCGGCGGGGCTGGGGCTGGGGCTGGGGCTGGGCGGGCGGCACCCGCGGGGCGCGCCGCAAAAGGCGGCCTGGATCGCCGGCCCCCCGCCCGGCCACGGCCCCGGCACGGCCACAGAGCCACGGCCACGGCCGGACACGGAGAGAGGGAGGGAGGGAAGCAGAGAGGGAGGGAGGCAGCGAGAAGGGCCGCGGAGCCGCCGCCGGGGCCGGGCTCAGACTCGGGCTCGGATCCCCCCCGGCCATCGGAGCCGCCGCCGCGGCCCTCACGGCCCCCCCAGCGACACCCCCGGCCCCGCTCCCTGCCCTTCTCCTCGTCCTTCTCCTCTTTCCAGCACCTTCATGGGGGCAGGACACGGCCTGGTGTCACCCACCCTGCCCGTAGCGCTGTCCCCGCCGCGACCCTCCGGCCTGGGCACAGCGGGCAGGGCCGGGACAGGGGAGAAACAGCGCCGGGATAGGGGAAAAACAGCGCCGGGAAAGGGGAAAAACAGCGCCGGGATAGGGGAAAAACAGCGCCGGGAAAGG
>JAWWEV010000056.1:5923682-5935805 GCA_035583235.1 Hafferia zeledoni
CGCCGGGATAGGGGAAAACCCGCGCCGGGATAGGGGAAAAACAGCGCCGGGATAGGGGAAAAACAGCGCCGGGATAGGGGAGAAACAGCGCCGGGATAGGGGAAAAACAGCGCCGGGATAGGGGAAAAACCAGCACTGTGACATGGGAAAATAGCACCAGGACATGGGAAAAACAGCACCCTTAAAAAACCCAGCACCAGGACACGGGGAAAACAGTGCCGGTACAGGGAAAAACAGCGCCAGAACCTGGGAAAACCAGCACCCTTAAAAAACACCAGCAACAGGACCCATAAAAACCAGCACGAGGACTCGGGAAAACCAGCACCAGCACAGGGAAAAACAGGACCCATAAAAACCAGCAGCAGGACACTTAAAAAAACAGCATCAGAACTCGGGGAAAATCACCAGCACCACGAAAAGACAGCACCGGAAAAAACCAGCACCCTCAAAAAACAGCACCAGGACACTTAAAAACCAGCACCAGGACATTTAAGAGTAACCAAAATCCCTCTTCTGTGGAAGGACTAATCCTTCCCTAGTAGTTTTCCCTTTCCTATAAACAGCAAAGAAAAGAGGGTTTTTGCTTTTTATAAACACCATGCACAGGTATAAACAATACCAAAGAGCAACATCTGGCTGGGCTGCAAAAAGGATAAGGGATGTTGAGTATGTGGGCCTTAATATTCCAGGGAAGGGAGGGAGATGAGAATAATTCCTTAAAAAGAAAGGAGGGGGAAAAAGCTTTTCCTTTGCTATAAACAGCATACACAGGTATAAACAACAAGCAAATACCAAATTCTGCCAAAAAAAAAAAAAAAAAAAGAGGAATGTTGAATATTCCAGAGAAGGGAGGGAGATGAGAATTAGAAATTCCCTAAAAAGAAAGAAATACCAAATACTGACTGCCAAAAAGAGAAGGGATGTTGAACATGTGGGCTCTAATATTCCAGAGAAAGGAGGGAGATGAGAATTAATAGTTCCTTGAGAAGAAACAAGATGGCTTAATGTATTTTGGATCCTCGTTTCTTGCAAACATCAGCTTGAAGGAGAGGTGGGCAGGGATGAGAGGCTTCCATGGTGTGAGGGGCACAAGGAATGCCAGAAAGGGTAATTCCCTACTCAAACAGAGGGCTCTGCACCTCAGGAGCTCCACCAGGACCCTGGGTGGGAGTGGATGAACTCTGGGGAACCCCTCCCATGGATCTCTCCTTGCCTAACCCTGACCCTCCAAACCAGCAACACTGCAGAGTTCGCCAAGAACGTGCCTGGGGACACCAAGACAGAATTAACCACCAGCTGGGAAGGGCTGGAGGTCAGTCCCTTCCAGGATGGATTTATTCATATCCCACCTGGCTCCTTCCAAACAGCCAACACAGCACTGGGGGGGCCTGGGCTCCTGGACATGGAGAATCTCCCCAAGAGCAAAGTACCAGCCCCCCAGACAGGCAGAGGACACACAAATATCTACAGAGCAAGATACCAAGTGCCTACAGTGTGTACCTGTGCCCTGATGCACAAACACTCCTCGGTTTTACCATGAGAATTTTACCAAGGAATTCTCAGTATGCTGAGGGGAAGGGGGATTGTGTCCCTGGCACCACAAACCTCTGGCTGGTCCCTCACACCACTCCCAGTATCCCAAAGAGCAACAATTCCTGTCTGCAGCTCATCCCAAAAAGTGAAAACCAACCAAATCAAGGAACATTAAAAGGCAGGCAAGCCAAAGGGAACTCAGGGATGCAGCTTCAGTTCCTGGCTCTGCCATCGCTGCCTCCTGGGCTGGATCACAGGGATGGTGCTTTGGCAGCATCAGTGAACAGCACACACAGGAAAAGGTGACAGGAGAAGCTGCAGGGAATAAGCAGCAGCCAGAGCTGGAACACTCCAACCAAGGATGAAACAGCACAGGGAAACAGGAGAGCACAATCTAAAAGGAAAATACCCAATTCTGTGTTCCTCATTTTGCCAAAGACTTGCTGTGGTGCATCTGAATTCTCAGGGGACCATTTAATTTATTTTTTAAGATTCTTAACCAAACTATTTTATATTTGTTATGTGTTGGGATTCAACTCTATTAAAAAAGCCTTTGACAAACTGTTTTCCTCTGAACCCACGGGATACCAAAAATCCCTACTGGGAGTGCAAGCCCAGCACAGACCCCATCTGAGTAACAGAATTAGAGGGGCCTTCAAATGCTGTTCCACATTTCCAAGTAGGAACAAAGTCAATCCCTTCTGATAATCTGAAGGTTTGGCCAGTTGTGCTGTCACCTTTACTGGTGGTGTGCAGTGTAATGCCTGGGCCACTGGGGCCATGTGAGAAGTGCCCTGTTGCTCTGCAGCACGTCCCAAACCACTGTAACACTGAGAGATCTGCTGGGTAACACAGAAATGTGCTGGGTAACACTGGGGAGATCTGCTGGGTAACACTGAAATGTGCTGGGTAACACTGGGGAGACCTGCTCTGCTCTGCTCTGCACAGCTGACACAGAGTCCCTGTCTGTGCTAAAGGTGCAGGAGCTGTTGGGCTGCTCACAGGAGGCATCTGGGAGTGACAGCTGCTGCATTAAAATAGCCTCACAACACAGGGTTGGTGCAACAACCAGGCTCAAACCTCTGGCTAAGTCTGGATAACAAGTGGAAGTGGCTCTGGAGCACAATGGTTTCATTTTTCTAAGTACAAAATCTGGGGGTTTTAGGACAAACATTTCAGTTTTACCACTTGTGTTTAACTTTGTAACATCAGTTATGACAGGATTCTGTCAGCATTATTGTTTGCACTGTTCACTGATGACAATTAAAAAAAACCTCTGCATAATGATTGCTGTGAAGCAGCTTCAGGACACCCCATGGCTTGCAGACAGAGTTCTATTTTACTAAGTGGTTACCATGGCTCTTGCCCAGCCACAACACAAGGCCTGCCAGTACCATTTCTGATTTGCTGCCCTGCATTGGATGCTGCTCCTCCTGCTCCAGCTGTAAACAACGAGCTATAAATAACCCAGAGGAACAAGGAACAAGCATGTTAATGTTTGCTGTGTGTTCCTTGCAGCTCCCATATTTTATCCTGGGAACAAATATCATGACAAGATACACAAAGCCATTATGTTGTGCCTAACAGAGCTCAGCTGGCATGTTTATCACGGGTGGCAGTGCCAGTGCAGAGCTGTAGTTAAGGCTGTGCATCGGGGTTTCCATTACCCAGAGATTACAGCCTGGCAGGAGGAATCTGCTGCTCCCTGAAATCCTGCACCCCTGCTTCCCACTGGAAAATAAATGAGGGGCCCAGTTTGCTTTCTTGCTGCAAAAATCTAAAATAAAGCTGTTAAGAAAAGCACACAAGAATAACATCTACTGCAAAACCAACCTGTTCAAACCAATTCTAGAATTTCAAGCTGAAACCTCAAGGGCTTCAGGAAGGCAGCAAAACTCTGATAAACCTGCAAATTCATCCCTGCTACTAATATGGCTCTTCTGAGGTGATGCTTCAATCAAGTTTAGATCAAATGTATTTTCTCAAAGAAATTCCACGTGGTATTTCCTTCCCTTCCTATGATTTCCACATGGTTAATGAGTGAGGAACATTGTGCAATGCAATATATTTGCAAACACACAGAGCCCTTTCTGTTCTTTCTCAATCCAGGAAATAAGGACTTTATTTCTCAATCTTTCTAAAAAAAATAATCCCCTTTTTAGCCCATGTGCAAGAACAGCAAGTTCCTCTCTTAACCTTTTCCTTAATTATAAGCAAATAAAATGGAAGAGTTTGCTATAATGAAAGCAAAAGGTTCAGAGAATTTTTGGAAAGGCTTTCCAGGCAGATACCAGTGGAAGTTGTCACCACTCTCCACATTTAATATGCCTTTTTAAGTTTTATAGTAAATATGGCAGCAAAATTTACAGGGTTTTAATAGTTAACAGCAAATAAACACTAAGAACATGAAAACATCTTTGTTTCTTAAGTTTCACAAAGATGAAAAATTATGGCAGTTGTTCCAAGAAGAAAATGAGATTTGGTTATAGCTGCACAACTTCTGCTCCATGGGCAGCACATTCAGGGATTGCTCCAGACAATGTTTTCAGTGTGCAGATGCTGCATGTGCAGAGCAGCTGAATTTCAGTGCAGAGCACATTTTATTAAAAGCCTGGCTGAGTTAACATTATATTTCACTGATGTGTGTACAGAGCAAATAAAGGCATTTGCTGATAAGGTCAGTGAGAGACACTGTCCTCTAGAAACAGAAGGATCCTGATAGTTTCATTAAGAAGACTCAACCTGAAGATGTCAGCTCTTACAAAAACTTGGGTTATTCTCAACTTTTTTGCACCAAAATATGCCTGCCCGGAGTAGAAAACGATGCAAATATTCACTGTATTTTAATTCGAACGAAACAATTCTGTCAAGACAAAATTATCCTTTTAACCTTTAACACTTTGAAACTAATATTATGTTTTCACCAAGTTCTCTTCCTCAAAGATAGGGAGAACAAAAATATTTTCATGGCATTCATTAGACATTGTATTAGACTTTGTATTACAAGGCATGAATGTTCCCGTTGGATACTCAAAGCCCCTCCTGGGAGTGCATTGCTGGTCACACACATGTGATAAAACCCTCACACTCCCCGGGCCATCTGCCTGGAAGATCAAGTATCCTCTATAAACAAACTGACAAGGAATAGATCAGCTGAAAGGCTTCAAGGAGCCAAACAACTTGCCCTCCCTCCCAATCGGATTGCTTTGTCTTCCTGAAAAATTCTACGGCAAAACGCGAGGCTGGCTCCGAGGCAGGGGCTGAAGAGCAAAGCGGTGCGGGACGCAGAGCACAACACGGGCTGTGCTGGGGGACCGCAGCCAGAGTCATTCCGCAGAGTCCCTGGGGATGCCCGGAGATGGGGCGGTGATAACGCCCTCCCTCCCTCCCTCCCTCCCTCCCCTCGCTGGGGCTGCACTGCTGCTTTTGTTTGCAACAATAGCTCTCCCATGATACCCCTCGCCCGCCGAAAATATTGGTATTAAGTGAGCGTGAGCACAGCTGTGTGTAAATGACATATATAAACAGATTAGATTTGTGTGTTTATACTGGATGCAAACACATTAATAGCACATTTGCATACCCAGTTGGCTAAATGAGATTGCATGCAGGGCGGGATTACTGGTTACAAATACATTTATTTAGAATTTTCAGGAAAGTATTTATATTGCCATTCAAGAGGTCAGAGTGGATTCATCATCCTTTCTCTCCTCTCTGCCTTCTCAGACGGGCACAAATGCTCTTGTCGATGTGCCCTCCCCAATGGCCCATCCCTCCCTCCCCACACTGGGCTGGGAAAGGCTCTCGGCCAGCAGGAGCAGCTCGGCTGAGGGGTTTGCCCAAAGGCTGCCCCACTTTCCTCCCGTTTATTTAGTGTATTGAAGGTGATGTTTTAAGGGGGTGAGAGTTCTCCATGTGCCCACAGCAGGAACCATTACCCACATGCCAGTTTACAAACTCTGCTTTCCCTTCTCTGTTTAATGCCAGGGATCAATGCAGAATGAAAGGCAATGCGATATTGAAGGTGACACAACAGCTCCCAGACATTTCCAGGGCTGGAGGAGGATTCAGCTATTCCTCCACCCCAGGCCTGGAGCTGTCAGGGTGCTGCTAACCTTCTGTGCTGACCCCAGCTGTACTTTCCCATCAGGATTTTACCAGAGCTATTTTTATCAAGAGAAAAGATTTCAGGTTCACGAAGCACAGCTTTGATGCAGGTTCTGCACTGTATCTGTGTCTGTGTTGGAGCCTCGTTGGGAACGAGACAACAAAACAGAGAAAAAAAATCAATTATGCCTAAAGGAGAAGCCTTTCTTTTTGCTCTAATTGTGCCCTGACTATGAGCCCTGGGTGATAATCCCAGCTAATGCCCCCAGCCCTGCCAGGCTCTCTCGCTTCTCGCTGCAGAAGGTCCAGTCCTGCCCTGGGGCTGCCCAGCCCCGCCGATAGCCGATAAATCAGCCCCGACCCGACGCTCGGGCTCCGGCCCGGGTTGCCAGGCAACCTGTGCGGGAGGGATGCAGGGATGGATGGATGGATGTCTGGGAACTGCTGACAAATGGCCAAGTGGCTGCAACAACAGCCTCCTCTCTGTCAGAAGCGTGTTGGGGAGAAGCCTCCCCCGTCTCTGCTCTGGGCGTGATTGTAAAACCCAACTCCAAAGGCT
Source organism: Hafferia zeledoni (assembly GCA_035583235.1). Classification (NCBI taxonomy): domain Eukaryota; kingdom Metazoa; phylum Chordata; class Aves; order Passeriformes; family Thamnophilidae; genus Hafferia; species Hafferia zeledoni. The sequence goes on from JAWWEV010000056.1 coordinate 5,929,882, forward strand.
TTTGTGAGGAGCACACACTTCCTGCTCAATCCCTGATTGTTCCGCAGCCGCGGGGAGGCTGCGCTCACACCGCGGATGGCAACAGAAATGTGATCCTGTAAACGAGATAAAGTCCCCAGCGCTCCGAGAAAGCTGATCTGAGCACAGCCCGCAGTGGCGCAGCAGCAGCTGATGCGCGATCAAAACCAGGCTGGATATTAAAGCAGCAGCGGGAGGAAGAAAGGAAACCTGACTTTCCTTTTGCTGAGCTCTGGAAGGGGTGGTTGATAAACAGCCTCGACTCCTCAGAGAAACAATCCATGGATTATTACAGGCTGTATCAGCCAGCAGTGCCACATTTCAAGGGAGGGATGGAGAGGCAGGGAGAGATGAGCTCTTGTTTGGAGACTGCTCAGTTTGCCTTTTCCTTTCCTCTAATGAAACAAGGGAGGAGGAGGCGTTTCTTTGTCCAACCCAGGCTGGTGGCACTGCACACAGGGCTGAGTGGCAGGAGGGTCTTCCAAAGGGGACAACAAGTGCTGGGGCTCCAGCAGGCTGGAAGGCACATCCCTCAGGACTCCACAGCTCTGCTCTCAGAGCTGCACAGAAAGCAGTTCCTTAAGCTACTAAACATCACCATTCCCACCCGCAGGAGCCTGGTTGGCCCAGGCTGGTATTGAAATGCCCATGGCAGAGGTGAGGGACCACCTGGGCAGGGGGGACAGGCAGGGCCAGGGCTGTGCAGCATTCCAGCTGCTCCTCCATGACCCTCAGCACACAGCCCTGCTCCTCATGGCCACAAACCCGGTCACACAGCCAGGCTCACCCTGTCCCCTCTGTCACCACACCTGGGACTGCCCTCACCGACCAAAACAGTTTCTGTTTAGAAAAAACATTCTCTGTAGCTTGTTGTCTCCTGGAATCAAGAGTTTCTCAGTCCTGCAAACAAAGCTAAAATGATTTGAGGGTGTTTTTACATAACTGACTTTTAAAGGTGCCTTTTAAGAGTTAAACAGAACAAAGGTCTGGCACATTTTGTGACCCAGAGAAGCAAAACAATGTGGTGCTGCTGCCAAGAGACAACAGAAAGCTTTTGATTATACTTCAGATTGCCTTTTCTGTACACAAAGAGATTAATTTCTGATTGTTACTTTAAACTGCTGTTAAAAATGCTAACATACAAAAAGCTTTCTTGTACTTCAAAACCAAAGAGCAAGTAAAGAGTTGGACAACACGTTCCTTTTCAAGGACATACTTCCTTTCCCACATGGCATCTCCAAATATCTCCCTTTAATACATGTCAGTAGAAGAAATTCAGCATTTAACCTGCAAAGTTCAATCTAAATAGAAAAAAAAAAACTATTTGCTTTCATTTCTCAAAGTTATGCTCATCCAGACTTGGTACAAATGAATTTTCTAAAAAAAATAATTCACAGTTTCAATTGCTGTGGGTTTTTTTTTAACATGATGGAACCAGCAAAAGTACAGAATCCAAAAGCAGAGAAAAATACATACAAGCAGCACATGTAACGTGAACCAAAAGAGAAAACATCACTTGAGGAATATAAACCATGTCCTGCCAGACTCCCTCTCCTCCCCAGGAATGGTTCTCATGCATCAGCTGGGAATATCAACCTTTCTTTTCCTCACATACTGTGAATCTCAAATACCTGTCCCAAGAACTCCTTCATCTTCTTCCAGCCAGGAATATTCCCCTGAATTGCACCAACACTGGAATGCACAGCAGCTTCCCCAGGGCTGCAGATGCTCCTCATGTTGCCTCAGCTTTGCTGGGCACAAACCAGCCAAGAGGAACCACCAGACAGATCAGCCTCCCCTGAATTTCACCCTCCTCGTGGTGCTGTTCTTGAAGGCAGGAGTTTTGCTGCATGCACAGCACCCTGGGGAACACCACTGTGCCCACAGCACCCAGAGCATCCCCATTAAACCACCCCAGTGCCAGTTCCAGGCAGTGCCAGGGGTGGGTGAGCACAGACACAGCCCACGGGCTGCACCATCAGCAGCATCACCCAGAGGCCACAACTGATGGGAGACAGCACAAAAAACGCTCCAGCTCCTTCCTTAAACATCCCAACACTGCCATTTTTCACCAGGAAATTCTCTTTTTGCTGCACAGATCCCACAGGGTGAGGGAAATACACACAGACTGTTATGCAAGTCTGAAGTTGTTCTCTCTTGCTGTGACATTTCTGGTCCTTTCAGTCATTTTGAAACACCAAACACAAAAAGATGCCACTCAGACTCCCTGGAATATCCTGTGTGATCCTTTCAAGGCTCAAGCATGGTATTTCTCATGGAATTTCCCTGTTGCACAAATATTGTTCCCTTGGGATTTCATCCATTACCATCAATTATTCTGGAGATGATTTCTGCTTTCAAACAGGGACTTTATGCAAATGACAGAAGGCAACAAATAAAAGCACTTCAGAGCAATGAACAAATCTAAGAATAATAAGACTTAAAAATGGTGACAAGAATCCCCAAGGAAATGCTCCATGCAGAGGGGCAGGTACTGCTGTAGGTGACCTCCCACCACTGACCAGCAGGACTGTCACAGCAGCGATGCCCAGGTTGGAATTCAGGCACTTGGATACAAATTCCAGTTTTGGCCCTTCCCCCAAAAGCCCTAAGTCAGCCTCTGGAGACTCCCTGAGGGTCTCTCAGGGTAACTCTGCTCTGGCTGCAGGGCAGGAACAGACACCTGAGTGTGCAAAGCTGAGAGAAGAAATGCTGGTGATGCCAAAATCAAATTCCAGGCTGGGGGAAACATCCTCAGTGAGGGGGGAATGGTGCCAAAGGGGAAAAGGAGAGGAAATAATGAAGACTTGAAAATGAAGCACCAGAAATGCAGCTGCACAAAGGGGAACACTGGAAGGGAAATCTGGAAGGTGGATTATCTGGGGGGAGGGAGAAGCAAGGGGGAAGTGGTGCTGGAATTGCCTCCCCAGACACTCAGAACTGAACAACACCTTCCCCAGCAGATAAATGAAATATGCACCCTAATAAACCAAAGGTGCCCTCTTTGCCTTCCCCAACTTGTAGCAAATGGGATGTTTGATTTGAGCACTGAAGTTATTCCAGTGCAGTGGAGGGGAATACTCTGCCAAGTTATTTATCAGCTCCTCTAAATGCATAAGGCCTGAATGATCCATCTCCCCACGCGGCCTAAAAGGCAGATAAATCTGAGGGATGCTCAGAAAGGGCTGGGGGAGGAGGAGAGGAACAAAAGAATGAAAAACCCCCATGGTGGAACAAGCACAAGGGCAGTAAGTGAGATACCAACAGGCCAGTAAAAGCTGGAGCAAACCCACAAAGCCAGAAGCTCCAGACACAGAGTGTTCACCACAACCCATTCCAAACCACAGCTGGGCAAGGAGCCCCAGGGGCAGCTTCTAATGCAGCCTCAGGAGCTCTGACATGTGACAGGGCACAGCCTGGCAGGGGCTGTGCCAGCTCCAGACTGGCTATAAAGGTTAGAAGGGCAGCTGCTCAGTGGCTGTCCCGTGCTCAGGGACCATGAACTCAGCTCCAGGTGTCCTCCCAGACACACAAACCCCTCCCAGGGGCTCTCTGAGCAAGGTGGGGCCACGCTCAGACATCACATCTTTGCAGCTCCAGCCGAACTGATGGAATCATGGAATGTGCTGATTGAAGGGAACCCACAAGGACCACTGAGTCCAACTCCTCCCACCAACCCCTCCCTGTCCCTGAGAGCGTTGCCCAAACATCCTGGAGCTCTGGCAGCCCTGGGGCTGTGCCCACTGCCCTGCTCAGTGCCCACCACCCTCTGGGGGAAGGACCTTCTCCCACTCCAAGGTACAAAGTCTCCCTCTGGATCAAACCCTTATTTGCTGTCAAATTCTCTTCATGGCACTGTAATCATCAGCTCTCCTGGCACTGCCACCCTCATAACTAATTAGGGCTCTTAGATGGATGCAGCAAATGATGAATATTTAGTCACTACACATCTACTACAGACACAGCCTATTATCAAACAAGTGACACCTCCACAAACTTAAATTAAATAATGGCTCCCATCGAGGGTTCTGAGCCACTGACAGGATGGCAAGTGATTTAAGGAACATGAAGCTGAGCAACTGGTGATGGATCACAGTTTTGCACTGCTCTGTTACAGCCTGTAAGGGAACAAATGATCATTTTTCAGCCTAATTGAATGTGGCCGCCCTGCTTATACACAGAAGAGACAAAGCCTGATAATTTGCTTCATTAAAATGCATTTTTATGTCATCTGAAGGATTAAAAAACAAAAAAAATGGTGCTGTTGATGGGGAAGATTAGAAAAATAGAATTTATCATGCAAACAGCACTTGCAAATGAGGTGTGTTTTGGCATTTGTGCTGCTTATGTTGTGCAAGAGAGATAAGCCCTGAGCACTAAAGCACAGGCAGCAGCCCCATCCTGACAGTCCCCAGCACCTCCTCAACAGCAATTATGGCACTGCACCAACTGGAGGAGCATTTTGTCACCTGCTGCTGCAAAGGCCACACTGAGGAATTCTCAGAGAAGTTGTGGGGCAGAACCACAGAGAAAAACCACACTGGAAAGGTTTGGGGCTGCCAGTTCTTGTGCTCAGCCAGAACCAAAGCAAGGCTGAGCCAGAGACCCAAAGCAGCAGGGAAGAAAATTCAGAGATCAAATATCATCCTGTCAAGCTGCAGCTGACACTGTCATCTGTCTGCACTTGCTTTGTTTTAGGGGGGTTTGTGGTTTTCAAGTGATCTTGTTAGAACAGCAAATTGCCATCCAGACAGCAAACAGCTCTTTGGAAATAAAAACAGCCATTTGCCACATCAAGGAACCCAGTCCTGGGCTCTGAGTGTTTAATAAAGTGTAATTCCAACACAAGGATTTCAGAAGGAAACACTTTCACCTGTGTCACCTCAGACTAAGCCAGAATCACTTGGAAAGAAGCTGGAGATTAACATGGAAAAATATCAAAGCACTTCACCATTATTTTTCTACCATATTCTAATTGCACTTGTAGGTATTGAGGAGGTGAAGATCCTGTAGATAATTTAAGTTTCTCACTATCTGCAAGACAGATAACCCCAAACTGCTGAAGTGATGGGAGTGTTGAGATAACTTTAAATCAGCCCAAGAACTCTGGATGCTGCAATCAATAAAAGCCAACAAACCAGTCACCCTCCCTCAACTATTAGAAAAGAAGGACCTCAATTTAAATCACACTATTTATAGCATTTCCAAAACAACAGCAAAAAAAACCCTGAAAACAGACAGATAATCAACATTTCTTATGTTTAAATTATAAAATCACTTTCAAAAGCACAAAGAAACTCCTACAATCCTCCAAGCTGGGGTGATGGACACCAAGGAGCACGAGGCAGGAATCTACCCCAGGTAATTTATTATATTTGCACTGGGATGGGCATCAGGCTGTGAGATGATCTTATTAACACTATCAGCCTTTTAAAAGTCAATCACACTATTAATATAAATACAGATTATCTTAAAAAATTAAATTCATAATTTGGAAATTAAGTACAAAGAAATGAAGAGTAAATAGGTCAGTTTTGCAGCAATATCAAGATGGAACCTCAAAATAGAGATACAGGGCAGGAAAGTTGGGCCACAACCCCCAGAGGTGAATCCCAACCCCACAACCCCCCTTGGTTCTCCTGCTGAGAACCCCAACCCCAACCCCAGAGCTGGGCCATCCCTCCCTCCCTTTGCCCCCTCTCAGCTGTGGCTCACAATGCCGTGACTCAGTTCCTTGCTCAGAGAACAGGAACACATCGCAGGGTTTATATTTATCCCAGATTCCGGATCTCGGAGCAGATACAGCGGAATGGAAGGGCAGGGGGTGGGGCAGGAGCTGGGGTGGGGCAGGAGCTGAGGTGGGGCAGGAGCTGGGGTGGGGCAGGAGATGAGGTGGGGCAGGAGAT
>JAWWEV010000056.1:5964882-5975819 GCA_035583235.1 Hafferia zeledoni
TGCCCCCCTCCAGCACAGGGACAGCCACCAAGTGCCAGCAGGGTCAGTGCCCCCCTCCAGCACAGGGACAGCCACCAAGTGCCAGCAGGGTCAGTGCCCCCCTCCAGCACAGGGACAGCCACCAGAGGCTGCTGCTCCATGACCCTCCTCTGACAGCACCTGAACAGGCCCAAACATCCCCTAATGCCACCCCAGCAGCCCCTGCAGCCCTGCCCTCAGGCTGGCACACAGACAGCACCCCAAACCCACCTGCAGCCCGAGGAGAGGCCAAACAGCAGCGCCCGGAGCTGCGGCAGCTCAGCCCGTGCCCCCCTGAGCCCCCTGGCAGTGCCCTCCTCATGCACCGTGCGAGCAGCAGCCCTGCTGAGCTCCATGCCAAGGCTCCCAGGAACATGCAAGAGCGAGGACAGGATTGCAGAAACACTGCCCCAGTCAGTGCCAGCAGCAGCATCCCTGGCGCGGGAGGCCGCAGTGCTGGCGCCTACCTGCAGGGGCTGAAGGGATCCTCCATGACTGTGGCCGCGCTGTGGGCTCGGAGGAGCGCCCCAACCCTCTGTTACCAGCTCAAACTCTGCCTTTTCCACTCTACCAACTCAAAATGGAGGCACATGCAGGCTGGAGCCCTCGCAGAGCTCGCACTGAGCTTGTGCTGTGACCTGAGCCGCACGCAGAACGCAGAAACTTCGCCCTCGGACTGGCGGCACTGAGCATGTGCCGTGACCCTCCGGCTCCCCACGCAGCGCGGGGCTGGCTGTTCTGGGCAGCCGAGCCGAGCCGAGCCGAGCCGGGCTGGGCTGAGCCTGAGCTGCACACCCAGCCCTGGCTCTGGCTGTGCAGGGACGTGGGGCCTTGGCTGGGGGATCCTGCACGGCCAACGCGCCGCAGCCACGGCGCGGATCCGGCTCCGGCTACGAGAGGCTCGGGGGGCTCTGACTGCTCATCCTCCTGCTCAGAACTGCACACAGGCAGGAGGGAGGCACAGGCAGGAGCTCAGACCTGCACACACTGACAGGCTCAGAGTAAAGGCAGGAGTTCAGAACTGCAGGAGTTCAGAGCTGCACCCACTGACAGGCTCAGAGCAAAGGCAGGAGTTCAGAACTGCACAGGCAGGAGGTCAGAACTGCACCAACCGAAGGGCTGGAGGGCAAAAGGCAGGAGCTCAGAACTGCAGGAGCTCAGAATTGTACCCACTGACAGGCTGGAGGCAAAGGCAGGAGTTGGAAGGCAAAGGCAGGAGCTCAGAACTGCAGGAGCTCAGAAGTGCAGGAGTTCAGAGCTGCACCCACTGCCAGGCTGGAGGCAAAGGCAGGAGCTGCAGGTTTTGGGTGTGATTTATGTGTTGGAGAGCAGAGCAGCCCATTCCTGACCCGCTCGGGTCCCACAAGTTCTCAGCTTTTAAGCTCCCCCCAGTTCAGGGATAAACTGAGATAGGACACATGGAAATAATGCACTCCAAGTGACATGAATAACTCTGGTATCAGCCAGAAGGAAGCTGCTCATCCATTTATCTAAATACAGTTTTGGGGAGGGGTTTTTGTCTGTTTGTTTGAAAGGAATCACCTGCCAGGGACTTCAACACAACAACACCTACTGAGATGAACCAGGGTAATCAGCATCTTCCTTAATTCTTTCCCAGGAATATCAGACAAACATGACACAAACCAACTTGGCTGTAATTTAGTAAGACCTACAGAAACCATCTGTTTCACATCACATGGGCACATCACACACACAGTCCCCAGTTTCCCCCACCAGGAGGATTCCTGGTTGTATTTAAAATTGTTAAAACTTATTTAAAGAAATAATTGGACTTGCAACATGCTGTAGGAATTGTCTCATTTAAACAAAGTACAGCACAAACTGTCAGTGCTGTGCTAAGTATAACAAGAATTCATTGTGAGGCTGATTTGAGCCATAAGGATGGATACAATTCAAACCCAAATGATCATTTCTCTCTCACTGCCCAAGGCACTCCTCATGCTTACAATCGAAATACTCTGGCTGCTAACAAATAACCAGGCAAGAGGATGGCAGACCCAAGCTCTGCAGTTCTCCTTCCTGAGGTTCTGCCCACATTTGGGCTGTAGGTATCAATGTATCACTCTATTACAGTTTTTTCTAAACATGGGCAACATTAAGAGGGAGCTTTGAAAACTCTACTGACACAGTTCCCTGTAGGAACATAAACTGCTCTCACCTCTTTCTAGACCTGAAACTTGTACCACACCCACCCTGCTGCCCACTGAAAGGAGGGGAAAAAATAAAGAGGTTCTTAATTCTGACTTTAAACAGAAATCCCCTTCCAGAGCACATAAAATGAAGAACAAACCAACTTCAATGCCCCTCTTGGGGACACTCCTCTCTGACACCCCAGTGCCCAAACATCACCCAACAAACACTTCAAAGGATTAAAAATAAAGGAAAAACAAATGTTTTGAAATGAAAACACAGCCAAACACGTGCCAAAACATCTATTCCAAAATTCACCCAAGCCTTGGCTGTTTGGTATTATTTAGTTCTGTAACACACAACAATGTTGAGGGGCAGAATTTGGATTCATGGCCATGAAAACTCTTGTGGAACAATATCTGGCTATTCCTAGTTCCAAGTAAAAATTCGGTGGCATTTCAATCTATGTATATTTATAGATGTCAGTGTCAGACAAAGCTTTATATTGTCTTTATTTAGTCGTGGGATCAAAGAACGGATCACCCAGAACGTGCCAACACATCACACGGACCAGCCACTCCCACCAGAGGCATTTGGCACATCTGCATCCCCAGTCACAGTTCCAAGGAGTTTCTCCAAGTCCAGAGCACAAAAGAAGACCCGGGAGCAGCACTGGGATCCCAAGTTAGTGGGATTAGTCAGAGTCAAAACAGTCACTTCTCTGAAGAGACACGAAATTAATGATTTCCAAGTACTTGCCATGAAATGAATTGTGTTTCTCAGCTGGCAGTGAGCTCATCCCACACTCTGAGAGCAGAACACTCTGAGCTCTGCCCAGGCTCCACTGACACCGTTCAAGGTGGCAACACTCACTCTGCCTTTGAGATTAGTTGAGGTTTTTATTCCACAACCTGACTTTTCTCAGTGATGTGAGAATTACTGACACATTGGGTGGTCTTTTGTTGAACTCTGCAGAAAAAACCCTCAGCCTGATACACATTGCAGGGAAAAGTTACCCCAAAATGCAGAGTTTTAGCCCTTCCAGACAACAGGAACAACAACAGACTCACAGCTGATACTTCTCAAGCCAAACCTACAATCAGAAAGTTTTCAAACAGCCAAAAAAGGACAAACCAAACTTTGCTGGAGCTCTGTGTGCCCCCACAACAAAAAAAAGGTCTGTATTCCACATCCACAACTGCTGGGCATGTTTGGGGGGTCTGGGACTTCTGCAAACACATGAAAACATCATAGAGAACATTCCCACCAGGCTGAGCTGGATCTGAGAGACCTGGGAAAGTTCAGGAGCTGAACACAAACCCACTCAGAGCTCCACCTTTGTACACACAATCCACAGCTCAGGATTCCTGGGCTGAGATGGAGCCAGAGCCACATTCCCAGAGGGCAGCTGAGGAGGTCACTCATTCAGAACCTGATCCACAACACACTTTTGTCACCTCAAGCCACCAAGAGCATCATCCACCCTCCCCATGGGAACCAAAACACGACCTTAGAAAAGCAGGTCAAGACAAAGTTGGTGTTTCACTGACAAACCACCAACAGCTCATCCTGAAATGTCTTACAGTACTTTTACTCCCAAAAGCAAAATAGATCCACCAGAATTAGGAATTCAGAGCCACGTGCACTTAAACAGTAGCAAACACAGAGGTCAAAAATAATCAGGCAACCTTGACTTGGCTCCTTTCTCTGATCGTGCCAGGGCACAACCCAGACCTGAAGAGCTAGAATGAAAAAAAAACCCTGGCTGCAACCAAATGAAGAAAAAGTTCCTTTTCAGAGCTGGCCGGGCTGAGTAATTAGCTGGTCACTAAGTGCTAAGCTTTGTCATTTCATTGATCTTTCCAGGCTCGCTCATTTCCTAAGAGCTGGAAGAATTACCAGCTACTTCTACACAGAAAGCGGGTTTAGAACTACACTGACAGCTCCCATAAATGGCATTTCATGAGAGAAAACAGCCATTTAACACTAAGACAAACACATCATTTAGAATTCACACCCTCCAAACCGCAGTGCTTTGGAGCTCAGTGGCAAATTCAGGGGTCAGGGCTGGTGCTGAGGCTCAGAGATGGGCCACGAAACCCCCTGACCGCCTGGCCTTGGTGCACTGCCCCAAACTGAACACAAAAATGCTGCCACAAAGGCGTTTGAACAGGGTTTATTTGCAAATCCTCCCTTCCCAGAGCTCAGCCCTGCCAGGCTGGCTGTGAACTGCCCCCACGGAGGGAGTTCCATCCTCCAACCCCCTCTCAGGCCAAGGACAGTTCAAGACACTTCAGAATAAGCACAGGAAGCCTCATAAATAGGCAATTACATCATAATAATATGCCCACACGGGGAATTTCTTCCTCACTGCAAGCACTTGGTGGTTGGCTATGCCCTGAAGCAGAAAGATTCCTATCTGCATTAAACAGTAAATCTACCATGTAATAATTCAAATATTTATTGTTTATGGCCTATCCAATCCCCACTTCAAACAATGCTCTCCTCAATGGTATCTCTGCAAATCAAGGTCCACAGCTAATTCTGTTCTGCACTGAAAGAACAATCCACCTTCCCGTGGGCACAGACCTGGCTGAGCCCTTTGCCATCCACATCATTCATCTTTCCCTCCAGTGCTCATGGAAAGAGCCCCCAGACAACAAACTCCTCAAGGCTTTCTCTCTGCTTAGAAAATTCCATAAATGAAGAAAATAGAAGTCCTGGTTTGGACACAAAAAGTAAGGAAGGTACAGTCAAGTCTCAGCTTTGCTTTCCAAACAGAGCTGATAAATACTGGCTGGACAAAGCCCAAGCAGACTGAAAGAACTGTGAAATAAAAGAGCTGGACACCTCCAAACATGTACTGATTCCTCAGAATAGTTCTTTCTGTACCTCTGATTTGTTCTAGGCCAGCAAAACATCAAGCAGGAATTGCTGAGCTGGGGCCCTTGCTGACTATTTACACATGAAACCATGAATTTCCACACTTAAAAATCTTCCAATTCGACTTCTTAGAGGTGTCCAAGTTTCAACTTTGCTTTCTAGAAAATGCAAATGTATTTCTAAAAGTATTTTCATTCAGCCAATGAGACAGGGAGGAATTCCTGCTGAAGTTTGCAACCTTTAAACAAATTCCACAGCCCTGAGAAGCTGTTTTGAAGCAGCACATTATTTATTTATTTCCCCAGAGATGCACCCAGATGTCAGGACTCACTGCACAGTTCTGGTTTCTACTTATTTTCTCCTCTAGAAACACACATTGCAGCAGAAAGATGTGGCTTCTCCCTTGAATTCCCTTCAAGCAGCATCACACTGGAGATTAACCTTTCCTCCCTTGAGTAGCCTTCATGGAATTCAGGTTGGGAAAGCCCTCCAAGATCATCAAGTCCAACCTCTGAGTGAACACCAGCTCAGGTCGGTGGAAAAGTTGCCTTTAAAAGCCACTTCACTTACCTTGTCTCAGGGTTGTAGCCCAGGATGTAGAAAAAGGAATCCACTCGGGCTTTGAACTCTCTAGCAGCAAAAATGTCAGAGAAATGGGAGATGTTGCACTTCCCTCTGAAAGGAAGGGAGAAAATGCCATTAGAACTTGAGTTTGAATAACAGGGATTTTAATTAAGTGCCACTGCAATCTGTGTCTGAGCCACAGGCAGCCCTGGCCTCATAAATGTCCAACCCATCATAAATACAAGCCTGCTGGAACAACCAACCATGTGGGTTCTTCCCACGGTGGAAGGGAAGGAAATGCAGTTTCAGAGTCTCAGATGGTGTTCTCCAAACAGTCATTAATTCTCCTGCAGCCAGCACAGCCCAAGGAGCCCACATTTAATCAGACTAATGAACAATATGGAGACACACAATCCTGAAAATATCGAATTTGCAAAGTTTTTACACTTAAATCTTCAACATTTCTACAATTCACATTGTTGAAGCCACACTGGGAGGTCAGCTTTGGACTCAGAAAGCTGAAACAAACCACAGTTTAATAAAAGCTCCAAATAAAAAGCAAAGCTGTGCTGGTTTTAGCAAGTCTGCAAGCCTAAGAATACAAATTCCAAACAGAAGTTTCTTCCTTCTACTTGCACACCTAAGAGAGTAAAACACACAAAGACATATTAAAAAAATGAGGGGAGAAAAAAGAGACATGAGGATTTATTGCCTTGTTCCACCACAGATTGTTAATAATTTTTTCTCAATACAGCTTGCTGATGAAGTCATTATCCTTAAGATGAGCATTAAGGCTGACTGTAAGAAGTTGTTTCTCCTTTCCTCGAGGGTTTGTGGGGCTGTTAATGCTCCACAGCTGCTCTCTCTGCCATCAGCTCCCACTTTGCTGCCTCTGAGCAGATCAGATCAGATCAGGCAGAGACAAATGGGCTCCTCTGCCACAGTTGGGGCATTTGATCTCCCCCAGTCGAGGCCATGAAGAGAAGCACAAGACTCTGCTCTCTGTACACTGACAGCATCTCTCCTGCCCTACACTGACTGAACAGCATTCACTGGTACAAATAAGCTGCTGTGGGGCTTATTTAACATTGCTAAAGGTTTGCCAGTCCTGGTTAAAGTGGAGGGAGAAGTGTTGTTGTCACTGCTACAACACTGAGATGATTCAGTGTCTTGCCTCAATAATCACTGCTTTGCCCAGGGCAGGAAAACACCTCCTGCAACACCTGCACCCCTGGACAACTGCTGGGGGGGCTGAAAGGCTCAACCTGCTTCCCTTCCTCATCTTTGCAGGGTAAAGCACTTCAAAAAGGGCTTTACCAGTCAACAGTACCAAGAACTTGCCCTGGAACAAGAGCCCAAGAACCTGCCCTGGAACAGGAAGGAGCCAAAGAACCTGCCCTGGAACAGGAGTCCAACCAAGAACCTGCCCTGGAACAGGAGTCCAACCAAGAACCTGCCCTGGAACAGGCGCCCAACTAAGAACCTGCCCTGGAACAAGAGCCCAAGAACCTGCCCTGGAACAGGAAGGAGTCCAAGAACTTGCCCTGGAACAGGAAGGAGTCCAAGAACCTGGCCTGGAACAGGAGTCCAACCAAGAACCTGCCCTGGAACAGGAGTCCAACCAAGAACCTGCCCTGGAACAGCAGCCCAAGAACCTCTCCTGGAACAGGAGCCCTCCAACCCTTCAGTGCTGCAGGGGAGGGGAACACACCCCAGGAGGAGAAGGTGAATTAAGCTGCCAGCTGTTTGAAGCCCAAATCAGAGCTGTGACCCTGCAGAAGTGCCCCTGGGACTGCCCAATTCCCAGTCCATGAGCTCTGACACTGCCCAGGTCACTCCAGGCTCTCAGGAACATCAGCAGGGTGTGCCAGACACCCCCAAACACTGAGCACCAAACCTGCTCACTGGCACTTGTCCTCTCCCTCCTGGCTGATGCTGCTTTCCTAGTTTAGACACTTAGAATGACAGAAAATGAGAAGGGGGATTTGGTTTGATATTTCACATTAAATTCACATTTTAGAAGTATTCTGGGGAAGGAGATTTAGTTTCAATAATTCACCTGACAGTTAATAAGCATTTGCCAGATAAGGAGCATTATCTGTGCAGAAGGAGCAGCACATCTTGTTCCCAGCTCTGCACACAAGGAGAGCTGCAGCCACCACAAAGATGTACCAAACAGGTAAAAAGCACATCATTTTTATTACACACTTCCACAGGGATCTACAACCATCCTCTAGTGAAATTTTTCCACTTGTTAGAGCAGAGGATTGGTAGTTACAATCACTGGTTTTATTTCCCAGTTTGTCATAAATTCATTGTGTGTCCAGAGCCATTTGTTTGCAGAGGGCAGAGAAATAATCTGTTATTATAATAAATTAGAATTTCATGTTAACCTTTCATGCATCACAACACACTGTGCCTACTCTGTGCTCTCAGTGAGAACACCACGTGCAATTATCCTTCTGTTCATCCTGTGCACTGGGAGGGGATTATTCTCCTGGTTTGTTTAGCAGACATGTAAATTCCATTTTTAGCTTTCCATTTCTCTCTTTCTTTTAAGGAAAAAAAAAGAAAAAAAAACAAAACAGAAAGGATGTAGAAGAGAAGCTCAAAACACTCCCAGGGAAGATTCCAGACACACAGTTCTGCTTCTCTCTGTTTAAGCAAACAGATTTCCATTGGTCCCATCAGGACTCCAACCTCCTGCTCTGGGGATGCTCAGTTAGCACTGCAAGTCAAACTCCTGTAACTCTGTGGAATTCCATGGGCTTGGAACACACCCCTGGAATCCTCTGAGTTTATAAAAACCTCTAATATGGAAATCAAAGATTTCCCCCCACATTTACCAGGAGCTGGTTTGTCTTGAAGTAAAGTGGCTTCAGCAAAGTGACTCAAAAATGTCTCCAGATGGCTCTGGTGAAACACCATCTGAGCATTATTATCAGGGAGATTATTCAATTTGCATTCTGACAATATCCAGGCATGTTTGGCATGCTGAAAATCAGCTGAGAACTAATGCCTGGCTGCTTTGAGCTGAAATCCTTGTGCAGTGCTGGTGCACCCCCTGAGCCTGTGCCAGCAGCGAGAGCAGCACCCCCAGGGAAGGGCAGAGAGCTCAGGGCCAGGCCCTGCCTGTGCAGCAGCCTCTGAGCTCAGCTGTGCCCAGGCCAAGGGCACAAAAAGCCTCTCACACCATTTAATCAGGCCATGGTGAGCAGGAAGGGCAGAGCTGCTGCAGGAACAGCAACAACCTCAACTGGCAACCACGGGAAACAAGATCTGCTGAGCAACAGTGATGAACTGAGATTAAAACTGCACAATTACAGCTCCTTTTTGAATGAGAGCAGATAACACAAGTTAATTACTGCAGGAGAGGAGGGGAAAGCTGAGCTGGATGTTAATGACCCCATACAAACCCAGCTGAAGCCCCTGGGGCTCCCTGAGGTTCCTGCCATGCCCCCCACTCTGCAGGGCAGCCCCTGAGGCTCCTGCCATGCCCCCCACCCTGCAGGGCACCCGATGAGGTTCCTGCCATGCCCCCCACCCTGCAGGGCACCCGATGAGGTTCCTGCCATGCCCCCCACCCTGCAGGGCACTCCTGGGGCTCACCTGAGGGCAGCAGCGTGGTAGGTGTCCACATAGTCAGAAATGAAGAGCTCTCTGTTCTTGATCACGGGGTCTGTGATCACCAGCTCCCGACCAGAGTCTGCCACAAAGCACAAACAAAGCCCAGCTGGAGCTGCAGCCCCAGGCCAGGCTCAGGCTGGCACAGCCCACACCTGCAGGGGGTTATCACCCAACACTCCTCAGCATTCAGGTGACAAACACTCTGTTTGTGTGGCCTGGAAAGGATGGGACACAAGATCAATGTCATACCCATTCCCAGACATCAATTCCCCATTGCCACATCTGAACAAATTTGATGGGGAAGAGTTTTTAGGGGCACTGATGACACCTCGTACCCACCTGAGCCCTGGCAGGTGCCACTCACTCCCAGGTGCAAGGAATTCAGGAATTAAATTGGCACTGACTTCTGATTGCCAGGAAAAGGTTTTGATTGCTCTGCATATTTAATGTCAAATCTCCAACAAAATCCTGCCAGCACTGCCTGCTCAGGGCTCTGAGTTTTGAGGTAAATATTGATATTCAGGGTCAAACAGACAATTCTGAGTGATAACAAAAAACTGGAACACAACTTTTTCCATGATTCTTTATAAAGCCTTTGAGGAACACACAGAAATACTTCACTCAAGAGTGCATAAACCAGCAGCCAAGCTATCAAAAATGCTCCCTTTTGGACACTGTGCCTGTAATCTCATTGTCAGGAGTTTCAAATAAATTAGTAAAGGAAACGTTAGATTTGTGGAGCTTTTGCTGAAAGCACACACAGAATGTCCTTTAAAGGCAGAATGTGTACTTGACTTTGTACTGCCAGGCACCAAAACTTGCTGTGTTCCATATTTCAATCATCAACTTTTATCACCACGATTCACCTTGGAGTATCTTCAGAATTTTTAACAGTTGCCTCAAGGAACTTTCCTGGTAAGAACAGAAGCAAATGTTATGTCTTCCCTGGAGGCAAGAGATAAATGACACTGGGATATGTACTGAAGTTACTTCTGCTTCTGTTAAACCCAAGATCACACTTGTTTTTGCAAAGAGAAAAGGGGAATCGAAGCTGTGAGAGTTTCAGTTCCCCCCTGCCTGCACCATTAATCCCATTATTCACGTGTGTAAGGGGTGTGTGCACAGGAAGAGCACAGTTCTCATGGCACTGGGGCACAATCACAAACACCACAAGACATTCACAGTTTCTCAGATAATTTGGCTTTCAGTCAGTTACCAGTACAGAAGGATTCAGTGTTTTTCTGTTCTCTGGAGGGTTTGTGTAACACCTGCCAGTACTGAAGCCAAACCTGAAGAGCCTCTGATTACAGTGCTGGGTACAGGACACGGACCAGTTAAAGAGGGCAGGGAGGAAACACCATCCCTGTTCCCACACACTGTGGGCATCGTGCCCTTTCTGCATCCCCTGTGCTACAGTGTTTGATAAACCTCAGCAGTGAGAGTGAAACAGGGCACACAGGGCTGGGCTGGCTCAGCTGAGCCCACTCACCATTCTGGCTGTGCCAGGCTGGCTCTGCTGAGCCCACTCACCATTGTGGCTGTGCCAGGCTGGCTCTGCTGAGCCCACTCACCATTCTCACTGTGCCAGGCTGGCTCAGCCGTGCCCACTCACCATTCTGGCTGTGCCAGGCTGGCTCAGCCGTGCCCACTCACCATTCTGGCTGTGCCAGGCTGGCTCTGCTGAGCCCACTCAC
>JAWWEV010000056.1:5975919-5986969 GCA_035583235.1 Hafferia zeledoni
CCAGGCTGGCTCTGCTGAGCCCACTCACCATTCTGGCTGTGCCAGGCTGGCTCTGCTGTGCCCACTCACCATTGTGGCTGTGCCAGGCTGGCTCAGCTGAGCCCACTCACCATTGTGGCTGTGCCAGGCTGGCACTGCTGAGCCCACTCACCATTGTGGATGTGTCAGGCTGGCACTGCTGAGCCCACTCACCATTCTCACTGTGCCAGGGCTGGCTCAGCCGTGCCCACTCACCATTGTGGATGTGCCAGGCTGGCTCAGCCGTGCCCACTCACCATTCTGGCTGTGCCAGGCTGGCTCAGCCGTGCCCACTCACCGTTCTCGTTGTGCCTGTCCTGCACCAGGTGCTGGTACACCGAGTCGGGCACCTCGGACTGGCGATAGTACCACTTGACGTTCATCAGGAGATGGTCCCGTTTGCTCTGAAAGGAAAGACAAGGCCTGAGGGCATCACTCCACAGGAAAATCCCCCCCCACCTGGCACAATCTCCTGGATTTTCACACTGAAAGCCCAGTGAGACCCAAAAGGGAGGGAAATCTCCCCCTGCCAATGAACCAGGGCAGTGTGTGCTGGTTGTTTCAAACCAAAGGCAACAAGAACTTGTTGCAGTTCTCTCTGTCTGTGCATCTGCCCAGCAAACACCAACCCTTTCACTCACATTAATGAACCCAAGAAAAGAGAGGCAGGGATCAGAAAAGGGCTGGAATTTCTGGCCTCATCCAACATGGTCCTACTCTGTCATTTCTACAATCATGAAGTATTTATGGCCAAACATGCAAAACAGAAACCCAACAGGAAGATAATTCAGTGCAAACCTTCTTAATAGCTGGAACCAAGAGATAATAGACTTTTTCCCCCCAAGGACAGATGGATTCAGACATAATCACAGACATTCTTTATTACACAAAAGAATAGGATGCTGCACTTCAATCACAGTGATTACAGGCTCTGACTGCTCATGAACCTCCCAGCAAAATTTACACAAAACTATCTGCCTCAAATGCTCCTTTTCCATTGAGACTCTGCAGCCACCAATTTGTCCCTTCTTACAAGGAAACTGAAGCATAAACACCACTTAAAAAGAGAATTTTTAGATCAAATCATGACAGACTCTGCTTCATTTATCTCCAAACCCCATGGTCAGCAATTCTTCCTGCTGCTGCAAAACACTTGAAGAAACAAAGGCCTGAAGGGAAAAGAACATTCTTTTGGCATGAGGCAACTGCAAGGTTGTGTTTTTCTGGACTGCAGTTCTCTAGACCCTTCTAGGATTGCTGCTAAAACATTTACATTTCAAAGTCGAACCACAATTACTGGCCCAGAAGGTTCCTGTTGTCTCTGCTGTTCCCTCAGTCGGGTTGTTACAGCATTCCTGTCTAACAACCAACATCCAAACCCTGCCATTAACAGCACTTGGTGAAGCCTTTGCTGAAGCCCAGGTGTAATACCAGCAAACCACTGCCAGTGGCAGCATTGTGCCAGCAAAGGCTGTGCCAGCAGAGGCTGGGCCAGCAGAGGCTGTGGCTGAGCCACCCCTGCACACGGGAGGGATGCACGGAATGCTCAGCCCACTCAGAACACACCGAGCTCTCCTGGGCTGGGCAGGAGGAACCTGAGCCTGCTGCGCTGCTGGCATTTTTTTTAATAGCACATTTGTAATCAAAGCCAACAAGCTTGTCTAATGCCTGAAGAAATCCAAAGGACAAGGACGGAGTGGCAGATCTGATTTCTGGTGCCTGCTGGGCAGAAATTGGGGTTGCAGCCTGCTCTGCTCTCCTGTCTGTGCAGCACAGCTTTGTGAACAGCCTCTCTGAATCCTGGAGACAAAAAAGCACAAGGAAATCATCTGTTACCCCCTCCCTGAGAGTTCATAAATTCTATCAGTGCTCACAAGGACTGCTTGCAATGATAGGAAACATCAACCAGCACTTCCCTGCAAATTCTCTTTGAGCTTCTCAGCTGAGAGGAGAAACACTCCTGTGTTGGACACACTCACAAAGCATCACTCTGTGGCACAAAAAAACTACTCCCTTTTTAAAAGGAGAGTTTACAACAAGCACCAGCAGCTGATGCTTTGATTTGCTGGGTTTGTGGCACTGAAATCAGGAGTGTTTCCAACAATCCAGCCCCTCCCAGGAGCTCTGCACAGGAGGCACAGGCACCTCTGGCCATGGAACCATAAAATCCAGTCCCAGGTTTGCCCAGGTTTGTCCAACCAATTTAAAAGCTTCCCCCTGACAAGTATTTTCTGTCCCCACTCTCCAACATGGATGTTTTGGTGGGGTTTAATCTGAAGCCTCAATCTTCCTAAAAATATAAAACGTCTGTCAGAGTCTTCCTTTGCACATTTACATCCCCCATTGCACAGAAATTCCTAGACATGCTATTTTGGCAGCCAACTTCCTAAATCTGGGTGTCATTTCCAAAGCAGACTCTGCTCAGAGGTGTCAAGGCGCCAACTTCGGTGGTAGACTATTTATTTTAGAGCCATGTGCACACAAAAGAAGAGTCCCCTGGTTCCTAAAGTGTGACTTTTTTTTTCTGTTTTACACCTTTACATCTGAAAAGCTGCACACAGTGTCACATGCCAAATCCAGCCTTGCAGGAACTGCAGCAATGGCAAGAGCTTTGAATTTAACGTGTCCTTCTGTCGGCTCGAAACGATTCCCTGTGCTACAAAACTGTGTTCTCCCTTCAAGGAAAATATTGTCTTCTGCTGCAGCACTCACAAAGTGCTCATTTGGGGGTTTTGTTCTTGCTGACATTTTGGGTTTTGTTCCTTTGAAACAACATGAATCAGTTTTGGACAGTGAACAAGAATGAGATGCAATCTGTAAGTGGATTAAAGCTCCCAGTTCAGGAGCATCTGGTCAACTTCTATTTAAAATGAGCCTCTGCCTTAAAGGGGAAAAAAATAATCTTTAAAAGGTTCTCTCTAAAAGCAGGGAATGTTGTGACTTCCACAGCATCTGTGGCAGTTCCAAGGTGCCTGTTTTCTTCAGAAGATGCTCCAAACCAGGCCCTGCCCAGCCCAGCCAGCCCTGCAGAGATTCCACCCTCCCTTTCCAGGGCTCTGAGTAACCACATTGTGCAAACCCTCACAGATGTCCTGCAGATTCTCTCCGAGGGATTTAATCAGTGTACTTCACTGCCTGCCCTATTTAGATCCATGTTAAATCACGACCAGCCTTGGAAACAATACCCCAAGTGCTGGAGCTGCCAGATGGGCACTCAGGAGTTGGGGAATAGCAGCGATTTCAGAGGCACAAACAGCCACGAGGCAAAGAACATCCTCCCTTTCCAACATGTTTTCCACTATGGAATTTTTCTCTCAGAAAAAAAAATAATAGTGGGACTAATTCTAAGCTACTAAATTCTTTGTAGGATTTTAATAGCATGTTAAATGTAATAACAGACAGCCCAGTGCACAAATAAACATCTTGTGCACAGCAGCAAAGCAGCTCTGGCCCCATAAAGCCAGGGCTGGGTCTCTTTAACAACACAGATGAATCCCCTCCTTTGGGGCATTGTTTGTCCCCCCAAAACTGTGAATTCATTTCACACAAACAGTTCCAATGATGCTCCATGAGGTGGATGAGCCTGACCCCAGTGGAACATTTGATTTATCCCTTCCTGGCCCTTCCCTGCCATGTGGAACTGCTCCCAATATTTCTGCTCCTCCTGCAGAACTATTTTTTCTAGTTAGTCAATTTGGACATTTATTAATATTCAAAGGAAAGAAAAAAGAAAAATAGAGACTAATCAACCAGTGAGGGGAAAAAAGCAGAGCTGGGGACACAAATGGAGCTGTCTGGGATCAGGAGCTGGAGCCACACAGCAAGGATTGTTCCTCTTCCCTCTCCAACAGCACATGTAATTTCACATTCTCAGGATATCTTTTTGTAGCTGTTTGCTAATTAATTAAGAAACCCTATCAGCTGTTTGTAAGCCAAGCAAACCCAGCCTGGAAATCCAGAGGTTATTACTCCAAATGAATGTTATTTTTGCAGCTTGATTATTTAATTCAGATGCCTGAGCAGCAACACATAATTACTCGTTGCAAACACAGCAGCATTGTCAGTGTTTGCAGGAAATCCAAATGGGAAAGGAAAGCAAGAACAGGGCAACAGGCAGAGGAATCCTCTGTGCCCCTCCAGCACAGGGACCCTGGCAGGGCTGTGCCCCTTCTCCTGGCAGGGCTGTGCCCCCTCCCTGGGCAGGGCTGTGCCCCTTCCCTTGGCAGGGCAGGGCTGTGCCCCCTCCCTTGGCAGGGCAGGGCTGTGCCCCCTCCCTGGGCACACACACAGCACCCCTCATCCCTGTGAGTGTTCTCTGCTGGCTGCCCCATCTCCAGGGGCTGCCCCATCTCCAGGGGCTGCCCCATCTCCAGGGGCTGCCCCATCTCCAGGGGCTGCCCCAACAGGCCCCAGCCCTGCTGGTTTCTCTGGGGCCCAGCCAGGGCTGAGCAGGAGCTGCTGGAGCGCAGGGAGGGAGGGAGGGAGGGAGGAAATGAGGGGCTCGGGAAAGCCACGGAGAATCGATCCCTGGATTCACTGGAGTGTGAGCTGAGCTGGGAATGAGCTGCCTGGGGTAGCAAGTATTGCTGTTTCCAGGGTAAAGGCCCATTTCTGTGATCTAGGCAGGAGAGAGAGTAATTTATTGACAAAACAATATCGGATTTTCTCCACCACAGCTCACGCTTGACATTTTCTGGCTGTTTACTGCAGGAATTTTTCCTTGAGTCCTTTTTATTCACAAATAAAACTCCTTTTGGAATTCGTGAAGCCACTTCAGGTGCTGGGAATTAACTCAGCCCTGTGTGCAAGGAAGTCTGAGATGTAAAACAGCCTCTCACACCCCTTTCCCTGAATTCCAACCTCTCACACCCAGGAGCAGGAGCACAAAGCAGGGACACACCTGACCCAAGGCCCTACAGGACCCCCAGTTCTGCTCACAGCCACTCTGCTTTCTTGAGAATATTGTTTGCTCGAGATCTCTGCTGCACTTCCTACAAACCCTGGGGCAGCCCTGTTGGCAAACACCACCAAACATCAGACAGGTGATTTAAACCCCATCAACACACCTGTCAACCTCAGCCTACACACACAAACTGACATTTGCCTACACCTTCACAAAAACTGCAAAACGTGGCCAAAATCAGTTTTCCAACATGCCACATCCCCTGCAAGGCTGTTGTGGGAGCTGTGGGGACGTGGCCAGGCAGCCCCAACTCCAACAGCCACCAGGGCTCAGCCTTGGCAGCAGCAGAGGGTGATTGGGACTTATCTGCATGTTAATTCCCAGCAGCTCCATCTGCTGTCTCCCATGTGGGTGGGTTGGCATCAGAGCTGCCAGACTGTCTCAGAAACACAGATCCTCCCTGAGCTGCACTCCCCAAACCGGCTCTGCTGCCGCTTCCCCAGCACAGGATGTTCTGCTGGGGCAGATCTCACACGGCAAGGCAAGAACTCCCCGGCACCTGGGACGGACAAAGGGTAATTCTGGCAACTGAGAACGAGGGAAGGACCCCTCAGAAACTGCAATAAATAGCACTAAAAACCCGACTGAACCTCAGTGGATTCACCAGCAAAATCTGCCTCATCAGGAGTTAGTCCTGAACTCCATTTCACAGAGTCAGAGTCGATCAGTCCAAGCTTTGCTTCCACTGGATGTGCTTCTGAGACAAAGCTCAACCCACTGAGCACATTTTCACAAAAATCCACTAATTTGAAATAAAAGTTACCTCCCAGCTCTTAATTTTATTTAGTGTCAGGCACATCCTGCCCTGAACACATATCCAAGTTTTTAAAGGAGAAAAAGAACATTATTCATTTCAGGTCATGACAATAGAGATGTCTGTATTTAAAACAAACTGTGCTATTTATTCCATCAATTTTTCAGCTTCACTAGAAACAAAGCTGCTCACTGGGCCAAGAAAGAGCAAGTCACCTGGTTTCATTTAAGTGACATGCACTGAAGTACAAAAATAGCCTTAAAATTTCAGTGCAACCCTAAATGATAAAAGATAATTTCACCTTGTAAAAAAATAATAAAAAGAGCAGTTATGCTTAAACCCTGACTGGCTTAAATAAAACTATGATAAGGCCTCTCCTGAAGGTTATGGGTCATTGCTTACACCTCATTTAATCCCTCTGTGGTGTCTTTCTGCTCCGTTTGCCTTTGATGTCCCCGAGTCCCATCTGTGGCTTCTGAGGTGGCTTCCAGAGGCACAAAGTGCCCCCACCGGGACAGGGCAGTGGAGTTGGGGCTCTCAGGGCCCCCTTTGTGGCCACCCAGTGCCACCCAAAGCCTTGCCCAGCTCGCTGCTCCCTCCCTGGCAAACACAATCAGCTCTCAGCAGAGAAGCAGCTCTGGATCTGAGCAGTTAAAACTGGCATTGCCTTCCCAAATTCCCAGGAGGGAAGCACAGCCTGGATGCCCAGCAGAGCTGGGCACACTCAGCTGGGGCCACCCTGTTTGTGTTGCACAACCCACAACTCCAGGTTGGGTGGAAGCTCAGTTGGTTAAAACTTGGTTGTAGTAACCCAAGGTCATGGGTTCAATCCCCTGTGTGGGGCACTGACTGAAGAGTTGGACTCGATGGTCCTTGGGGGTCCTCCCAGCTCAGAACAGTCTGGGATTCTGTGAATTCCACTCTCACAGCTCCTGCTGGACTGGAGGTCCTTCCAAAGCTCCTGCACCTCCAGATGTGCATCCACAGGTGCAGCTGTGCAGGTGCCACATCTCTGCTCTTACTCCACAAATACAAATCCCTGGATGACAGACAGGGGGGAGAAGCCATTAACGGGCTGTAATTAAAGCCACTGTAAGGAAGAGCAGGAAGCACCATTTCTGATCCCAGCACATTCCTGGGTTTGCTGCCTGTCCCAGCCCCGCTGTGGTTCCAGGTTATGCCCTTCCCATGGAAGGGAATTTGGAGGGAGCAGCTGCCACAGGGCAGGGACCCTCCTGGGCACCCCATCCCTGGGCTGTGCCCACCCCCCACTCTGCCAGGCACCACCCATGGCATCACAAATGCACTCAACTCATCACCCAAGAGATGCTCTGGTAATTAAATTCCATTAAGGCTTTTTTAGCATTATCCCCAAGAAGTGCAACACTGAAATGAAGACACCACTCAGGCCATGCCTGCCATTTGCCATTAAATGTCATTTACGGCATCTCCAGCTCCCCTCTAATTGCTGAGCAGCACCAGCTCAGTTTATCACCTCGATTAAAACAAGCACAAGGCAGTGGGGCTGCTCAGAGCCAGCACACACACTTTAAACAGATTTCTCACCTTTTAAATATCAAGAGACCACATTTTCTTTACCATCTCACTAAGGGGTTTACCTTTGAACAAAGACATAGCAGGAGCTGAAGGATAAAACAATCAGGAGACAGTTTGCTCTGCAAACCCAGGGCAGAGTTTGAACAGTCACAGGGCTGTTAAAATCCAGCCTAATGGCCAGGGGGGTTTTATGACAGGAAAAATTAAAGCACCTCTGCAAACAGGCTGGGGGTGAAATTATAAAAAGAAAAGGGGGAAAAAAATAAATAAAGACTGATCAGTCAGATCCTGTGCCTTGGCCATTTCACCACAAAAGCAAACGCTGTTCCTACGAGGAAACAAAGTGTGTTTGGCAAATAAATGCCTGGAAAGTCAATGTTTCCTTGTGCAGCTCCTGAGAGGATGTGATTTGCTAATGAAATGGTCAGTTATTGCAGTGTTTACATCCTCTAACAAACTGCACCCAACATGTGTGTCACAGAACAAGGTAATGTTTTAAACCAGAAAAAAACCAGCTTTGTGGTTCCTGGGAGGGTGTGCAGGACTGGCTGATAAACAGGGGCACGACACAGCCTGCAAAACCACTGTCAGCAACTGATGGGCAACCCCCAGAGCAGCTGAGCAGGACAACAAACCAGCAAGCCAGAAAAAAATTCCAAGTTGCACAGATACAACTGTCTCTTATCACATTTCTAACAGAGATTGTTGCTGTACGCCCTGGTGTCAATAGCAAGGATTAACAAGGTTAGACTTTTTATTTTTGTTTTGTATTTAGATGTAAATCAGTGCTAAGCAAACACAGCCCAGAGCAGCTCCACAGGCTGCAACCTGAGCTGAACCCGGAGATTGGGCTCCATTCAGCTGCAAACAGCCACATAATAAAACCACTAAAACCAGAAATAACCACACTGGGGATAAAAGGGATGCATTTACCTGCTGGAAAAGAAAAATACTCAAAGGAAAAGCTGGGAGAGAGGTATAAAGGGGAAAAAAACCCCTTTTCTTGGGTGCTGAAAGCATGAACATACAGACAACTGAGATGATCCACAAGAAAAGCAGCTCTGAAACACAGAAATGCAGTTTTACCATACAGGACAACTCAGGGACACCACGTGCACTCTGGCTGGAGTTGAGTTGAACACACAATCCTAAGACTAACCCTTTGTCTTGGGCAATAGAATGGTCACAGCATTCATCATCATCATCATCACCATCACAGCACTGCAGCTTTAACCAATGAAGCCACTGAACAGCTCCATTTCAAAAGCCAAGGTGTTAATTCAGGCAGACCCAGCAGAACCTCTGAGACCAACCAGGAGTTCCATAATCCATTCAGTCCTCCTGCAGAACTCCAATTAATTTCCTTTATTACCAGAGGCACTGGATGGAACCCCTCTTTGCCCCAGAAATCCCCATGGAATGGTAGTGAAGGTTTCTGCCTTTCCCCTCGTTCTGGGCACAAGGGTTTGTACCAAGTGTGTCATCACAGCCAATTCTTCTTCCACACATTTGTTAAAAACAGGAGAATTTTGTGTGCAGCCACTACCCATAAATGCAGAAACTGGCAGAGTACCTCAGGAAAAAAAAGGAATATTGCTACAAGTTCTTCAGGCAATCTGTATCCACCTTGGTTTGCCTGGTTTAGAGGGAGCTCCTGATTCAGAGGAGTTTCCTTTCACCAAATGGCACCTTCTCAGCAGCACTGAGAGGATTGTTTTTAACATCTCCGTGAACTCACTCTTCAAACTGCTGAGCAGGAGCCTCTTCTGGGGGAAATTAAAGTGTTAGAATTATGTAATAAAATTAGGAGCTCTCCCTCTCTTTGGGAAAGGGACAAGCCCATTGAAATCAATATTGATGCACAAATTGGAGGAGCCACTGCAATTACCTGGAGTTGTGGCTGTAACACCTCTCTGGGAACCTGACCCTCCAAGCCTGGAGCTCTCTGAGTGTTCAGTACCTTAGAGAAGTGGAATCAAATATTCATGCCCTGGCACAAGCAACACTCACAAATCCAAACTCATTTCCCAACGTTTGAACTGTTGCAAACTATTGCACTCCAAGTGCTTCCCAATGAGCTCAGGAAGGAATTAATCTGTAATACAATGCAATATTCGCTCAAATTTAAATATTCACCAGCAAACAGCAGCTCCCCTTCTGGACAGCACCTTTCCCAATCCTTTCAGCAACAGACACCCCACAGACATCCAGGGGAAGCCCTTCCTGCAGAGTCCCTGCCATCCCCTGTCTGCTATTCCATATTCTGCAGCTCCTGCCTCGCAGGGTCCTGAGGTTCACACACATCAAAGCAGCCAATTGCCTTTTCTTTTTTTGCCCATTTTTTTTAAACATGAAGAATATGAAAGCACACACTGAAGCTGGTCCTTGTTAGCAGCCCCATTTTCATCTCTTTAAACTCAAAGAGAGCAATTCCCTTGAAAACTGTCACAGCGTTTTCCCAATCCATAAAGAGGAAGTTCAACAGCCTCAGGTCACCAATCACAACCACGGGGATACAGAGCATAAATTATGTCTTTTCATTGCACAGCAGTCAAACATATAGAGGCTTTTATCTGACTTATTTGATTCTTTCTATAAACTGAATGTTTTAGGCATGTTTGTAGTCTAAAAAGGATGTTTTACAAATAAAAGGGAAGCACTTTGTTGTTTTGTACAGCATTCCTTACATGAGCTACATTAATGGCACAGACATGGATGGACAAGAATAAAACAACAACAATATAACCTGTGTGTCTTCTCAAAGGAAAAACTTCAATTAAAGTTTAAGGATTTGCTTAGAACAAGCTTGTTGGTTTTAATAATTCTGCATTGCTTCTAACCTTAAAATGTGCCAACAAACAACTACAGGGAATGAGATTTAAAAACCCAGAGAAGTTCTGCTTAGAAAGCAGAGCAAGATGCTTACACACCACTAATTTAATTAAAGTTATTTTCCCTTTAAATACCCTCTAATGGCCCAAAACGAACTCAGGCTGATTTAAAATCAATCACTTTAATCAAAATTACAAGTC
The DNA here is from genome assembly GCA_035583235.1 of Hafferia zeledoni. NCBI lineage: Eukaryota > Metazoa > Chordata > Aves > Passeriformes > Thamnophilidae > Hafferia > Hafferia zeledoni. The sequence continues at coordinate 5,986,244 of JAWWEV010000056.1, forward strand.
CAAATTCTCCATGGATTAGTGTTCGGTGAGTAACAGTGTCAAAAATGCACATCCATCCAATTCCTCACCCCGAGGCACGGGCAGGGACCGGCACGGGCTGTGCCCATCCCAGAGGTGCCAGCCCTGAGGCTCCTGCCAGGGCCAACCCCAGCCCTGCTCCCCACCCAGACCCCTCCCTGCCTCCTGCAGGGGCCAGAACAGCATCTGCAGGAGATCTGAGCTCTGTCAGACAGTCACAAGGTGGAGCTGATTGAAGCATTGACCGTCCCTGCCTTTGCTGCCACTCCAGCTCAGGGCACATCCCAGGTACCCAAAGGGCACCCAAACCATTTTCCCTCCCATGTGCCAGCCTGTTTGGGCTCCACCAGTCCCTGCCTTTGCTGCCACTCCAGCTCAGGGCACATTCCAGGTACCCAAAGGGCACCCAAACCATTTTCCCTCCCACAGGTCCCACCTGCAGCTCAACTGGAACAACCAAAGGTGTCTCTTTTACATGCTGTGCATTCCTCTTTTCTGCCCAGCTTTTATTTTTAAGCATCCAGACAGGACTTACAAGCTCAGCAAGATGTTTGTGCCCCTCAGGTGCCCTCAGCAATGTCTGTACCTGGTACTGGTGCCAGTTCACAGGTGGGACAGCACCAAACCAGCTCAGCACCAAACCAGCTCAGCAATGCCTGTACCTGGTTATGGTGCCAGTTCCCAGCTGGGATGGCACCAAACCAGCTC
>JAWWEV010000056.1:6015534-6033784 GCA_035583235.1 Hafferia zeledoni
TGAAGAGAAAATTGCCCTTAATAGAGTTCACCTACTTAAACAGCAACAAAAAAAAGCCCAAACAAAAAACTAAACAAACAAAAAAACACAAAACAAACAAACAAAAACCACAAAACTCCCAAATAAACAAAAACACAAACCAAACCAAACCAGACAAACACACCCAAACCAGCACATCATTTCAAAGGCAACTAAAAAACTCACCTTTGTGGCCATGTTGCTGCTCCTGGGCAGCCACCAGTTAAATGTGAGCAGGTTTGAAGCCCTGTGTTTAAAGGAGCAGCTCCCAGGTCTCTCACACTGGGTGTCTGCACACTCAGTATTGTGTTTTAAAAGGTTTTAAGCTCTCAGCTCCAGGAGTGACCCCAGGAGTGCTCAGGTACCCCCTGCTAATGAACCCAGCGTGAAAGGGCTTCACAACTGGCCACATCTCCCAAGAGAGGAGGAGGAGAACACTGAGAAAGGCTCCAAGTGATGAGTCTGAGTCTAATCTACACCAAGAGGAAATATTTGATAATTGCATGAAGTAGATTCTGGCTTTGGTCACACTTCAGACATGGATATAATTCCTACTCCCAACCACAGTTGCCCCCCTGTATTTAGGGCTGACCTTGGAAGCTGCTGAGAACAAGAAGGCTGCAAATAAGACATAAAGCATTAAGTATAAAATAACCAATGCAAATAACCATTAAGCTACACATGAAATGTGTGCCCACATTCACATCCTGGCACCATCACAGCTCATCACCAGCAAACCAGGAGGTGGCACAGGGACTGTGGCAACAGTTGGATGGCCTTGACCTCCTTAAATCCAGAGACATTCATCCTTCATGGACTGACTGACATTCCCACAAACAGAAGAGAGACCTGAAACACTTCAGGACAAAAATGAGCACATGGGGGCGGGGAGGAAGATGAAAAACCTCCCTGGCTTTCCTAATTACATGCTAATACCCCATGACATGCAAATTGAGATCACACAAGCCACGAATCCTACTGAAAATAACTTCAAAATGGAGGTTCTTTTCCCTAAATGAAGCAGTGTGAGAGTCCTGACTCTCTTTTTAAGGTGAAGCTTTAAGGTTAGACACCAGTAAGAGCTCTGAAACAGCATTAAATGTTTCCTAAAGCTGCTGGCAGTCTGTGGTGGCCGAGACACGACACTGAACAGAGCCCCAGGAGCTGCTCACAGCAGTTTCATCCACCTGCAGCCAAGGGAAGGCTTTTAAGACCTTCTTTATTCCCACAACAACATAAACCAGGGTGACCATTTCTTTCAAATAAAAACCTGGGCTGATCCTGTGGCGACTGAAGACAGCAAAACAAAAGCCATGATTTATTCTCGTTAAGATACACTGAATTTATCCCTGTAACAGCACAGCTTTGAAGTCTCTGTGTGAAGTTCCCACCACTCTGGGCATTCCCAGCTCCGGGAGCAGCAGAGCCCAGGAGGATGTGCTGGCACAAAGGGCTTTCCTGACACACACCCCTCACCAGGAGCTGCTTCCCAAACACCACAAGGACAATCCACCAGGTGCCACTTCCCCAAGCAAGGGGGTCCAATTCAATGTGCCCAGCACTTGAGGGATCAGCCTGTTTTCTCCTCCAGTCCTGCAGCCTCTCACATGAGATAACACACACAGCCCTGGGGAGATTTATCACTTGCTGACTATTTCTTAACATATGCTGATCTGGCCTTTGAATCCCCGTGAACTTTGGCAGAAGTGACATTTCAAAATAATTACGTACTATTTTTTATTCAAATGGTATCGATAGGACCAAGTGAAAAAAAGAAAAAAAAAGTCCTAGGAAGGATTTTCTCAAGTTCTCAGCCCAACAGCCAAGTGCAAAACTTGTCATGGTTTTCACTAGTGCTGTGTATGTTATTTCTTTGTTCTCTGCTTTCCAGACAGGGATAACGACACTCACACTGCTCCAGAGTTTTAAAAAAAACTCCCACAAACTAAAAGCCTTTTTTTGGAGAGAGGAGAAAAAAAGCCACCAGACCAAAACCTCCCCAAAACAACACACCAAAACAAAGCAAAATCCCCAAAGAAAGTAAAAACCACAGCAAGAGTTCTAAGAAAAAGATCCCACATAAACTTAGACAAAAAACCCATCCCAAACACAACCACTGCCTCCCTCCCATGTTGTGCTTCAAAAGAGAAACAGTCACCACAGGCACAACTGGGGCTGGAAGGGGCAGGAAAAGTTTCAACTGTCTCCCAAAGATAATCACAGGCGAGTTTTTATTATTCATCGCCTCTCCACAAAGTTACCAGTGGGACCAAAGCACTTGTTTATCTGCCTGAGAACAGTTAATACACTTCAGAACTCCATGGGAAGAGCTCTGAGACCCTCAACAACTCCAGCTCCACATCCCCGTGTGGGTCCCACAGAGCACAGAATCACCTCGGAATTTTATCACCCTGACCTACAATGCTCATCATTTATCCCCACCAATTTTCTATCCTCTAAAAGAACTGAGATAAGCACTGAGCAATTCACTGTCAGGAACTGTGTCATGATCCTGAAATCCTAAACCACTGAACTCCCTCCCACAAGCCAGTTCTGTCCACCTTTGGCATCTCAGACACCACGGAGCATCCTCAGAAGAAACGCACCCAACCACCCATGGATTCAATAAAGTTCTGTGCCCAAACAGACCTTTAGACAGCAGCATTTGTGAGAAAAAGTCAAATTCTGCAGTTCAGGATGTACATGTTTAGCTTCATTCTCGTTTCTGTTACTGACTCCAAGCTTTAAAACCTCACAGAAATTGCTTTTAGCACCTCCAAGGGGCTTGCCCCTCTCTCCGGGGCAGATCTCAGACCGTGGGTCCCCCAGGGACCCGCAGACAGCAGTGACCTGGGGCAGGAGGGCACCCCTGGCCCTGCCCACCCTCCTCAGCACCATCTGGGAACACGCCTGGGGGTCCCTGGACACGCTGCTGAACCCCAGGAACCCACCAGTCCCACGGTGAGGAATCCCTGCTCTGATTCAGCTGTACTTACTTATCACATTATTTTAATCACAAATCGTATCACTCAAACCACAGATCCCACTTGTGCACAAAGGTGAGTTGGACTCAAACTTAGTTTTTATTTGAGCTTAACAATTCCTGGGAGCATTTGATGACTTGAGTTAGAAATGGAGCACGGTGACTGATTTTTTCCAAACCAACAGCCCCTTGTCCTATGTCAGGGCAGCACAGACACCCCAGGGAGAGCTGAAGCTGCAAGAGCTCCTGCCCAGCTGCAGCTCCTGCAGCCACCCATGGGAGAATTGCCCAGTTTCCCCACACTCTTCTCCCAGTTCCCTCAGCACCAGGGCCGTGCACTCACGCAAAGAGAACAGAGCCAAGGTGAAAACCCTCACAGAAACCCCACACCACCAGCTGGGGGGGTTAATCCCACTCACCATTTACAGCTGCAAATATCGAATGTGCTTTGGAAACACAAATTATCAGATCAGCAGAGAGAGGACAAAGCCATTCCTGGGGAAGAGACACCCACCATGTCCAAACAGACTGCACCCCATTTTCATAATTACTTTATTACACTGTGAAAGGGCAACTGCTTTCCAGATGATTTAATAACCTGGGGCTGCTCTTAACCCTTTAATACCAGTCTTAACTCCAAGCCCTGCAAGTCTCCAACTTTCAGCCAATTCCAACAGTCCAATACTGAACACAGGGTGGGTAAGTGTGCTCTGCCTCACACGAGACACCAAAGAACATTCAATTATTAAGCAGGAACTGTCATATATATATATATATAAAAAAATCCATTCCCAGCTCTGATCTCAAAGGAATATCTTTATTACCAGGAAATGGAAATCTGATTTTTTGGCTTCTTTGTTAGATTTCAATAAGAAATGGAGCAAATACAGCGTGTTTTGACTGCTTGGAAGGGTAAATTCCATGGGGATCTGTTACTGTGTCAAACTTGAAAAAGAAAAAGTCCCCAACCTTAAGTGCTTGAATTGTATTGACTCATATTATGGCTCAGTCATTTCCACACTGTCTTGTAATTCAATTGCTCGCTGGGGCAGCTTTAACTCATCACTCACTGAGGGAATCCAGGACTTCCCAGAGCAAAGAATTCAAGTCACAGTTCTCAGCTCCAACCTGGGCTTGGGTTCAAATCCCACCGAGGGCAGGAAGAGAAAGGCAAGAAGAGAAAGGCTGAGAATTTCCCTGGGTCAGAGAAGGGACAGACTGGCCCTGGGTCAGGCCAACATGTGGATTTTGCAGCCTGATTTCACTGACACTGAAACCCCCCCAGGAAAGAACCAAAACTGCTCCAGGTTTAAGTTTTAGAACCTTCTCCTGCCATCATTTTCCTGGCCAGATGGACGTGCAGAGACACAAAACTGTGACAGAACAAGGGATTAAGTATCAGATGTAATGGCAAAACTGCATTTTCTCCAGTTCCCAACAATGACCAAACTGAGGCCCTGATCCTCCAAAAGGAAACCAACACCCAAAACCTGACAGTAACATTCAAAGTGCTTTCAATTTTAAGCATCTAAACAGAGTAAAAGCTTCTCAGACTCCAGATGCTGCTGAAACATTCACTGCCCACTAACAAAATTTCGATTTCATTTCAAAAACAAGTCATTTTGATCTCTCCAAATAAGCAAATTCACAAAGAAACCACTGCCAAACCCAAAGCATTTTTATTGCTACTTTCAAGAAAATTCCAATCAGCTCTTAAGACAAAACTTCCTCTATGCACAAAACTGGTGCTACAGAAGCAGCAACGCCCAGACTGGTGGGGTTCAATAAAAGGTTTTACCTCTCACACAACTTGTACAGTCAGTTCAGTGGAAAAGGGGAAAATAAGGAAGGAAAAATCTGCAACTTTCAGGAACCAACACATTCCAGATTTGTTGTTTCACACTGTACTGTCATCCTATGAAAAGGAGTGACACCCATTTGCAGAGAAGACCAACTAAACCAAGTTTCCTTCCCAAAATTTGCAGTTCCTTCCCGAGAGGAATGCACAGCTCTGTCATTAGTGCTGATTTACAGCCACCATTCCCTCTGTGCTTTTGCTAACACTGGAAAAAGCCTGAATTCCAAGCACACCAATTACATAAAAAGCATTGTAAGAAAGTCTCCACATCCCAATCAAACACAACTCAAACATCCATTCCAGCAGTAAAACATTTATCCAATCATCATGTCCTTATCTTGCCAAAACTTGCCAGAAATATTTCCTAAAGAAGGCCAGCTTGTTTTAATCATTTACATTTTTCAACACTATTTGTTCTCACTTTGTATCCAAAGGTCACAACTCAAACCACTACCCAGGCAAACTTTGGAATAAATACTATTTTTGTCCACTGTCCTGGAAAGAGTTTCACTTCTGCCAAGAAAGCTGAAGTATAAAAAGCAGATTTCCTCCTGATTCATTTATGAACACTTTGCACAGGCAGGTTTTTCATGGCTCCTCTCCTTAATTACTTAACTGTGTCACATCATTAGAGGCTTTTCCAATCTTTACTACCAGAGAAATTTGTTCTGTGTGTATTTTCTGGGAGACACCACCATGAGAATGAGCCAAAGAGGGAGCCAGGCCAAGCAAGGCCAGTTGGAGCTGTGCCAGCTGCAGTTCCAGCTCCTTCAGAAATGGTCTCATTTTATAGGTATTACACAAGATTTGGACAATAATCTGCATGTTATTAACAAGTAAATTACTCCAAAAAAGGCCTTCCCATCTTACTCTGGGAATCTTCATTACACTGAATGCTTTATATCCACACCACTTGCAGTTCAGGGATGGAGCAGCATCAGAAAAAGGGAAGAATTTCCCCTCCTACACCAAAAGCCACTCCTGATACCCCCCGGCCAACCTTTCCAAAGCAACGCTCGGTGCTCTGCACACAAAAAACTCTGAGATTTTCACGTATTAGACATTCACAGCAGGTCACTTGCTGTTCCACGACTCGAGTGATTTAGACACCACTTCTCTTATTTACCTTTAAAATACAAACTTAGTGTTCTTTCGTGTCATTTACCAAGCCTGGCACTTTAAATACACAAAGTTCAAACTAAAAAAAAAGCAAGTTATTTTAAAGCAGAGGTCGCTATCTTGGCCAAGACATCACAGCTCATAAAAACTAATAAAACTAATCTGCAGTTTGTTGACCCACGGCCATCCCTGAGCCTTCAGAGAGGAGGCAGAGCCACCCTGAGCATTTGCATCAAACACCTGCAAGTTCTGCTGCCCAGTGCCCAGAAAACGCTCCCAGTCCTGTCCAATATTCTGGCTCTTGGCTACGGAGCAAAGTCTCCAACAGTGTCACACCAACTTTTGGTTAATTCTTCTGCTTGGAAAAAACCCATTTATTTCTTTCTCACAAACTCACAGCTCAGCTCCTGAATGGCTTAATGTGAAAATCACTTGCCCCAAACAGCATTTCATGGCAGTCTCAACACTCTGGACCTATTTCTGCAATTGCCTTCACAGTTGTTTTTCTCACCAGTAACTGGATCTCAGGTGAAATGTCGTGTTCTCCACATTTATCAGTAAGTTACAGAAATACTGGTCTCTTTAGTGTTTTACAGACGGGTTTTACTCCTAATTCAGCACCCACAGTACCAGCACAGTCTCTGCATCACCTGAGAAGTCCCAGGAGAAGGAAAGATTAACACATGCACAGTGGCCCAACACTCAGAGCCAGCTCGATAGAGCTGTACACCCATTAAAGAATTAAAAAATTAGCAAGCTCGGCTTTCCTTCTGGCTGCTCTGAAGCAAAACAAGAGGCAACAAACCCCCCTCAACCCAAAAGACAAGAGGTTTAGGATTAGTTCAATGGTAAACAGCTTAATTTTTTTTCCCACAGAGAAAAATCAAACCCAAGTTCTCTGGCAGGGAACTTTTAACCACCCACATCAGGGGACAAAAACCTCATCTTGTCACCTTTATATAAATATAAAATAAGCAAAAGAGGGGCTGAGACACACCAAGGGATTCTCTCCAACCTGTGCTAAAACTGCCGAGCCAGCCGATGCCTCCTGACGGAACAGCTGCACACATCATTATGTTAATTAAAATTAAAGTCTCATCTACTCAGCATACAAGCAATTCCGTGAACCTCAGTGACAATGGGAAGGAACCATTTCCTCCAAGGGCCATAATCACACACAACTGGAACAAGTTGCTTGCACCGAAGCCACAGGAGAGGGGAGAGAGGAAAGTCCTGCAGCCCCAGCCGTGGCTGTTTGAAGTGAAACAAAGCGCTCTCAACTCTAAAACACACACAAAGGAAGTGGTCGGCGGGATTACGTCAGCCCTCGCCTCAATTCATAAATCCTGACCACAAAACAAGACAAATTCTTAACTGCTTTTCTCGGCAAACACGTTTTAAGTGAACACACGCGGTCTGGGACCCAAAACACGCTCTCGAACAACGCTCGCTGATGCATCACTTTCGAACAGCGAGCAGGGGGTGAAAAAAATTGTGTAATCCAAGAGAATTCACTCGGCCGCCAGATCAAACAACAGCGCAAGAAGTGGCTGCCAAGCACCAGCCTGCCAGAGCACAATGAGCAGCACTCAAGGGCTGGGGCTCAAAACCACCTTCCACCCGGCCCAGAGATCTTTAGAAAACAGTTTAAACACTCCTAAATTACAGGGCTGGAAAAGCAAATAAAGCTTTTAAACGCTGCTCCCCACACCATTCTCAGCTTGCTGGGGGGCATCGCAGGCGTCTGTCTTGTGACAGTCACTGGGCAAAAGGACTCCAAAATGCGACTGCCTGGATGGAAGAACAAAAACTGAGAAAAATGTGGAGTTGGTCGCACGTCTGGAACTAATTGCCTGCAGATTAACAGCTTTACATCGGAACAGTGCTGTCTGTAGGGCTGGAAATCCAGTTTTCTCTGAACTGAGTTTCCAGCACGAACATCTCTGTGGAGCATGTGGAACTACAGTTCCCTGGATTTCTGCTCTCCACTTTCTTCTGCTTGTGCCCAACGTTAAGTTTAAAACAAACAAAACAGCAAAAAGAAGCTCAGTGGCCTTGGCAAGTGCCCTTCCACTCCCCTGCAATTACAGCCCATATGGCTGCGAGGAGCCCTCCAGGCACACAATGCCCCATGCAGGGAGAAGCCACATGGGCTCAGACGAGCTTAAAACCAAGTGCAAAACAAAGCAGAACTGGGCTCTTCCTCAGGAAACAAAGTGGCCGAGCAGGTCTCCTGTCACTGCCTTAAAACCCCATTAAACATCGTTAAAAAAAGTTACACACACACTGTCCCAATTAGTACTTCAAAGGCATTCCATTGTCTGGAGAGCAATGAAAAAGTACTTTCTTCCAGGATGAGGAAAATGCAATCCTTATCTCCTTATCTCATTTGCTTTTAAAAACCCAGAATTAAACACAGCAGCCGGGTTGGCTGAACTGTTTATATTTAGAACAGGGAGGTAAAGCATTTGTTAGAGAAGGAAAACCCTGCAAGCCTTGGAGGATTCGGAACTTCCCAGGCCAGTAACAACCCACCTACACCTCACCTGCCAAGCTGATCCAACTTTTTTCCGAAAAAAAACCCAAAACAAAACAACAAACAAAAAAACAGGAGTAAACAAAAGGCAAAGAGAGCATTAAGTCAAGCCTTTCCTCCATCCAGGCGGTTATCCTTGGCCAGGTAACAACTCGAGAACAGCCTTAATATCCTCCTCTTGGGAACACAACTTGGGCACGAAAAGCACCGGCAGCTCCGCCGGGATGTTCCGAGCGGGTCCAGGTCCCTCCTGCGCCCTGGGGGCACTCACCGCCAGCCTCGGGTCCGCAGCTCCCGGGAAACACCCCGAGATCCCGGCGGATATTCCTGGGATTGCCCTCCAGGATGGGGGAACCGGGAAAACACCCCGATCCCGGCGGATATTCCCGGGGTTGCGCTCCAGGATGGGGGGACGGGGAAACACCCCGACCCCAGCGGATATTCCCGAGGTTGCGGTCCAAAGGAAAGGGGGAGCGGGAACACCCCGATCCCAGCGAATATTCCTGGGGTTACGTTCCGGAGGGCTGCAAACACCTCGATCCCGGCGGGTACTCCAGGGGATGCGCTCCGGGGGGCTGGAAACACCCCGATCCCGGCGGATGTTCCCGGGGTTGCGCTCCGGGGGCAGCCACGATACCCAGCGGCGGAGCCGGGAGGAGCAGGAGGAGGAGCAGGAGGAAGAAGAGGAGGAAGAGGAGGAGGAGGAGGGCTCCGCGAAGGGCAGGCACGGAGGAAGCGGGGCCGGGAGGCGCAGCTGGTGAACAAAAGGAGGCCCCTCCGCCGCCAACGAGCAGCTGCGCCGGGCGCGGAGCGAGCGCGGCCGCCGGGCCCACCGCCCCTCCCCGGGGTCCCCCCGTGTGCCCCCCGGTGGGGGCAGCTCACACGGATACACACACACAGGGCTCCGTCCCCCCACCGTGTGCCCCCCGGTGGGGGCAGCTCATACACACACGGACACACGCGCCCCCTCCCCGGGGTCCCCCCGTGTCCCCCCCGTCCCCACGCACCGGGGGCAGCTCGCACACACTCCCGGCTCCGTGCCCGTCCCGCCCCCGCCCCGCCGGAACCGCCAGCCCGTGATTGATGGCAGCGCTCGAACAGCGTGGTCAGCGAGAAAAGGCTTTGCAGGAGGCGGAGGAGGGAGGCAGAGCATCATCCCATCCCCGGGGTGCTCCTGCAGCACCACAGCCCTGCCCCGGCCGGCACACGGGGCTGGGAGATGCGGGGGTCCCGGCACGGCTCAGCCCGGGTGGGCACGGCGGGGATGCCCGGCCGGTGTCACGGGAAAAGACACTTCGCGCAGGGGGGTTGGTTGCGCTGCCTTCAATTAGCGAGCCATTTTGTTTAAAATCCTTTCCCACCATGGCTTCCTTCCTTCCTCCCCCATTAGAAACAGAAATTCATCTGCTCAGCAAAACGGGTTCCTTTTAATTGTGTTTAAGTGGGTGTTTTAAAAATAATGAATATTTATCTTACTGTGCGTCTTCACACAAAGGTGTAACTCGTCTCGGTCTCACAATGTCTTGCTCTGTTCTTCCCCACCACACCATGACCTTTCAGCTGTTAGTACCGGCTTAATTTTAGAGCAAAGCTTTGCTATTTCCCTTGCAGAATAACATGCAGAACAAGCCATCTATGTAATCCATTACCTCAGGGCAACGTACACTTTATCCCTGCCGAGCAAATCCATTTCCGAGCCGTGCAGTAATATTTTACCTATAAAATAAAGACAGGAGTCCACCTTCCCAGAGCTGCCTTTACAAAGGCAAGCTGAAAAAATAAAAATTGAGACAAAATAATAATAATAGTCATTAAGGCTCACAGACCCAGTTAATTAGAGCGACACCTTCAAGTACTGCCTGCCAACTTAATCCTTCCAGATGCTGTTAATTATTTGTAGTTGTGTATTTTCCCCTCTGTTTATCCAATACATATTTCCACCATGGCTCATGCCATAGCCCAGGAGTCCTCCAGGAGACAAAGACACAACTTTGAAATTTATTCTGTACTTTCTAGAAATAGCTGCCTAAACCCACACCCCCCCAGCTGAAGGAGCTGATTAATTCCAACGCCCTTGCCACATGCCAGGACTGCTGTGATCAATACAAATTGAGGCTGGTGTGGAGCACGAGCCCCACTCCTGCAATGTTCACCCCACAGCAGCTCCTCCACTGGAGCCTGTCTTTGCCAGACCTGCCTCAAAACAAGCTTTGTAACCAAGTAGCCGTGTGAGAGCTCCAAACCTGCCAGAGCTGAAATTCAATCCTCCAGTCAGCACAAAGAAACCACATGGCATTTATCCTCACTCTTCAATTTTCTAATCAAATGTGGCCCAACACCTGGCAAATCGTAGAGGGGAACTTGCTGCTCCAGTGTGTATTTAAATCAGCATTTACTCCTAATGACTTCCAAAAGAGCTTTCCAGCAGTAAGTTAATTCAGGCCAGGTTCCATCATTTGAAAAATACCTTTCTTGATGGTACTTGTTCAAAACCACCTTATCCCTTCAGGGCACATGACCCAGCCAGCTTGGCTCACAAATCCTTAAAGTCGGTATATACTGGAAAAATGCACTCAAATAGTAATAGTAATAATAATAATAATAATAATAATTTGAAAATGCATGGAATTTTTGGTATCCCAGCAGATGAAAGTTGTTCAGACAGTGCAGAGTGCAGCATCCAGCAGTCTGAGCTCAGCAACAGAACTGGAGACTATTCTTGAATCCCAGACTATTCTTGAATCCCAGACACCGTCTTGCAAATCCAAGACAAACCAACTTCCGAATTCGGCAGAGTGGGAGATGGCAGCGAAATCATCTCGAGTCCCATCTGCTTGTACACAGCATATTGGAGATCCTTGACTGAACAGAACAGCCACAGCATTCAATCACCAACATCACAGGCAACTCATCTCTCACTAATTGGCTTTCCTAGGAGATATGGAGATCTGCCCCCATTTCAGAGACTAAAAGAAAAAACATGCACAGAGAACACTCTCAAGCTCCATTTTGCAACAGGGACTTTTTGTCTTGCCTTTTGGAAATGGATTATAATAAAACATCTTTGCTTGGGCATGAAATACTCCTTTGCTTGTCACAGCATTATAAACTTAACACAGCCTTTCTTTTAATATCACTTCTGAAAGCTGAGGTCTGAAAAAGGGGGGAAATGTGAGTTACACAAACACAAGGCCCAACAAGACTGAGCAAAATCTGCGTTCCCATGGTCAGGCAAACACAGTGGAGAGAATGAGACTGTGATGGGGATTCAGCGGAGCTGGAACTGCCCACGGTGTGCACAGTGATCTGGTGTACACGGTGGAATAAAGCTCAGTCCCACCGCCTGCTAATCCAGCCCGGCTTTCCTGGCAGCCTCCATTTATCAAAACAAGCCTGTCATGTCGAGTACCATTAACAGATAATGAACTGAGACAAGGGATGCAGTTACAAGCAAAGCACTCTGCGTGCTACAGGCCTGAGCACACAGCCAAGGGAGCTGGTATTTACTATAAACATCATAATTAAATAGAACACCTAGCTGAAGAAACATTAAGGTCGTGACAATAAACAACAGAAGCTGGAAATCTGAAAAAAAAAAAAAAAAAAGCAGCGAGGCTTTGCCTTGTGTCAGTAATCCCTGGCAGTGCTCCCAGGGCACACCCCCAGCACACCTTCCTTCCTTCCTTCTCCTCCCGCAGCCGAAATCTGGGCAGCACCTGTTCATTCAGTGTTTGCTGGGAATCCTGTACCACTTTGTACCCTGTACCCACGCACCGAGCTCATGAAACATTGAGCGCTGCCAAGTGACAGACAGTGTATCTTCAAAGGGCTGGAAAATGTGCGGCTTTCGAGACACCCGACTCCACGAACGCGAATAATTCATAACTGCGCGCGAGCCCCGCCGTGTTGGAGGAATATTAAACACACACACACAAATTTGGGGAATATTAAATGAAGACAGAATCCCTCCCAGCCACAAGATCTATGGACCAGCAGCGTTCTCCACCTCCTCTGACAGAATTAGCCATCAAGCACACATAAACATCTCACCCACCAGAAAAACTGCTCCAGAGCAGCAATTTCGGGTCTCCCAGGTATCCATACACTTGAAACTCAAACTAACCGTAAACAGGCTTAATGAGATTATACAGATTAAATGGCGACATTAACTTTTCTTTTTCCAAGAGACATCCACGACAAAGAGGTCCCACAAACATTAAAAGCAGCTCCCTCTGACTCCGAGTTCACTCATCCAGTCGGTTTTTTAAAAGGCAGGTTCGAGTACATTGTCTGACTTGCACAAATTGAGCCTTAAACTACTTTTAAGAACACCCAGAGATGTGAACATGACAAGTGTTTTCTCAAAGCTCATATAACACAATTCGCAGCTTAGGCAAGGGCTGAGTCTGGCACACCAACCCCCTGCTAAGCTGAGCCTGTTTATAACAGAGGACTTAACGCTGCCTTCAGAGCTCCACCTCAGTCCAGCTCTGCCCTCGGGTTTGGCCTTGGGGAGGGGGAAGAGGAAGGGAGTAGGTTCATGGAGAATAATATTGTCACAACACTGTTTTTCTTGTGTGTCATTGAACCCCACTGGTCATCCCAAGTTTCCCTTTCCCGGCCAGTGTGTACATTCCCAGCCAAACACCAGCGATACCTCCACAAAACAAAAAAAAACCCCAGGCAGAGGCAGTTCAAACTGAAAATGAGCTGGAGAATTGCAGAGGCCAACAGTCACCTGGAGGTTTCTCAGCAGAGCAGAGGAACCCCTGGCTGTGCTGCCAGCAGGAAAGGTCACCTCTATCTGCTCCCACCAGCAGCGCTGGGGATTTGTTACCCGGTGCTGTTTGTTTTCCATTCCACATCAAAGCATCTGGGCTCTATCTAAACACAAAACCTTTGGTCAGGTTAGAGGTGAGGTTCTATTCTTTTGTAAATAACGCACTGTTTTATTGGCATAAACACAGCTGGGAGGAACTGATACTCAGCTCTTGACAAGCCAGTCCCTGCTGTCTGCACACAAATGGCTTCAATCCGCTGGGGGCAGGAAAAGTCTTGCCTGGACTGGCAGATCTGTGAGCACATGGGGAAGAGCCCACAGGAAACCTGCTCTGCTTTGAGCAGCCCCAGCACCAGCTCAGCTGGGACCTGTTCCACACTGACCTGGGGGTGCTTTTCCACACCACTGAAATGCAGGGTCTGAGAGAGGAAACTCGGGGCAATGGCACCGTTGCCTCAACAGAATCCAAGGGCCACTTGGTGCTGGAAGCCAAACTGAGGAGCTGGAAACTCTGCACACAGTGAGACATCCTGGCTGCTTCTGCTCCCCCACATCTGCATGCCCAGCAGTGCTGAAAAACCAGCATGGGAAGGGTTGTTGGGGGAAATTTCGATGAAGCATTTCCTTGTATCTCTCAAAACCCCAGATGGAACCTGTACCCTTCACAGACCACTGACCTTAAGAGGTTTGGCTTTTTTTGTTGGGTCAGGTTTTGTTTTGTTGGGGTTTGTGGGGTTTTTGGGGTCTGGTTGGGGTGAGGGCTCCCTCCCTAAGCCTCTGGTTATGCAGCACCTACCCTGGAGCAAACCCAAATCACAGACACTGTCACCCCATTTATGGTGCAAGAACTTTGGCTCTTTTTCTGTACTTACCTGGAGTTCAGGTGTTTATTCCAGACAACCTCTGGTCAAGCTGTAAGTCCTTACAGGTCACCATTAAAAACCAGCACCACATCAGTTCTGTGGGGAGGGAAACCCCACCAAGCACAGAGAAGTCTGAGGAACTTCAGCCTCTTTTAACGACCCTGAGGTGCAAGAATTGCAGACAACGACCTTCTGTAACTGTCACAGCAACTGCCACCAACTGCCCTTTGCCAGGTGACACCTCTGGACCCAACAGGCAGCACAAACCTCCAGCAATCCACAAACAGAAAACCTCCCAAAGAAATAAAAACCTGCCTCATTCCCAAGCCCTGTGCACGGGTGGGACTTGCTGCTGGTTAACACAGCGGCTTGTGATGAGATAGAAGCACAAGTGGGCTCAGATTCCCCCTCAAACCTGTGACACAGCCCCAGAATTACTGCTGGTACAGTCAGGGCATCACTCAGGAATGGGAATAGGGAATTCAAGGATAGAAAGGGCTGCACAGCTCCACTCTGTGTGTGTTGGGAGATTCTGGGGGGTTATTTTTGTACAGCAGCATCTTGGATGCACACGGCGATTCTGTCACAGGAGGGATGGACAAACAAGAGTGGCTCCCCCAGGGAGCTGTGAGGACTAAGGCAATTCACATGCTAACATGAGAAAAAAGCAGGATTTTACAGGAAGGCCGAGCTTAGGAAGTGTTGGGGAAAACAAACAAACAAACAAAATAGCAAAAAACCCTCAACCAACCAACAACCCCAAAAGAAACAGCTCAGCCCACTCAGAGCTCAATCCCAAGTCCTCATACCATTACATGAGTGTTCAAGGCAGTGCCAGCCCATCCCCTGCTCCCTGTTCTGCCCCTCCAAACGCTGAGGACTCAGTTGTACCACCCCCAGGAAGGTCTGAGCTCGGGGTCTGTGCCCAGCAAGGGCCCGGGGCAAACACAGCAGGGACAAACAGCATCAACCTGCAGTGCTGCCCCTCAAAGGGGCAAAACTCAGCCAGAAAAACAGGATGGGAAGGGAGAAGGAGGGGAAAAGCAAACAAAAAGGAGATAAATCAGCTGAGGAATGCAGCAGCCGGGCAAGATTTTAAAATCAAAGCTTTTCTGTGCAGAGGTGAGGATGGAAGTGGGATGGGTAATAAACTCAGCTGAGATGGGGAGACTGAGCTGGGGGAACAAGGAGGGAGACAAGAAACTCCAAACCAGGTACAGCCTCACAGCAGGAAACCCAAACAAACCGGGCAAGGCAAACTGAAGCAAAAAACTTCATTTGCTAATCACAGAAATCACTTTTTGGTCCATATTTCTCCTCTGCAGGGACCAACACTTCAATTCAAAAATGATTTTGTAGCAAATCCCTGCCCTGCGAAACTCCAAATTACAGAATGGTAAACTGTAAGCCAAGAATATTCAAACAAAATCCAGTGTGTCTGCCAGATTTTGTGGTACTTGGGGCAAGACATCAACCTGTTCAGCAGCTCCTTGAATTCCACACAAAAGAATGCACACAAGTTATTTTAGAAGGTATTATCTTAAACAGGACATGAAAAAATCCAAATATTTGTCAAGAAAAGAAGTCACATTTCAAAGCAAAAATCTACACACTTGAAAATTTAATACATGCATTAAAAAACAAACAGGAAACTATTTGTTCTCAGCTGTATATAAAAAGCAAACAAAATAAAACTCTCAATAGTTTCAATATGTGTGGGAGGAAGAAAAGGGGGGAAGGAAGAACTAAAGCAAATGCATCTTTTTCACCTCTATCAAAGCAACTGTAAAACAATGGAAGTTTGCCTGTTCTTCCCTCCAGTTTAAACGAAAAGGAACCCTGGGAATGGAAAACCTGATACCTCCATCAACAGCCTGTGGAGTGTTTAAACTATTAGAACATAAAGCACGTTCCTACTCCCAGCTCAAGGAAATGACTCCCAAATGCTTCCCCTCCAATCCCTTCCAGAGGGACACAGAGCCCTCACCAAGAGCACAGAAATGGAACTACCAGAGCTGTGACATTTGCAGTGGATTTAGAGCCTTTTATTGGACTCTCAGAGGGGATGGGAATTGTGACCCAGCTCAGGTTTGGGGCAATAATCACTTGCACGTTCAAAGGCCTCTGAAAATTCAAGAGACTTTTTTTTTTTTTTAAGTGACAACAAGTACAGGATGTGACCACAGCTATAATAATCTGCCCCTCCAGACAGGGAGATAAGCTCTAAAAACAGGAAGTTTCTACTATAATCTTGAAAAAATGTTAACAGTCTGAACCACACGACCCCAGTTCAGTTACACAGGGGAGAAACCCAAACCTTTGGGTTGCCAGAACTACAGGACAAGATATGCAGTGAAGGGAACTAATTCAGGCACTGCCCCAGCACAGCCCTCGGGATCCCTAAACATGGAATAATGTGAAGGATCTCGGTTTATTCCTCTTCTCTTCCCTCCACAGATCTGTAAGAGTAAACCAAAAATACACAGGAAGGAACAGTGGTTTGTTTGAAAAATTGATATTTTCCACATTTCTTAAGAGCCTTAAGAAAAATAAACCAGGGGAAGAATTGCAACCAAGCCTTGGGATGTGTCTGCCTTGGCCACGCTCAGCCACTTAAACTAGAACTTGAATCCTTCTGAGAAGGGTCTCTTCACACTTTGCAAGACTTGATAAAGAGATCAGTGCAAAAATGTCCTGCTCAGAGGGCAACCTGACCTCCTGAAATCCCACTAATTGTCCAAACAGTTCGCTGGGCTCTTTATTTGGAATTGTTTTTCCAAGCAGACAGGGATTTACTGGTGCACCACTGTTTCCCACAGTGAGTCTTCAACCACCTACACAGAAACTTTCAGTCAGCTCAAAGGAAGCAGCAGATTTTTGATAGCTGTTATCAACCAATTAACAATCACAAAAGCCTCTCCAAAGGAGCTGCACGATGTTTCTCACGCTGCAGATGAGGAGGTGGCAATAGTTAAACATGACTTACCCAGCTTAGCAAACACTCCCTCAAAAAGAAATGGATTCTGCTGAATATTTTAACATAAACCAGTTCTGTGCTGCTTGTCAATACAATGCATTTTCCTGCTGGTGTTTAACATAAACAACATAAAAATCACACTAAGGGCTTAAAAATCCCACTCACATGACTATATTCTGACTCTGAATTGCCTTCCAAATTCTCAAGTATAACACACACTGGTCTTGTTTACAGTCATGTGGTTTCCCATGTTATGCAGCTACTACAGATCACAAAAATTTAATGTTTTTAGGGCGGCTGCACCTGCAACACACCAATTTTCCCCTCACTCTGTCCCTACGGTGGCCTATCAGAAAATTCAACATAAAAGGCAGCCAGAGAATTCAACATAAAAGGCATCCCAGGTCTTCTGTTCAGTTGTCTGTTCTTGCCATATGGAGAGAAAACACAGCAACCCAAAGTAAGAGAAGAACTTAAAATACATAATCCCCATCCGAGCTGAGCAGCCCAGGCATCCTAGCACTCAGGATTTGTGGGAGGTGTCTCTGGGAGTTCTTGAAAGCACTTGCAGAGAACTGTGAAATAGCAGAGCACCATTCCCTGCCCCTCCGAGTGGTGTCCCAGCCATTGGATTCCACCTCTGGTGAAAGGTTGCAGATTTAACCCCAAACACACCCACAAAGGGACAGCTCCATAAACCAAACCTTCATTCAAGGAAGGATTTCTGTGTCCTGCATTAAAATACAGGAAAAGCAAACACTCCTGGGCAAAAGGAACTCAGGAGTTTCCCAGGATGTGAAGCAAGTTCCCAAAGTAACAACAAACAGCTTTAAAGCCACTGCAGAGAGACAGAAAACCCCTCTTTGAACAGAAAGGGCCCCAGAGTGTCAGCTGTGCCCAGGGAGCTGGCAGGGCCAGCTGCAGCATTGCCATCTAGTGTCAGCTCCAAACCACCCAGCAAACCCACCCAAACACTGCAATCCCACTCACTCACAAAGCCCAGGGAGGGACTGGACTTTGCAATCGAAAATCATAAAATCATAGAGTGGATTGGGTTGGAAAAGACCTCCGAGATCAGCAAGTCCAACCCTTGATCCAACCCCACTGTGATCACCA
>JAWWEV010000056.1:6043700-6059426 GCA_035583235.1 Hafferia zeledoni
GATGATCTCGGAGGACTTTTCCAACCCAATCCATTCTGTGATTCTATGGGTTTAAAGCCTGAGACTCCACATGCCAACTCCTTTTTTCAAATGCCCTGACAAAAGGCTGGTTTGTACACAACTCGTTTTACAGGCAGGGAGATGCAAGTCAATCAACTGCAAGTGATTTAAGGAATTAAATTTTATATGGGAGGAAACCAGAGAGGGGAAAGGGGGAGCAGAAAACACTGACCCAATTGGGAGATAAGCCCTCAGAACATCTTCTGTGCTATGCCAGCCTTTCTTTCAATTGCCCAACTCAAGTGACAGAAGAAGGAGGTTATCTATAGGAAAAATATAGAAATTTTAACATTCTCCAAGGCTGGAGAACCTGCTTTGTACTTATCTGTCTTCATCTTACAAGGTACTGGCTGCATTTGAAAGTTAAACAGATTGAGGTTTAACCTGCCCTTTGGCCGTGGGACTCAACATCAGATCCCAAAGAAAAGACTGATTTTTTCCCCCCACAGATATATAAACTATGCCCAGTTTATTCATGGCAATTTCCATTACTTTCAGGGAAAGGGCATTGTACAGAACTGCTCTGAATGAACAGATCAGCTGGAGCATTGAGAGGTGAATTTGCTGTTGGGGAAATCCTTCCTCAAGCAGAACTGCCCTCCCAGGAGAGCTGTGTGAGCCACCAAGGTGGAAGTTGGCACTTACTGATAATTTCCTTCAGTTATTCTGCTGCCTTCAGTTCTGCCTGCCAATATTTTGTGTCCTCTCTGTTACAGGATGTGTCACAACCCCATTCCTAAAGACACCACAGACACAGGCAAAGATTTGGTGACTGCACCAACAGCTGCTCTGGAAACAATTCCCACAACTCACCTCTGAAACAAAGTGGTTTATGCAATTTTTTTCTCAAATATGGCCCTTTGAAGCACCTGATCTGAGTGATCCTCCACTAGTTTGTGGGGTGTGCAAGGGAGGGAGAAAACACCCAGATCTGAGGTGTGGGAGGCATAAATGTTGCTGCTGAAAGCCATGGCATAATTTCTGGCAATGGTTTTAAATTCAGTGTAGCTTGTTAAAAAAAAGCAGCAGAGAGAAAGCCTGAAGATCCAGGAGCCAAAGAAAGGCAGAGTCCATGTACCACTTCAAAAGGAATCAACAGAGACAACACACAGGAGGGTCTGGGCACGGCCTTCCCTGGCAGAAGGTTGTAAAGAGTGCAAATAATGGGCATTTCAGGCCTGAAACCCAAGTATGAAAGGAATGGCTGTTGGATCCTTGGGTTCTGCCCTCCCTCCCCCATATCATACATGCAATATTCCTCAAAGGGTCGTTTTGTTCACAAGTCAGGCACTGTGCAAGTACAGCTGCAGAATAAGGCAGCAGTTTAGCACCAAAATATCCTCACTGTGTAGAGTTTTGTGCTCCCTTTGATATATTTTTTAAAATAATCTGTCCTGTAGCTATTCAAAGGAGCTACACAGCTCTCTGCCAATAAATTTCATCTTTATTCTTTCTCTCCAAATGCACGGCTTTGAATTTAATCTGACTGTACCACCATCACCAGTGTATTTATGTGTGGGATGCAGAAAACATATTTAATCAAGGCAATATTACACACTGTAGTGTCTGAGCTCCCTAGAGAATACATTTGGGTTAGGTTTTAATACCTGACAGGGACACCCCACCCCTTAAAAAAAAAAATAAAATCAGAAATATAACAGATCTAAGAGAATATTTCACAATGGAGTTGCACAGTATATGCATTCAATCGCTCCATTTCCCAGCAGATTCATTACAGTTACATTAGAAAGTCAAATCAGGCAATTCTGCAGTCTGGTGAAAGCCAGCATATGAAAGCAGGTTAATACAAAAGAATTTCATTTTAAATAGAGGACATTTAGGACTTTTAAAAGCAACATTATGATAAAAATTTCAGGGTGTTTATTCTGGCTTCAGAGCACGCTCTTCAAGGTTCATTCCAGAGCTGGGGCTGATTTTCCAAGGAAAGGGGGAGGGAATGGTACAGCTCCAAGGTTTGCCATCCCAACTCCCGTCCCAGAGTCACGTGGCAGGTGCCCAGCCCCACTCAGCACCCCCAGGAAGGATCCCAAGTGCCTCATTCCCAGTCACTGGTTGCAGCTCCCACAGAGCTGGTGTTGTTAAGCACAAGACACAGCCCAACTGGAGTTTTCTGCTTCCCTTACAACAGGTATTATATCTAATTATTACCATTTATAACCCTGCCTCCATTTCAGCGAGTAGAATGCAAACAGTGACTGTAATTACCTGCTAAACTAATAATGTAAGACTTGATTGACAGGGTGGAAGGAAAAAATTGTTGAAAGCTGTTTTAACTTAAGAGTATAAGCTGAATGAAGACAACTAATTGTAGAGCAATTCTTTACTGTAACGACTCCTACAAATACACAAACCATAAACCAAGGCCAAACCCCCCACAGAACAGAGAGGTTGTCACAGCACCAGCTTTGGCAGCAGCAACAATGAACCTCAGGCACCCCTGCCTATGTTTAATTCAATACAAACCCAAAGCAGTCAAAACATCTGGTGCATTATTGGTGGTTACCGGGATAAATGAGATGGGGCATTTCACAGAACTCGTTAGAAATGCCACTGACACCCCACCTGTACAGAGTGAGACACCTGCCTTTGCTTCTGATCTTACACCTTTCTGGAAAACACCCTCTGTCTGCACATGGAACTGAGATTTTTGTCCCTCTTATTGTAAAGGAATCACCTCGCACAGTTAATTACCAATACTGAGGATTTGAGCACTGCAGCCCATTGTATTTTTTTAATCCTCCACTAAACCAAATGTTACTGAACTCCCCAGATAATCTGACAGCATTTTGCCCCATTTGAAGGGCAGAGATCACGAGAGGGGCAACATGGCTAAAGGGCTCTGCTGACCAGAGGTTAGAGAGGAACTCACAACAACAGCCTTTTCCATCTCTGCGTGAGACAATGCCAGACCTCAGGAATAAATACACCACAGGCCAACCAAGAACTGTGGCTCCCTTTAACTTCTCACATCTTGACTCAAGAGCTGCACAAAAAGTTATTAAAATTAATGCAAACTACCATAACTCTGTCTTTTTTATGCCTGGTAATATTCCTTCTAAGATATTAGTCTCCTTGGCTGAACTGGAGTGTCTGTTTGAAAGTTGTCTTTGAAGATCAGAAACTCTTTAGCATAAAAAGTGAAACATGCAATCATGTTAATTTGACAAGGTAAAAGGGGAAAATAAAATCACTTCGGCTTAGTGGTTCTGAAACTCAGGCTATTCTTTCATTTAGAAGAAAAAAAGAGCATTTTTCTCTCCTGGTTCTCACACAGTAACTGAAGTGGGGATGTAACAAAGGCTTTGGGTGCTCCAAGTGTTTTAAAAACAAAATAAGAAAATATTAAACCTGGCAAATGACCTGAGTAAACACCTCCCATCTTAAATAAAATTAGTGAGGTTGAATAAATTGCTGATGCTCGAACAAGCCTGGCAATCCAGTGAGTTCCCCTCTGTTTGCATAAGTGCCACAGCTAGATATGCAAATATTCACATATATGAAGGAGGGAGCAAGAGCATCAGCACATGTTGTACAAACAAGAAATTCCAGCTGGAATTTCTCCCTCTTCCTTCCCAAGCTGAAGGGCCTGACTGCCAAAACACCACATTATTATCCAGGTATTTTTTTCACAACCCAAACCAGCACCCCCACATTTTGTACCAAACCCCACAACCCACGAAGTTCAGAATTGGCACAAATATCCCAGTTTTCCAACGCCCAAGTACAGCCCAGGGTAACACGTTGTGCATGTGAGTGTTTTATTCCCGAATCATTTGTTGCTCTCATTTGCCTCCCGCCAGGAAAAGCAGGTACTGAGCGGGGGAGATTCAGAGGAGCCCATTTCTCACTGCTCCCCTGTCCCTCTGCCTTCCTGCCGAGGAATCCACGGCACCCTCACTGTTCCCAAATATTTATGAACACTTTTGCAGCCAATAATGGGCCCTTGATTGCCGAGTTGTAGAGCAGCACATTCTGCAGTGCTGATCAGCACTTTGAGAATAACAGGCTGCTCTGAGCCATCCTGTGGGACGAACTGGATGCCAAAATCCAAGAATGAAAGGGATGCTGGTATATAATCATATTTCTCTGCAGTTCTATTTGCAGGGGTATTCCCTTGGAAACCAGCAGCTCTACCTCTCTGCACACACGGAGCTTTCCTCGGGACAGACATCCACATTTTACAGCTAGGAGGGTCCCCTCACAGCCAATAAATACACACCCAGCAGCCCCTCTGAGGGCTCCGAGTGCTGACTCCCCAGTGCTTGTTCAAACTCAGCACTGACAAAATGAGCCATTTCCAGGAGAGGCGACTCAAACCTCCTTTTCATAATTGCTCACTCAATTTTTAAAAGCCTGTTCCTCTCCCTTACAGTTACAGAACGATTTCAAAAGCATGAACCCATTAAACATTTGCCTCAGTCTGCCCTCAACAATAGCCTCGAGAGATAAAACTCTCATTTGTTTCCACAGAGGCCCTATTGATTCTGCTGTCACACAATATGACTCTTCTCTGCTCGTGCTGCTTTGCAGAACAGACTGTTCTGCTGGGGAGCTGCACATTCATTTATCCCCCCCGTGTCCCCCACAGCAGCTCTGGTTTCTCACACCCACCACCCTCCCCTGGCCCAGCAGAGCTCTCAGCAGGCAAATCCATCACTTCACACACAGCGCTGATGCAGAGGCAAACAAATCTGGGGGAGCACCAAAAACTGTGCCAGGAAGAACATCCCAGGGCCAGGTGGAGATGAACCACCTGTCTCCCAGAAACCACCCACAGCATCCCACGAGTGTTTATGGTTCTTTGGGAAAACGAGGTCAGAGACTTATTGCTGGCACTGCTGTAAATGGAGAGTCTCCAGGCAGGAGCCTGGGCTGGCACTGTAAAACTGCCCCTTTTTATTAGGGCTGGGGAGATCGACTGTGCCCTGTGCCCAGAGTGCCAGGGATCTGCTCCTCCAGGGCAAGGCAGGCTCAGTTCCCATGCCCAGGGATGCAGCAGCTGGGAATTCATGGCCAGGGAACAGCAGCTCAGGAACAGCTGTTGGGGAAAGCCCAAACAGGCTCAGCACAACTGGATGTAACTAAAGTGTTCTTCTCTCAGCCTCTAAACATCAGAAATTGGGGCTGGCTGGTCCCTACAAATCCTTCAGGCGTGTTGTTTTCCAGCAAATCAGCCACAACATCCCCAAAGAAAAATAACAAAAATTAGCAGTCAAAACTGAGTGACAAAGCCAAGCACCTTCTGAGAGACTTTGATTAGAGAGGAAAGGAGGTTGTTTTTAGGCCCAATCCCAACCAAATCTTTCCTTTTACCTCCAGATACCTGTGAGGTGCCCCACACATTTTTTTGCTTTTAAAATCCTTTATAAGGCACATTCAACACAGCAAACAGAGCTGAGAACATCAGTTTGAACAGACAAGCTCCCCATTACTCAGATGTTTTGTTCTCTCCCTCACCCCTCTCAAACAGAACTCCCTGGCCCAGTTACCAACACACATGAACAAACTGAACACTCCAACACACTTATTACTGCAGAGAACCAAACTACTGACAAGCCTAAAAACTGCCCACTAATTCTAAAAAAAAAAAAAATAAAATAAATTTATTAATCTCCAAGAACAAGAGGATTTCTATATTTGGGTTCCCCAAATACTTCAAGCAGCACCACAGGTTTAAGTTTCATTGGGTTAAATTTCAGGTCCTCTCCAAAATCTGCTTTCCCCATTGCAAGATGAGGTGCAATAGGAGTACAGAGGGAAAATATTTTCACAACAGAACCACCTTCTCACAGCCCTCAGTTCAGCGTTGCCATCAGGTTACAATAAGCAAAAGCACACACAGAGTGAGTGATTTTCCGTGCGGCTTGGAGACCTTGAACCTCTGACTATTCACTTAGTGATAAAGCTGCAAACACACACCTAACAAGGGAGCCAAACAATCCATCAGAGGAGAAAGCTCTGCCTTTCAGTCATGCCATCTGAGCATGTCTTTGTTCTTGGGTGACAACTTGAGTAGTCAGTTTGCTACAGCATTAAAAAACCCCAATATACAGATACTGAAAAAAAATGCATTGTTTGCTAAAAAATGGGTCAGTATAGACCTAAAATATGGGTCAGTCTAGACCAGTCCTGCAACATCTCCCACTGAATTCACTTCCACCACAACAAGGACTAAATAGATATCAGAATTTAGCAGACCAAGTATTTTATAGATCTTACAGTTGAACCTGAAAGCGTTTTCAGTGATCCTCCAGCACCACTTTAATGCTGCACAGAGCTACCTTTAGCTCACTAAAAAGGTTCTGAAAGGTATTGTGGCATTTCAGCTTCTTTGATAGTAAGGAAAGATCATTTAGTGAATCTGTGTCATAAATACAAGTCAGCTGAGAGATGCTGAGATACCTGGGGATGGACTGAACTAAATGCTCCAAGAAGCTGCTCAGTGTCAGGAGCCAACAGTGACACAGAGAGAACTCTCCGTGCCCTTCTCCTGCTGGGAACACACCTGCTCACCCTGCCCTGGGAGCCAAGGGATTTCTGCAGGAGGCAGCTCATTGTCCAACTGAACTCCCACGTTTCCAGTCCCAGCAGAATGTTCTGACAGCCTTATAAATCTGCCCTCAACCTCCCCACTCTCCTGATCCTCGGCAGCACAGGAACTTTCCCCAGTCTCCTGAACACTTTCAGGGGGTGTAACTCACCCCTGAGAGCTGACATGGGGGTCAAACAAGCACCAGATTGTTGCCTGGTTTTCATGCCAGCCCTTGGAATCCCTGGGTTCCTCACATCTGTCTTTCATTTGTGATATAATTACACATTTCTTTTCCATTTTATAGTTTAATTTCATATGCTGTTTACTTGATCTTGGCTCTGATCTTGCTGCAGCCAAGGGACATCACACTCCTCCTTACCAACATCAACATGTTCCATTTGAGCTCACAAAGCTCTGCAGTTTTCTGCTTCACCAACAGATTCCTGTATTTACAGAAGAAAATTGCTCATACATTTCCCCCCCTAAACTACAAACAAACTCTTAATGCTTCACAAAAATCTAGCGGGGGAAAAAAAAACAGAGAAACTTGGCCAGCCCTTCTATAAACACTTAAAACCAACTGCAAAAGCTTTAGGAGCGTTTGGGAGGTGAGGGGGCAGGAAGAGGTATCAATATTTAATCCACTGCTAAAAGTGTAGCATCAAATCTGCATCAGGGTGTCATAATGTTGCAGCTGGTTCCATCTTCGTGTTCTTACATTAAGAAACCAGCTTTTCCTTTTGCATTATGTATTAAATAGTACATATTTTAGAATCTCAGAAAAGCATCACTAAGCCTTGGTAAGCCTTTATAATTGAAAAAATTGCATTTAGCATTTTACAGGCTAGACATGCACCAAATACTGAATTCAAGGACAGAGCCAATGTTAATAATTTCTTGATAGTCTCTTGTGATCTCTGCCTTCTCAACCTTGACATGTGGAAAACAGCCATCAGTGTCCTTCTCACGCCGAACCTAAAGCATGTTTGCATTCTTCATGTTTGAGCAAGGAAAGCTCAGGCTTTTTAGCCACACAAATTCCTCTCCATGAGCAAATTGCCACCCTGTGGTGAGGAGTTATCATGTAGATATTGCCTGTCTGGGAGAGCATTAGGAGACCACGGGCTTGTGTTTCAAAACACAGCAATGCATTTCTCACAGGGTTGGCAGGGAAAAAAATGGGCTTTGCAGGTCGCTAGAGGCAGGACTTGTGTCTGAACAGCACCCTGAGAATGGTCGGGGCTTTATAAACTTTCTGATTAAACTCACACACTCCGTCCATGCCCTCTAAAGCACCAGCCGGGCACGTGTTGGCACCGAGAGCACAACGCAGGGAGATAAACTGGACGTACTGTTAACAGCAAACACCTCTGGCAACCAAAGAGCAATTAACAACAGAATTCTTAATCATCTCGACCATCTCCGCGTTGAGATAAGTGCAGCAGCTCGTGGGCAGAGGGAATGGCAGGCTCGGCATTCCCGTCAGCTGGAGCAGCGGGATCAGCCCTGGGATGGCAGCGCTGGCACGGACCTGGCGCGGACCCGGCACGGACCTGGCGCGGACCCGGCACGGACCTGGCGCGGACCTGGCGCGGACCCGGCACGGACCTGGCGCGGACCCGGCACGGACCTGGCACGGACCTGGCACGGACCTGGCGCGGACCTGGCACGGACCTGGCACGGACCTGGCGCGGACCCGGCGCGGACCCGGCGCGGACCCGGCGCGGACCCGGCACGGACCCGCTCCGATGCTCATCTCCCATCTCCTCCTCTCCCCTCCCGCCCACACAACTTCAAACAACAACAAGGGAAGTCCTTGTTGAAAATGGGAGGGGAAATATTTTCCTTACAAGACACACAGAGCTGAACAGTGACCAGAGAACTGGTATTTTCTGCAGGGGTTAACAAAGCAATTACCAATGGCCTTTTCACATATTTTTCTTTAATGGGGAATAATATGCATGTAGAAAAGACCTACTTAAAGGCTTCATTTATATTCTTTTAAATCAGACCATTATCTAATAACTTACATACGTTGTTGTTGGAATGCTATGCGTTTTAACAGCTCTTTGATTTTGTGGTAGATGGAATTGTATCACTTCTAAAATGTGAAGGCGTTTCTGTAGCATCACTGAACATGCTGGAAACCAGTTTTAGTGTACCCATGAACACAAAAATTCACCCCACAGATTACCTTTCAAACTAAGCAGTCACGTTTCCACAGTATTTCTGTGCATACCAGATCACGTAAGTTTGGCATTATGTGGTTTAATTAAACACCCCAAGGAGATGCTGTGGCTGTGGCTGGAGCTCCACGCCCTGCCCGGATCCATTCTTGGGGCTGAGCAGATGTTTATTCACGGTGTGGCTCAGTGTGGGCAGAGCACACCAGACACCGTTCCTGGCCCAGGGGCTGCCCCTGCCCCGGGACGGAGCCAGAGCCCACCAGGAGGGGCACTGAAGCGCAGCAAAACTCGCTAATGGGGTCTGATACCAGCACAGACACCCCCCGGCTCCTTCATTACTGCGCCGACCCATTTCACAGCTCATTCCAAACACATTTGGATGCATAAAATCATACTGAGACATTATCTACCCAAGCACAGGATCCCTTCACCACCTCGCCAGTATTGATTAAATGACCAGCACAGCGAGGATGTTCAAGGCCACCGTGAGAGAAACCATCTCCTCCAGAACTGCTCATCAGTTCCTTCGTGCTCATTTGTGCCCTCCACACTTTAAGTGGTTTTCCATTTTTTAATACAATACATTTCTGGGCACACCATTAAGAGTATCATCAGTGCAGAGACACGGAAAAAAAACCCCTATTCTTCCACTCAGTATTTCTAAACAACTAAACATCACATTAAAAAAATACCAAAAAAGACAATCACTCTGAAATACAGCCTGGGTTTGTCAGCCAGTGTACAGTTTAAAATTCAGATGCTTGCATTTTACTTGTCTGCCATTACTGGCAAATTAAAGCTATGAACAAATGCTGCGTAGGCAACAAATAATTCTCCTAACGTGCCAACAATCACTTTAATCTCTTCCACTTAACAACTCATGAACCTTTTATGAACATAATCTTTTAGAAGGTAGCTGGTAATACAAGATAATCCCAGTACAAGTTTAATTAAAAATACAAACTACATATAGCTCCATGCTTCCCAACTCCTCCAGGCTGGAAGAGCAAGAGTGCCTATTATTAATAGCCCTGTTAATCTGGCAAACTGAAGTGCACAGAAACACGGCAAAGAAACATCCAACAGACCATTTCACACTGAAGAAACAGCTCTCACCAATTCTAACTTGCCTTGGCACAGCATTAAAAAATACACAAAACAACTATTTTAAATAGCTGAACCAAAGCTCGCTTGCAGAGTTATGGATCCTGCTCTTATAAAGCAAATCCAGTACAAAATCACTCATTGTTACAGGCTTACAATGGCATTACTCAAAAATTAAAAAAAGCCATTTTCCTTCCAGAAACACAGAATTTGAGTCACTTGGCTGTCAGATGGAAGTCAACATAGATTTTATTTGACTGGACATAAAAGACATTTGCTATTTTTAAACATACCTCATGTAATCGTTTAACCAGAGCCCTGTAATTCAGACTGGGGAGCTTTTTTCACATTCTCAGGCTGATCAGAAGACAGGCCTTTACAGTTCTGTTTAAGGGCTGGCTTGTCTCCAACAAACACAGTTTGCACTCCCCAGCTCCCCTGGTAATCATCTCCACAGCTCTTTCCCCTTCCTCTAAACCCGGGCAGAAATACCTTAAACTGCCTGCAAGGCTCCAGAAAGCCTTCCCTGCTGCCCTTGCCCACAGCCTCAGCCTCAGAGCTGGGGCAAGAATTAACTGGCCCAGGCAGGTCCACACTGGCCACTCAGTTGGCTGGGGGTGTTTCCAACCCTTCTCTACCCTGACTAAGAATAATGAAGTCCAAAATTTGACCCTGCCAAGTGATGCCAACAGTCCAACCTGTCACAAATACCCAAGTAGCATCTGCCCACATGCCAAAACCCCAATCACCTCCTCACCTCAAACACCAGCTGTGTATTCCTGAGCTTTACAGTTAATCCAAGGCACAAAAGGAACTCTCTTGAACATCTATGAGTAAATCCATCTCTGATGAACTCCCCTGACACACAGAATGAAGTGGTGTGTAGGTCAGCTCTGACACTGGCTTTGAGAAGCACATTCCCCAAACCAGGAAGTTTTCCATGTTTTTTTTCTTTTGGATGAGACTGTGATTGAGAAAGGCACTGTATGGGCTCTTTTCACACCAAGAAAATAGCAAGAAATCCCACGCTGGAGAAAAAAAAAGTGCACAAGCAAGCAAAATGAAACCTTGTGATCTAACACAGATTCCCTCAAACATGTTTCAGCTCTGACACTTCACGGAGAACTGAAGGCACAGCAAATATTTTTGCCTCCAACAAGAGAGCATCAAATTTTAGACACAGCTGAGTGAGTTACCACTACAGAGAAATGTGGGTTTCCTCAAGCTCAGGATCATCAAAAAAGCCAGACTGTACAAAGGCTTTGTCCTTTCAGGAATATCCTCCACTAATCTTCCCAGACAAATGTAATTCAGATGGATATGCAGCTCCCAGAGGGATCAGGGACCGGTGCTTTGCTCTCAGGAAGTGCTTTCACATTTGGAAAGCAGCTCCTTTAGATGTTCACTGTACCAGCATTTACCAGCTCCCTCCTCTTAAATGATCTGATGCATTTCATTACCCAGGGCTACCTCCAAATGTCACACTTTCTGCACACCCTTCAGCTCAAAGCAGTTTCTCACTAATGTGAAAGCTTCCAATTCCAGCTCTCAGTCCCCAGAGCACTCCAGGTTTGTTTTCATACCAGTGGTTTAAAAAAAACCCCAACAACAAACGCCTCAAAATTGTCCTGTGCTATAGAGACAACACTTGGAGCCCTCCCTGACAGCCAATTTATCTGCAGTCCAAATTCACAGCTAATCAAGTCACCAGAGCAGCACATCAGGCACGTGCCACGCTCGGGAGCTCCTCCTGACAAACACTCCACATCTGCAGCCTCCTGCAACCAGAGACATTTTTCCACAGCTGCACAAGTCAAACCGTGCTATGGATGACTGGCCCCTGAAGTCCTATTTCTGCGAGTAGGAACTGATGACCTGAGAACTGTTAACATCAAGGAACTAAGCAGCAGCAATCTCAGAGGGATGTTCAAGTGATGCTCCCAAATAGGTTCTGCCCACAAAAAAAATCCACTTCTTTCAAAATTTACGGTATTTTTTATCATTAAGGCATTTGGATGAACTCAGACCCTGGAGACAAGGGCTTTGCTGCTACACTCAAGAGGTGCTTCTAAGATCCTTTTAAGTCTGGTGTCTTTCTGTATCATCATAATGTGGCAAATGGAAGCACTGGACCTTGTCTTCATTTCCTCTCTAAAAACCCAACCAGCAGGGGAAAAAATAAGTCACATTCAACAACTCAAGCACATTCATACACATGCCTGAGTGCACTCATAAAACAAGGAAAGCCTCCTGCCCCCAGAGATGCTCCCTGATAATGTTTGTGTGGTAAGTTTTATTTTAAAGAATATTTTGGTTTAACTCCTGACCCCAGCTCAGCACAGCCACCACCTCTCCTGCTGGTCACAGCCTGCACAGAGAGGCTACAGAAGCTCCAAAACACACCCAGCCCCACAGAGAATACACCTGGTTGGACCTGAAACAGAACTCAGGCTCACAGAAGGATCAGTGTTCTCTGCACTGCAAGGATTAATCTCTTCTGCCGGATTTGCCTCCCTGGAGCCCACCCATCCTGTCCCCTGGGAGGGGAACAAGCTCAGAGAGAACAGATTTTATCCTTCAGACACCCCCTGGACCACAGCCTGATTCCAAAGAACCAAATGTAAATGAGCTTCGAATTGTGTTCCTACTGAAGGAGACTCTAAAGAACAGAGTTTTATTAAACCCAAGCATGTCCATAAGGAATAACCTTCTGGCTTTCCTGGGCTTCCAGCTGGGTGACCCCACCCCTGTCCATCTCGGGAGGCTCATTCAGCATTTATAACCTCACCTTTGTGCATTTGAAAGCAAAATCCCAATTTCCTTCACTTTAAGGAGGCAGAGAGAACGTTACTCAGAATATTTCCAGTATTGATTGAGAAGTGGGCTCTGAATGAGCAAACAGCCAATTAGTCCCAGGAGGGACAGTGAGCACAGAGCTCCCTCCCCACCAGGAATGCCCAGAGACAGCACACAGGAAAAAAAAAAGACCCATCTCTTCTGCTGGAAGCACAAGGAAGTAACCCAGGGCCAAGAAGTTACAGTTGGTTATTCCTACAAAGCTTGTTTTGAAAACAAACTTGATTCAGGTACAGGAATTACAGCACAAAACAGTTCTGAGAGCCACAGAAAACAGCGAGCCAGACATTTATGCCAGAACTTAAAAAAAAAAATCAATATAACTCAAATTTGACAGCCAACAGAAGAAGCACTTAAAAGACAATAAGTATAATTTCCATTCAATACAAAGAATTAGATATTTTCTACAGCTGCTGGTACCAGAAAATCCTTAATACTTGGCTATGGACAAGTAATACCAAATAGTTACTGATGATACATCAGGACACAAAGTAACAAATGCAAAGATACAAGAGAAATTGCCAGCAGAATCAGCCTTTAAAGTAGCGGAAGAGCAACCATGTCTTAAATCGAAGGTACAGTGAGCAAGTGAAGCTGAGCAGCCCCAGGGACACAGCTCAGTGGGGCTCTGAGGCAAATACACCATTAT
Source organism: Hafferia zeledoni (assembly GCA_035583235.1). Taxonomy (NCBI): domain Eukaryota; kingdom Metazoa; phylum Chordata; class Aves; order Passeriformes; family Thamnophilidae; genus Hafferia; species Hafferia zeledoni. The sequence continues at coordinate 6,057,109 of JAWWEV010000056.1, forward strand.
TTCTATGTTTTTAAAGCATTAACCACCTATGTCATGATCACTGCAAGAAGGAAACGAGTTAAACACACTTTCAGATTAGCAAAGTAAACAGATACAGAAATTTTCTTACTGCTTCACAACTCTAAAACTTCCTGATAACAATGACAAAGTCCCCTCACACCCATTTCACAAGCAGAGAAACAAAACTGCAAGGAGTAATTCAGCTCAGGGTCAGGCAACAAGTTTTGGTGGGGGTTTTTTAAGTGTCTGGAGCACAATCCAAATATTGGGATACCAACAACATCCAAATTGCTGTTAGGAATCAACACTGTGCAATCCTTCCAGTCTCTCCTGTTGTCTGCTGGTACCACGACCCTTTGGCATCTCCAGGAATTAGAGATATGACCTAATTAGAATATCTTTGGGATTTAACACAGGAAACATGTTGAGTTTCAAAGAGAACGTCCCAAACAAGAGGCCTCATTCATCAATAATCCCTCCCAGGCTTCGTTTGTGTCCAAGAACATCCAACATGTGCTCAGAAAGTCCCAGCAAAGCAAAGCAAAGCGTGGCTGGAACTTGTGGGGACTCAGAAGACTTGACTAAACACAAAAGTAATTACTTTCCACACCTTGCTCAGCTGTACTTTGGGACAAAAGCTGTGGGAGGAGTTATTTGAGGAATAATTAGCGCAGGGAAAGAGAACTTTAATTGCTGCAGAGAGCAGGGCTGGCCCCGAGAAGAGGCAGAGCCAGATCCAGCCCTGACTCTGCAGCCACGGAAAGAGGCACCAAGTTACACAATAAAACCCAACAATACAAGACTAAGCTATTCAACATGAAGACAAGCAGGAAATAAGAATCAAATGACTTCTTGCAGCCAGAAGAATGAGCAGATATGCTGTTTACAGGCTGTGTGACAAAGCCAGCCCTGGAAGGGGAGCTGTGACAGTGACAGACTCAGGGAAGAAGAGACACATCCTCCAACACTCCCATCAATCATCAACAAAGCAGAGCAGGGGAATCTCAAAGTCTACAGCAGGAAAATTGGCATTATTATGAAAAAAAATCTAAGCAGAGGTATAAAATTAACACATTACAAGGCACAGATATTTGTACTGAGCTGCCAAAGGACATGTGAGGTATAACAAGGTGTCACTGATAAAGGCAGCACCTCCTGAAGAATTAGTACAATTAAAAAAAAAAATCTTAATATTACCAGACTACATGAACCACTGTCTTTTCACCTGCTGCCCTCCAGTATCTGCAGACTTTGATGGAACATTCAAACAGCAACCAGGGCTCTCTCAGCAGCTCAGAAGAGAATTTGGATTCTGGCTCAGTTTTCTTTCAAGAGTGAGGTTTCCCTGATTAACCACAGATACAAGGGGAAATCACAGTAGGATCTCAAAAAAGGAAATAAAATTAATTTTACTTCACTAAAAACACACCCATTTCAATTTTGTTCCCAGTAACAGCAAATAAACTTGTGTAGGACATAACACTAAACCCACAGTTCAAGTCTTATTACAAATTAAACAAATTAAAAATTAAATGCTCAGCCTAAATTAGTCTTAAGATAAGCCAGTTTATCTCCTGACGACTTACCAGCTGGGCATCTGGCTCAGAGAAATCTTGAAGTGTACAGAGAACTAAGTTTGTTGAATCACTGAGTAAAGTTCCTCATCTTAAGGGTTAGAAGGCAAGTCACATAACTCAGTGGGTTAAGGAGCAGTCAGAGGCAGGTCTATTAAGTTTCATGAAAATGAATGACCTCAGAGACATAAATTAGATTTCCTGCATCTCACTCCCAGTTTGTAAAAACGAGGATTAAGTGTTGAAGTCTCCAGCACAGACCTCATTAGAAGATCTTTAGTGGAGACACTGCTTTGTGTACAAGATGTGCCACCCTGGCACAGCCACACCAGGTGCCAGGACACACAACTGGGGTTAAACTGGGCTGGTTTGGTCACACAACTGGTGTTAAACTGGGCTGGTTTGGTCACACAACTGGGGTTAAACTGGGCTGGTTTGGTCACACAACTGGGGTTAAACTGGGCTGGTTTGGACACACAACTGGTGTTAAACTGGGCTGGTTTGGACACACAACTGGTGTTACACTGGGCTGGTTTGGACACACAACTGGTGTTATATTGGGCTGGTTTGGACACACAACTCTTGTTAAACTGGGCTGGTTTGGTCACACAACTGGGGTTACACTGGGCTGGTTTGGACACACAACTGGTGTTAAACTGGGCTGGTTTGGACACACAACTGGTGATAAACTGGGCTGGTTTAGTCACACAACTGGTGTTACATGGGGCTGGTTTGGACACACAA
>JAWWEV010000056.1:6082530-6103394 GCA_035583235.1 Hafferia zeledoni
ACACCCGGGCACCAGAGAGCACACCCGGGCACGCCGAGGCACCAGAGAGCACACCCGGGCACCCCGAGGCACCAGAGAGCACACCCGGGCACACCGAGGCACCAGAGAGCACACCCGGGCACCAGAGAGCACACCCGGGCACCAGAGAGCACACCCGGGCAAGCCGAGAGCACACCCGGGCACGCCGAGAGCACCCGAGAGCACACCCGGGCACGCCGAGGCTTCAGCCCCACCAAGAGACTTACAGGAACTGGGAGAATGACTTCTGGGTTTCCAGCAAGGTCAGCGATGTGGCGGTACAAGGGGACACCCTTCTCAGCAGCACCAGCTTTGCAGACAGCCAGAGACACACCCAGGATGGCATTGGCACCGAATTTGGCTGAAAGAGAAGAAATTGTTCATGGAGATGTCTAGAAAGAGATTCAGTGCCAGGGTTTTAGCTGTGCCATACACTGCCAGTTGTTTCTGGTAAGGCAAACTAGAATTCTATAAATTCATCATCACCTTTTCACCCCTGAGGGCAACACAAACCCCACTTACACTTGTTCTCTGTCCCATCCATTTCCAGCATTAGTTTGTCAATCTTTTCTTGCTCCACAACGTTGATATTCTGCAGAGAGAAGGAAAGCAAAACACTGTTTGGCACCAAACGCAGGTCCACAAACTCTTCCCTACCCCTCACACTGCATTTATATCCCTGGCAGGCACAAGAACTTCCTTAAGGGCAACCACCACCAGTTGAACAGAGCAGTTGTTGCCATTCTCACAGAGCAGAACCTCTGGCCACGGGCAGCAGACCAAGGCTGACAGGAAGGCTGGATGTGCAGTCACTTCACACATTACCCACTTTGGCACCATCCTTTGTAAGCAGTGCCCACAGAGCACACAGGAAATCTCACTCAAGCAGATTTTCTAGATTCCCTCTCAGATTCCCCTCCAAACTGCCCAGCTTGGGTAAAACCCATCCCCTCCTCATCATTCAGCCCCTCTTCAGTCACACCCTGACTGCACAGGGCTGTAGCTGCTGCACAACTCCCCCCAGGCTGCCAGAGATGGTCTGATTGGGTTAGATACGCATTCATTAAGTACAATAAGTAAAACAATTACTGTAGTCAGTTTGTGCACATGCACTCCAAAACAATAACACCCCTCAGTCCCACAGTTCCTGCAAACACCTCAGCAGGTGGTCTGGACACACTGGTTGGCTTTAGGTGAGGTTAAGAGAACACAGATTGCTCCTACCTTGCTAATCAGTGCAGGTGCAATCGTTTTATTGACGTGCTCAACAGCTTTTGAGACACCTGGAAGGAACAAGCACATCAGACACTGGTCAACACACAGGTTATGCAGGGATTAGTAGGGATCTCAGGAACATCTCAGGAACACCATCTCATGCTGCCCCAACCCCAATCCAACCTGAGCTTACAGCCAATGTGAACAGAGGGGTCACCTTGGCAGAGTGGGAAGTGCAGAAGGACACGGTGCCCAGGAATGAATGCCCTGCTGCAGGGTTAGTCTGCAAGGCCATGCACTGGAGGAGTCCAGCCAAGGCTGCACCGAGGCACACCCATTACCTGAGTACTCAGGGCTGTCCCCAGGAACTCGTTAACATACTTAACAGCTCTGGAGACACCTGACAGAAGCAAACGGACACCAGAATCAAAGCTGGGGACTCACAGCCAACCCCACGGGCCAGCAGGAGAGGGGACACAACAGCTCAACAGACCCACCAGGCAGCAAGAGTCTGATACTCAACAGTGGACTGGAAACAAAAAAGAGCAGAGGAAATTCTGCAAGGCTCTATTTGGGCTTTCCACCCAGGTGGCCACGACTCTGCCAACAGCACTGTGAGTGGTGACACAAACCTGGAGTGGCTGAACAACAGCATGGGGGATTGGGTTTAGGATTGGCTATCAGCCTCAGGATCTATGAGAAAGGTTTCCCCTTTCCTCAGGCATTTCACCATCTGCTATTATAATATTGCTAAAGCATCACCTTAACAGTGTTTTACTGTGCAGTGTTTAAAGAGTTACAAATCCTAAGCTTCAGAACAGTGAATGCCAATTAACTGCACCCTAAACCACATTAATTGCCTTTTCAAATGGTCCAAGTCTGTGGATTTATATTATAAAAGGCCTACCAGTATCTGCAACTCCTCCCATTTGGTGATTATTTTTCCCAACTCCTGTGACTTCCCAGCTGACAAAGCCCTTCAGCTGCCACAGCCTGTTAACTACTGTCTAGTTAAATGCCATTAAGAACTGCCTGTAGGATCAGACTTAACAGGTCTAAGCACACACATTTAGCACAGTGAGGTAAGTACACATTTACTCTTCTCAAGAAAAAGTGCTCTGGGTAAACAGCATAAGCTCTTCAGCTTTTTGGGATATTCAGTTATCCAGGAGTTTATTCTGTGTTGAAAGTATTAACAACCATGAATCTTCTAAGACAAGGCTCTCCAAGTTAATTCAGTGGTTATCCAGTTTAATTGCTCTTAATGGCAAAAAATATTTCAGTTTCCTTTCACCTGACTGTCAAAGAAGTCTGAAAACAATTCTCTCTCCTAGCCAAAAGTCAGGATGATTGCTCATACTTGGAAGGCATCACCAAAGCTTTTAGAGCAGCAAGTTAAAAAGGAGGCCTGACTGTCCAAGCTCTCAGAATAGTCATAAGAACTAATAGGATGTTTATTAGGTAATGACACCTTGTTTGCAGCTCTTCATTCTCACCCACACTTGTTCCCAGGCCAGCCTGGTGACTGCTGTGTTCCATTTCCTTTCAGAACACACAATCAGTCCCCAGACAAGTGAAATATTACACCACTAATAGAGAGTTAAGTATCTTGGCTACCTGTGATGACAAGACAGAAAGTGAGGGTAGCCTGAGCTCTTGTGCACCCTGAAACAGAAGCACCTTCCAGAATTACCAGTGCAGAGCTGTGGACAGCAGCTGGCACAAACCCTCAGGTTTGGGATTTAACACACTGGGAACCTACAGGAGTCCACAGTGACAGAGCTGAGAGATTTAAGGGTTCTCTGAAGACCTGGCCTATGAAAAGGCCTTGTGACTGTCCAAGCCCCTTTGGACAGGCAGTGTAGATGCTCTTATGACACACACTGCTGGTGCACTCTGTACTCTGCCACACACCAGCACACAGGGCACGAGGAGCAGCAGAACAAAGTACATTTGGGCACAGTGTTAGAGCCACAGTCACCTGGCTGGCCTGCTGAGCTCCACAGATCCACCTGTGCAGGTACAGTGACCCCCAGCCCGGGGCAGCTGCACTGCAGGAGGCACAGCCACTCCCACATCACCCCAGAGACCAGCCCAGCAGCCCCTGCCTGGCCTGTGCCCCAGCTCAGAGCTGCCACCTCACTGCTCATCCCCACTGCCCCTGCTCACTGGCCATGCCTGGTGCAGAGCACAGACAGCAGTGCAGGAGCCCTCGTGTCCTCTGCCACAACCCAGCAGCAGCACAGGCAGAGGCACAGCCCCATGCAGGGCACACTGGGCACCTGGATCCAGGCTTACCTTTGCCCAAGTAGCGTGTCTTGTCATTGTCACGAAGCTCCAGAGCTTCATAGATTCCAGTTGAGGCACCACTGGGAACAGCAGCTCTGAACAGACCTGTTCACAACACAGCAATGAAAAGCCTTGGCATGTGCAAACCCACAAAACATCCCACACCCTTCCCAACCTGCCCCTGTTTCCTCCCCTGGAGAGGAGTCTCTAAACCACATCTGCTCACACACACAGTGATCCTGAGAGGGTTCTCTCCTCCTTTGCTGCAGCACCAATTCATCAGTGTCTCCCTCCCACAGATAACAGCAAGCTGACTCATTTTCTTCCACTGTGCAGTTCAAGTGTTTAAGACACAAAACCATCCATTCCCTTTCCAAAAAGGTAGTTTTATTCACTGGATCTACTTCTGAGCTCAGTCTGGCAGGCAAGCTCTTAAATTCTTCTAAGATATGGCATAAAAGGGACAATTAGGAGGCTTATTTTGTTAATGTGAGTTCTGAGCTCTTCTGACAACAGCAGAGCCACCCAGACAGTCCATTCCTCCAGCCAAGGAAGCTGCACTTGGAGCAAATCTACACACTGGAGTCTGTTCTGCCTGTGGTTCAAGATGCCAGCTACAGCCTCCAGTCTTTCCCTTATCCCCCTAAATCAAAGAGCTTAGTGGGGGCAGTCTCATTAAGTGACTGCATTAATCTTTTGAGGCAGAAAGATCAGCTCTTTAGTCAGTGTATCACAGCCTTTGTGTTTGCCCATTCCACCAAAGCACATTGCTATGAGTTTGCACAATGCCTTTGTCAGATCCCATCAGATGGGGGATGCACAACTAACAAACCAAGGGAAAGCCCTGTAATAATTAAAAATGTAAGATGTTATATGTGAAAGCCCAATTAGACAAGTTCTTCAGTCATGCCTGAGTTCCTGCACAGAGAAGAAACCATTACCCAAAATTCAGCTCTGCAGAAGGTTCTCATTACAGAAGTGACTGGCAGACAAAGCACAGTCCTACAGAGCTGGGGCAGCTCTGACAACCAGGACCCTCAGCAGCTGCCCAAGGCCAGGAGCAAAGGCCTGAACTCGGGGTTTGCAGGTGCTATTCCAGTTATGCTCAGGGCAGGGAAGGAAGGCAGGTTTGGAACAGCAATTTAGACTGCAAGCAGCAGCACATTTCAAAAAACCTGCACTGTCCAGGCCAGGAACTTGAGCCCAGCAAACTCATCCCAAGAGAATGAGGCAAAGGTTTTCCCTCCAAGTCTCACAGCAAGTTCCAACAAGTTTATGTACGGAGGAAAAAGCAAAGACATTTTCAAGGCTAGAACAGGACAGTTTGTGTGCTTTTGAGTGCCTCTTCAGTTCTATCAGACAGAGGAAAGGAATAAACCCCTAGAGCTGAGGACTCACCTTTGTTGGTGTAGAGGTCAACCTCAACAGTGGGATTCCCACGGGAGTCAAAGATTTCACGGGCGTGGATCTTGGTGATGGACATCTTTAACACCTGCAAAGAAGATTCCAGCATTACTCATGGAATGGGTTGGAAGTTGCCTTCAGATCATCCCATCCCACCCCCTGCCATGGGCAGGGACACCTTCCACTGTCCCAGGGTGCTCCAAGCCCCTTCCAGCCTGGCCTTGGACACTCCCAGGGATGGGGCAGCCACAGCTGCTCTGGGAAACCTGAGCCAGTGTCCCATCACCTTTATCATTAGAAAACCCTCTTTCCTGTATCCAAGGACACTCTCCTTTGATGTTTCTGAGTGACCTCACTGCAGTATCATGAGACCCTGCACCAAACAGCAGGAGCAGATGTGAGTGCAAAGCTCCTGGCAGGAAACATTCCCAAAGAAATTGTCTGAATGGGAAGTGGGAGCTTCAGCACCAATCTGTATGGAATCTCTAATTAACAATACCATACGTGCTTTTCTGGGGGCAGGTCAAGTGTCCTTACAGTTCTGAAGAAAACAGTCCACTCAAAGTGGTAACTCTTTTGAAATTTGTCACCTTTCTGATTCCCAGGAGCTCTAAAGATCCTGGACAGGCTCTGCACAGTCACCAGCTGAGCTGGGGTGACTCTTGGCATCACCCTGAATTTTATATCCTGTACTAACACCTGCAGGCATGAGACCAGTTCAAAAAAATCACACTGTTTTAACAGGGAAAACAGCTGGGAAAGCAGCCTGAGCCTAGATGGGAAGAACAGTGTAAAACCAGAAGCCTTGTTTCCAGAGAGATCCCTCCCCACGTAAGGGCAGCCACGGAATCCTAATACAGGAAATCTCTGCTACCAGCTGGAGTTCTTTCTGATAAGAGACTGAAGTGCAACACCTCTCAGTATGCACAGCAGCTGCTCAGAGCCAAACACAGCCTGGGTCGAAATAGAAACAGTCACAGCTCTCATTAAGAGCTTGCATTAATAGTTACACCTTCCTGAGGATTTACAGGAATAGTTTCTCCTCTTTAAAAGGAAGAAAACCCATCACAATCTTCTGAATATTTCCTTTTCCCCCTTCTCACATCTACACACGTAAGGAAACTCTTATGTAAGCTTGGCTACATTTTAAAAATCCAGTCATACCCATGTCTGTGAGCCACTGACTGGCACCAAACCCAGCCCATCTGCAGAGAATAAAGCTCAGCCTCAGCAGCAGAACTCTCTGGAATCTGGTTTTTTGGCAAGCCAGTGTGGGTGGCAACCCTGTTTACAGAAATGGTCATGAATCTCTCCACAGTTACGGCAAAGTTAGGAAAACATGACCTTAGAAATGCTCTGCTTGTTCTGAGTCTGTCTGTGTGAGGGACAAACTTCATGCACTCAGCTCCTCCTCCACAGCAGGTTCCTCCTTCCCAATGTTAAAAACATGAGCAGCCATTTGCCTTGACCCCTTGGCTTTTAAATGCCCCTTCCAGCTGTCCCGTCCCTGCTTGTTGGACAAGCTCTAACATTTCAGGGTGCCTGTTTGGAGTGAGACCCACACACTGACAGATGATATGACTGATCTGTGAAGGAACACAACTCACTTCAAGATGACCTTTATGTTGCCACTACTGAACTTCAATCAGTGAACATACAGGCCAGAAATAAACCCCTGCAACTCTCCAGTTATCGGTCCCACCCACACTCCCTTATCTCCCTGCAGGTGCACTGAGCAATGACTAACAGGAAGAATCCATTTATGCAAAAAGGCTTGGAGAGTTTATTAGGCTGGCACTTTCATTTTCAGAACTGTGGCTTTGCCACACTTCAGGTGCCTCATTCTTTGAAAGCACAGCCAGCTCACAGGAAGCCTTAGCACAATGCAAGAACTGTTTGCTGAGCTCCACAAAGGAGGCACTTCAGGAATATGCACTCCAAGAGCTTCCACTGGGGACGTCTGCCAGGTCTGACATTGCTCGAGTATCCTTGACAAACGACCTGTTCACAAGTCCCTCCCTTTCCTGCAGAAAGAGGCATTTCACAGCACTGCAGCACTCCAGAAACTGCTCACACTTTTGGGTTTGCTCATTTTGCAAAGCCCCTCACTCCTGTGCTCAAGGAATAGATTTCCCACTGGGCTGCAGGGTCCCACCGAAGCTGTTTCGCTCCCCACAGGCTCCATAACTCAGTCAGCTCACCCAGACACGAGGGGCAGCCTGAGCACAGGTTTGACTCTGGAAACGCTGACTGAAGGCAGGAAAGGTCACCGGCAGCACTGCCTGCCCCAGACCTTTGTCCTCAGCCGTGGAATGAGCCCAACACGCAAATACCACGCTGGTATTTAACGCACACATTGCCTTAAATCTTTTTTTGTAGCATAATCTGCTGACAAGGTCAGTGTCTCCCTTCAGGGGACAACCCACACTCAGCAGCTCTCCTGGCCTCTCCAGGACCACACGTGTCACCTCCTTCAAGGCCAAGTTAGAACCCACGGCCAGCCCTGAGTACTCCACTACCAGTTGAACTCCAAGGAACCACCACTTACTCCCCATCTGACTGCACGCTCTGCACAGGGAATGCAGCACTCACATCAGTGGGGATGAACTCCAACTGAAAATTATTTCCCAAGATTTTATTCACAGCCAACTTTATCACCAAAATCTGTCCCTGTGAGCTTGCAGCCAAGTTTCTGTAAAGTCAAGACAGGGTTATGGCTGAGCACAGCAAGGATCCAAAAGGAGATTTAAAAAGCAACACTAAAGTTTGGCCATAGAAAGAACCACCCCAGTGAGTGTCTTATTACAGGACTGCCACAGTTATCAGGTTTGCATGACATTTAAAGGTCCTGTGTGAACACAACTCTCACTGTCCATTTAGACCTCTGAGCTCACTCTATCAGATCCCAACACATGAAACCCACTGCTAAAGCACTCCTAAAAACTGGGCAAACGTGCACCCTCCAATCCTACTCCTCTGCATTCCACGGGGCTTCAATTCACCTCTACCTCTGCAACATGATACAACGGGTTCTGAACAATGCCTGGCGGGGAGCGAATCACAGACACGTCGAACCACTTTCTCTCTCGGTGCTTAGTAAGACAGAGGCCTGAAACTGCTCTGCCTCAGCCTGTGGGTTTGGATGACAAACTTCGCTGCTTCCTGCCAGGCTCAGGCGGTCCCAGCCCCGGCTGTGACTCAGCAGGCGAGTAACGGAACCGGAGGCAGCGCAGGATCCTTGGGCAGCCCTGCACGAGGCGAGAAGGTGAACAGGCGTTCTGTGCCCACAGCCCCACAGCCAGGGGGGCACATCCAGCCGCTGCCCCCTCCCCACCGGCCCCGCCTTGGGACAAGCGGCGCTCAGTGACCCGCTACGAGACCTCGGGCACGGATTGCAGCGCCCACAGCAAACGTTAAATATTTGAGGTGGGGAGCTGAAGGACACCCGCTGAAGAGGGGAAAGGTCCAAATCACCACAGGAAATCCGACGGCGATTGTTAATGATTAAGAGAGAGGTTAAACTCTGTCTATGAGGATGCCTTGACCCATCACATCCCCCAGGTTTTGACTCATGTGACCCATCATACTCCCCTGATTTTGCGCGCAGCTTGACCCTCACATCCCTCTGATTTCACCCTCTAGTCTCGCACGCTGCTGGGCTCCAGGCCGCCCCAGACCCACCCACAGAACCTTCCCACAGTAGCGGCCTGCACCCCCCGGGACCACCGAGCCCCGGCGCGGCGTCACGGTCACACCCCGCGGGGACCGCCGGTGCTCCCCGGAGCGGAGGAACGGCACGGAGGGCAGGGCAGGGCAGGGTAGGGCAGGCAGGCCGTGCGTGCGGGCGCACTCACCGCTGTGCGTACAGGCCCCTCCCGCAGCTCCGCCGCTCTCGCCGCCCCGGCGCCCACTGAGGCCGAGCGCCCGCGCGCCCCCGCGCCTATAGCCGCCCTCGCGCGCAGGGCCCGCCCCCCGGCCGCGCCCATTGGCCAGCCCGGCCCCCCGCCGCGCTCCGATTGGCTGGCGCCGCCTCGCGCCAGAGGCGGGCGGGCGTGCGTGCGGTACGTGCGGCCCGGGCTCGGCCGCGTGGAAAATCCCCGCGCGCGGGGGCGGGGCCGGCGCGGACCATGAGGGGGGGAGGGGGGGACAGGGGCGGGGACAGGACGGGACCATGTGGAGGGGAAAGGGGGGGGAGCTGAGTCGGCGTGAGGGACAGGAATGGAATTACCGGATGGTTTGCGTGGGAAGGGGCTTTGGGGACCACCCAGTGCCACCCCCGCCATGGGCAGCGAGCCTGCCGTCAGCACAGGGTGGTCCAAGCCCCGTCCAACCTGGTTTAGACACTCCCAGGGGTGGAGCAGCCACAGCTTCTCTGGGCACCCTGTGCCAGGCCCTGCCCACCCTCACAGCCAGGAATTCCTTCCCAATGTCCCTTCTAACCTGCCCTCTCTCAGTCTGAACCCGTTCCCCCTCACCCTGTCGCTGCCTGAGACTTGTCCCATCTTCCCTGTGAGTTCTCCTCAGGCACTGGATGGTCACAGTGGGGTCACCGCAAATCCTCTCCGGGCCGAACAATCCCTGCTCCCTGTTCCTCTGCTTTCCTCACCATCGTGTCCCTCTGCAGGGCTGGCCCCAGTTCTGGGCTCCTCAGGACCAGAAGGACAAGGAGCTGCTGGAGAGGTCCCAGGGGGGCCATGGAGATGATTTGGGGCTGGAGCATCTCTGGTGAGGAGGGGCTGTGGGAGCTGGGGCTCAGGAGGGAAGTCTGAGGGGGTGTCTCATTAATGCACATAAATACCTCCAAGGCAGGTGTTACTGTTCAGTGTGCTGTGGTCTGGTGAGGAACGAGCCACTGGTGAGCTGGGAGATGGCTCTGGAAAATAACACTCATGTCTCTGTGGACTCGGCACTGGCCTCGTGTCCTGGTGTTTAATAAGAACATGACCCCTCACATGAATTGTTCCAGCACTGCAGAGGGACCCTGTCCCTTCCTTACTTATCCAACCCCCTCCAGTACCTGTTCCCTGTGACCACCCTGGCAAGGCCCTGCTCCATCTCCCTCTGAGTGCTGGAATGTTGGACCATGGGCTGGTGGTGCTGTGGGGGCCTCAGCATCAAAAAAAACCCCACCAAACCCATTGTCATCAAACCTGGGGTTGGGCTCTAGAGGCTCCAAGGCTGTCAAAGCCCCCAGGGTAGGTTCAGACTGGATATAAGGAAGAAATTCTTCCCTGTGAGTGGCACTGGCACAGGTGCCCAGAGAAGCTGTGGCTGCCCCATCCCTGGGAGTGTCCAGGGCCAGGTTGGAGCAACCTGGGACAGTGGAAGGTGCCCCTGCCCATGGCAGGAGGTGGAACTGGAAGATCTTTAAGGTCCCTTCCAGCCCTGAGATACAATTCTGTGCCCAGTTCACCAAACAAAGCTGTTTTCCTGCTCACAGGGTGGGTGATGTTTGTGTTTGCTCCAGCTCTGCCTGGCCCTCCCAGCCTGTGGCTGATGTTTCTTCTGGGCACATTTTTCTTCCTTCCTGAGAACATCCCCTCGGGGCAAGCTGTGAGTCTAATAAAAAGCAGAGGAAACCTGCTGAAATGACCTATTTCCCCGGGCACATCAGGGTGCCACAGTGCCCCACAGCCCCCCTGGCACCCCTGGGGGCTCAGCAAGGCCCAGCCCTGGGAAAGCCCAGCTGGTGCGGGGCAGGGTGAGGGTCCCACGTGCCCACAGTGCCACTCTGTGCTGGGCTTTGTGCTTTGGCTGGGTTACACACAGCTGAGACAAAGCACTTCTGGCCAGGAAAAGGAATCAAACTGTCACTTATAGTGAGTCATTAATTAATTAAACTTGTAATTAAACTGTCACTTACAGGTGGATGACTTTTCACAGTGCCAGCCTCCCCAAAACTGCACATTGTACCCCTGGCTTATCCTGCAGCCTTTCCCTTCGTGGTGTGAGGGCATGAGAGGGGAACATTCCCTGCAAAAACACATTCCAGATGCTGGAAATTATAAAACTGGATTTTTTAATGCTGGTTAACTGCTGGATTTGAGATGCTTCACCATCCTTGCACTTGGTAGAAGTCCCTTGATTGCCTTGAAGGCAAATCAGACAGAGGTGCCAAGTCTCATAATGAGCTGAAGAAAATGGAGCACAAGAAAGCCCAAGGCAGAGGGAAATTAAACACTGGAGCAGCTGAGCAGAGACTGATGCTGAAATAACCAGGGTGTTCTTTGGGGATAGAAGATGTGTTATGAAAGGTCATAATTAGCTGAAAGCAAAGCCTGTGGCCTGGAGCACTGAGCATCTTGCTGGCCCCTGTTCCTGCTCCACCAAACCAAAGCTGTGGGAAAGAACTGTCTGTGGAAGAACAGATTAAACTATTCCTTGTGAGGAAGAGTTTAGAACTTGTGAGGAAGAGTTTAGAACTTGTCCCCTGTCTGGGTTTTCCATTCCTTGTGACCACAAAACCAGGACAAAGCGAGTTTCCTCCCTTGGAGTGTGAGCAGTGAGCTGAGAACCTGCATTCCCCACCCTGCCATGGTGCCATCCCCAGCAGGCAGGGCTCAGTCCTGGCCATGGCCACTGTGCCAGGGGCTGTGTCTGCTCCACTGGCCTGTGTGGCCCTGAGGGAGGCACAGCTGCAGACTCTGGGCTGCAGTAGCTGCAGGCAGAACTGCTCAGGCATCCATGAGCACAACTCTGGCACCATTCAGGTGTTGGTATAAGATTTTCCTGGCTCAGCAGATTTAAAATTGCACTGTGCCATACACATTAAAATAAAAGTCAGAGCTGATATGGAAAATGCCACTGCTCAGTCAAGAGTCCTGCCTGATTTTAATTTTTCTTTTCCTTAAAAGAGCATTCCTAAGGCTATGAGATAGCTTGGAATGATTTCTGTGGGAATCCAAGCTTGTTACCAGTTAATGAAATACTCAGGGCACTCTTTTAAGATGTTTCTTTCGTGATTTGAAGGGAGGTGTGTGGCTGATGGGATGGACACTGGGAACAGAGTTTTGGGGAACATGAAGCCAGTGTTGCTGGTGATCCCACCCAAGATTCCCTGCAGGAACACTCACACAGCAGTGCAGCTGCTGATGGAGGGAAAACACTGACACCACCAGCATCCACCACCCAGAGGTGGAGAACAACCCCAGGACCAAAATCCCCTCCCATTGCAAGGCCTTGTCATTCCTTGTGCTTTACAGGTAAAACTCTAAGTGTGATATACTGGTTTTTGATTGCTTGCACCATACTGATGAGCACAGCAGCTGGTGGGCCAGGCCTTCCCTGCCCTGTTTCAAGCAGTTGGGCAGGAGCATTCTGAGCTTCCCAGAGTGTGAAATCACTGGATTGAGCAGCTGAGGATGCCAAGGCAGGGAGCAGAACCACCACAGATCAGGACTTGCTTGCCAGTGCATTAATGTGCTTAATAACCATTCAGCAGTGCAGGGTTGCATTCCAGGGCGTGAGCTCTTGTGGCACCTTGAAAGCACTTCCTGAATACTCAGGGACTTCTCTTTTCCCCCCAGTGCCTCCCAGAGCACCTGCAGAACATGTGGCTGGGTGGCTGCATGTGCACCACCCTCAGCTGCTCCGTCCCACAGCCCAGCCAGCGCCAGCCTGTCGGGGTTGGGTCGGGAGCCTGGTGCAAAGCAGCCCTGCAGCCCAGGGAACGAGGCTCCCACGTCCCCACAGCCCAGCTGAGACCTCTGGGCAAAGGCATCGCATGCAGGACTCAGCACTCTGTCCCTCAGAGTCCTCCCCGCTGGCTCTGCAGATCCCGCTGTTTGGAGGAACATTCACTGGAAAGGTAATGGCACAGTCTGACCAGTGCTCTTTCTGGGTGTCTGTTCAATTTCGAAATGGCTGTTTCAGATGTTTTCTTCCAGGCATTCAAAACTTCCTCTGCCTTTATACCCTTCCCTCTTGCTTCTCATCCCCCTGTTCTGTCAGTCCTTTGTCTCTCTGTGATGAAACACCACCTGAATAGTGAAATGGCTCGAGGTGACAGACCTGATGTTTTCTTAGTGCTTCTAAATTCCTCCAGTTCCCTCAAGTCCCTCAAGTCTGCTGCTTCTCCCAGGGTCTTAGAGAGGGACTGGTTAGTCCATTTTTGAGAGGGGACCCCATGGCACAGGTTTGTGTGCAGCTGTGAACACGTAGCATGGGTCACTCCTCAGCCTCCAAGGGCTGTATTGGACACCAGGCAGGATATTTTGAATGTATTTTACTTAAAATGGAACATTACTGCACAACAACCATGACAGCAGCAGAATGAGAGCAGGTAAGATGCCTGAAACAAGAAAAATATATACTACTCTTTCACTACTGTAAATTCCCACCTCATGTACAACTACTACATCTGCTTTCAGGTGATGGGGAAGGGTTATTTGGAGGGGAACCAAGGCACAAATCAGGGTGCTAACACCAAAGAGTACATTTCCCAGCAGCTGATGGTCTGATTTGGGGATTTGCAGTGAGGCTGAAAGCTTTTCAACCAGCTGGATATTAATTGCCAGGAATGGTGGATCCAAAGGCTGTAGCTGCTTGTTCCAACCAAGATGAAACCATTAAGTAATCTCCTCTAGAGAGGCAAATCTTGCACTGCCTCTGACAGGGCCTTCCCTCTCTCTGAGATATATTCTGCTATAAAGGGGAAAGGATGCTTGGAATCGATTAACCATTAGGAAATTATATTTGGTATTTAAGGTTTAGGGGTTTTTTAATGGAATCTTGAAAAAACCCAGTAGGAGTAACCCAACAACAGTTAATTTGTTTTCTTAATGAGTGGAAAATCCTTATGTAAAGCACAGGAGTTATCAAGCAGGATTCTCTTGCCACAGAACAGGTACAACACAGACAGTAGGATTTAAATTTCCTTCATGTTGTCTTCCTGCCTTAAAAATCGACCTTATTCCCATGGGAACCACCTTTTGCTCCTGTCATCTATCAGGCAGAGTGCACTGGTGAGGAGCTCCTGGGAGAGGAGGGACTGTGGGCACTTGGCTCCTGCTGAATGTCCCTGCAAGGACCTTGCCTGCAGCAAAACCCCCTGCAGGGCTGAGCCAGCAAACACGGGGGCACTGAGGACCTGAGGAAAGCAGGGACTGGTTTCCTGAGCCCTGAAACTGGGTGCATCTGGCCATGGTTTGGATCTCTGAGTCATTCAAGTCTGTTTTTATAACCAAAAGGAAATAGGCACGTCTGGATTGACATCAGAGATACCCCATAAAAAGCACAGCATCTGTGGCAAGGCTGTTCCTCTGCACGGGCTAGAAATGAGCTTAAGGTGGCAAACTTGCACTTAGACTATAATTTTATGAGTCTTCTTGGATCTTCCTCACTCAGAGCTATGGAGTGAGGGCCCTTCTCTCACTCCTGAGAACTGCACAGGCTGTGAGCAGCAAACAGGCTCTGGCCCATCCACTCAGCACACACCTCAAACAGGCAAAGGGTTGAACAGGGTCTGAAATGCAGCAGATGCACCAAATGCAGCCACTAAACCTATCAGAGACCTTGTACCCCCTGCTCCTTCCATAACATGGCCTTGTGAAAACCATCTCTTGGTCCATTCTTTCTTCCTGTGTGGAACAGATGTTTGCCAGCATCAGTCTGGAATGTTCCATGGGTGAGACCCAGCTCCTCTTTTCCACTGATTTGTTTTCCTGGTTTCTCTCTCTTCCAATTTACCTGACACAGCAGGGATCCCAGTCAACTGCTGGGATCTCCTTAGTCACATTTCTTTGGTTCACTGTATTTCTTAATCCAAATCCACATTTGTGCTGCCTTCCCTGCCTTCCACATCCAGCAGTAAAGTGCTCTGACCTGTTCAGAGAATCTCTGCAGAAGCCTTTCCTCAGGCCAGGCCTCTGACAAAGCATCTCTTCCAAACCAGCCCTGGTCCTGCTGTGTCCCCTCATACAGCTTTCCTCACTCCATTGCCATGGATTTTCTGGCTCTTGGGAAAAGGAGCACAACCCTTCCCTCGGGTTCCTCCTCATTGGGTGCTGGATGAGTTACCTTTCTGATCCCTCATCTCTCAGCACTGAGGGGTGAAGGTTTTGCCCTCTGGTCCTACAGCAGGCTCTTCACCTCCCTGGAGAGCTGCTTGCCCTGCTTTGGGGAGCCTGGGCTTGGCATCCCCCTCTCATGTGTGTTTTGGGATCCCTGCACTGCTCTGCCCTGCTGAGCCGTGGAGGGGTTAATGAATTTGTGCTCATCTAGCTCTTTGAAGATGAAAAGTGCCATGGAAGGGCTCTGTTATTGTTAGCAGGTATGAGGAGGCCCGTCCCAGCCCCAACCGTATTGTGTTTGGCCACTGGATGTCACAGCTGCTCAACACACAATGCAGCTGAAAGCAGAAAGTGCTTACCCAGCAATGGGCAGCAGCAATTTCCAGAGCCTGTACTTGTTCTGTGCACACTGCTTGGTTGTCAGGGGGCTTGGGGGCTTCTCCTCTGGTTGTGCCCTGCTGGTGTTGGTTTGCAGAGAGACTGAGCAGCAGCTGGGCCTCTCTGCCTGTGGATACACGGGGAGATCAGGAGCAAAAGGAGCATTTTTCTGGGAGGAGATTCAGATTTGTGTAACACACTCATAGCACAGTGTCTGAGAGGGTGAACAGGTATTTGGGCATGTTGACAAGCTGCTTTGTCACCAAATTATTCCTTCTCTATCCCCCCACCATCCAGTGCACAGCATAAAGCCCTGGAATGATGGGAACATTTCTCCAAGGCCCCCTCTCTACAGCACTCCTTCAATCCCCACACTCAGCCACATTCCTGTTCCTCACACCAAGTGCAGAGGGAGGTTTGACCTCCCCCTTCCTCATCCTCCCTTCATCTTCTGGTTTCTTTCAAAGCCTCAAGCAGAGATACAGAACATGAAGCCACTTTCAGCAAAGTCCATAGAGCAGCCCTGCAGACACATTAAAGAACTGTAATTACATTTCCTGGAAATGAAAATGAAGAGGGATTATTGGACCATGTTCTCTCCTTTTTCCAGCACCACCTTGTCCTTTTCTCCACCCTGGGGACACAGGAGGGAAAGGCTGCTCGTGCCCACAGTGCAGTGAGGTGATCACCACCCCTGAAGTGATGGGAACATTAAAAAGGGCAAACTATTTGAAGATAATCCAAGGGTTATAGCTATAACTGAGAGTAATTGGCTGAAACTGAGCAAAAGAAAATTTAGGTTGACAATGAACTGCAGGTAGATAATGCTGAGACCTGTTAGACCATGAAATGCAGTTCACAGAGGGAACCTCTCTGCTTTCAAATGGGCAAATCCTGCTTGTAGGAGCCCTGGTGTAAATCTCTGCTGTCTGTCTCTGGCAGCCCCCAAGCCCATTTCTACCACAAAGCTTCAGTAGAATCAATAACTGTATCTGAATTTATAGCAGGAGAAGGTAAAGGTGTCCCTGCCCATGGCAGAGGGTTGGATTGGATGATTTTTATGTCCCTTCCAACCCAAACCATTCTGTGATTCTATGATTAAATTTAGTCAAACACATAAGATAAAGGAGGTCTAAAGGGATTGTGTGAGCTGGAGAAATGAATTCCAGCACTTTTCTACCTCTGTGATCTCTGCATGTGCTTGAAAACCAGGGGGCAAAAGGAGGGGAAAATAAACATGGGCAAAATTTCAAAGAAATGAGGGCCAGTTTTGGAAGGAAGATGTAAAAACATTACAGAAATTGCTGAATTAAAGGATCTCATGCTTCAATCTGCACAGCCACTGCCAGCTTTCCTCATGGGTCTGGGCCTGCCTGCACTGGCTGATTTGGGTCTTTCATAAAACTTGTGTAGGCTCTGGATTCTTTCACTCATCCAGCACGACCTCAGCAAAGAGAGCTCTGTTTGAAGAGGTTTTAGACTCACTTAGGAAAACCTGGATAGCCTGATTGAAGGCAATCTGTCCATCTCACATCAAACAGCCTGTTCTGGTCAAATGTTTGCTGGACTGGGCAGTGATGCAGCTCTTACTGCAACTCCCGAGGAAATTCCTGCTGATTCAGAGGGAGAGGAGTTAACCCTTTCAAGTTCTGGGTCAGAGGAGCACTGAGGTTTTGAGCCAGCTGCTTCAATGCCATGTCAAGGTTTTAATGTGGCTCCCAATCCTCAGAATGCCAGACTTGAGCTGAGCTTTAGGCCAGCGAGGACAGAGAGAATAGCCTGGGAGAAGCAGGATTTGAAAGATGGCAAAGAGTCAGGGGAAACTGTAGAGATAAAAGTGAAGTGCATGGAAGCCAATGATGTGGGATAAAAGGCTTATTTCCTACTGCAGTGGAGGCAGGAGGGGGAGGCTGAGGTCTGTGTGAGAGCAGCCTGCCTTTGGGAAGAAATCAAGCCAAGAATATTCCTGGCTGAGATACACAACGTTAGATTTTCTCCCTGGCTAAATCTGGTGCAGAGAGGGGTCCTGTCAGACCCCCAGTGTTCCCCTGTAAGCCACCAGTTTCTCTCAAGCACAGCCCTGCTGTGCTCTCTGCAGTTCCAAGCACTGTGTCCATGCTGCTCTCTAGCAATTAGATTGGGGTAGTAAAAGAGCTGACTAAAGACAAGCCTCAGGCCAGCCAGGTTTAATTCCACATTCCCTAAAAAGGCTCCAAGAACCAAGCAGCAGTGGTTGATGAGTGCAATACTTTATACAGGTATACAGGGGAAGGACTTCCATGATATTCAGCTTGTAGCTGGAAGCTTAATATCCAAATACATTTGATGAACTTAATTAAAATTATTGCTCTGTCCTAACTCCAACCAAATCCATACTTAGTGCCCTTAGTAAATCCTCTCCCCACATTGCTGTGTCTTCACAGGGTCACAGAATGTTTTGGGTCTGAAGGGACCCAAAGATCATGGAGTTCCAACCCCCTGCCATGGGCAGGGACACCTTCCACCATCCCACCTTTCTCAGGGCCCAGCCAAAGGCACTGACACTCGAGCTAACAGAGATGTGGGTTTGGATGTGCTGAGCACCCACAGCTCCTGCTGATGGCAAGTGAAATGTCACAAATGTTGCAAAAGCGCCATTAAAAATTAATTCCCTGTCATCTCCAGTTTCCTGGCACTGGTAGATTCCCAAATGGGCTTTATTTCCAGCCCTTTGTGCAGACTGGGCTGGCTGATCAGTGAAGCACAGGGCAAGGGAAGCAGCTTGTCACTGGGTGCCACCCATTCCCACTCTCCTGTGCACACACAGGCAGGTGACAGGAGGGCAGAGGTGACCTCCAGGGCCTGACTCTCTTCTTCACACCCTCCTGTGCTGCTGTGTGGAATCCTGAAGTGTAAAGAGGTAGAAACTCCCAAAATTTCTCCCTCAGCTAATTTCAAAGCCTATTTACCCAACTGGATACACAAGGATTAAGAAGTGCATTGCAGGGCATGTTTGCTTAGTTTAGTTCTTACACAGTTCAGTGCAACTGTCAGAATAAATGACTTCTTCAGAGGAAACAGGAAAAAACCACATTTGGTTAATCAACTCAATATTACAGCAGTTCTCAAGGATTAAATATGCACTGCACAAACCAGCAGACCAGGAAAGGCCTTTTAACATTAACAATTCGCTTGCAAAGAATAAGATTTTGAATAAAAAACCTGCTTCTGTCCTTCAGCACAGCCTAGTCCTAGAAATCTGAGTTCCCAGGCAATCTGTAACTCACCTGTGGCTCTTCCTGTTGAATTGCTCTTCTTAAGTACCTTCAAAGAATCACAGAGCGGGTTGGGCTGGAAGGGGACCCTGAAGATCATCTCATTCCAACCCCTGCTAGACCAGGTTGCTCAGAGCCCCATCCACCTGGCCTTGAACTCTTCTAGGGATGGGGCACCAGGGGGAATGAAGTGGGTGAAAAAGGATTTCACTTGCCTCCCAAGTCTGGACTACCCTCCATTCACTTATTTCTTCACCACTGGTACCTGCTCATTGCTGAGGGATGATTGGAGGATCCTCAGGATCTTTAGTTGTTTCTGGTGGCTGGTCCTGTGAGGGTGGTGAGGAACTGGCATAGGTTGCCCAGGGAAGTCGGGGATGTCCTCTTAGAGAGGCCAGAGCATGGCCACACCAGTCCCTCTCCCTCCCTGATCCTCTGCTGCTTCTCAGCCCTTTCTGCTTCCTCTGGTAACTCTGCTATCAGGCTGAGCAAGTCACCCACCTGGTCACACCTGCTGCAGCTGCTCTCACTGCTCAGGACTCCCCACAGCCTGAAGCCTGGATGGCTTTATGGGGTTTTTTGCATGTTTTCCATGGTTTTTGGGGAGCTCCATCAGGGTCACCACATCTTTTTGGGTGAGTTTAGAAGGTATGGCCCCACGCTGGGCAGACACTGTATTTGAGCTCTCTTAGCAAGTGCAAAGACCAGCAACTAAACAAAGTGTGCTGCAGCTCCTCAGTGCCCTACCTGCCCAAACTGCCACCAAACTGCTGTGCCACGTCCTCCTGATGCACCAAGCCCTGCTTTCCCCCTTCTGTTTGCCAGAGCTGGTTAAATGTCCCTGCTGCTCCTGGCAATGCTCCCTCCCCACCTGACTGGCTCCTGACAAGGCTCTGAGGGGCTGCCCAGCTGTCTCAGAGCTGAATAACCCCCCCTGCACAGCTCAACCTGACCCTCACCCCCCAACTTACCTCACCAACTGACTGAAAATCACCTTACTCCTGAAAATTCCTCTGCCTTATTCCTGAAAATAATTGCAAGTCTTATTGCAAGTGGCAGGGCCGTGGTGAACAGGAGTGCTGAGCTTGCACCAATCTGAGCTTTCTGGCCAAATGTCACCTGAAACCACCAGCAAAGCTCTGCTGGCCTGAGGGGCAGCTGGAGCTCTTCTCATTACCAGGTGAAAATTCCATTCCCGGGGAGATTTCTGCTCCCCTTTTGTTCTAAACCCATGGGTTTCTGGGGCACTGCTGGGCAGGAAGGGCTCTCAGCAGTGTGCCATTCCTGGGGGGAAGAGAAGGTTTTTCAAAGGGAATGGCATTTGCTTAGTAACAGGATACAAAAGGGCAGGCAGAGTATCCATGGTGTGTTCCCTGTCCTTCCAAGGGACTTTTTTACTGGATCGTTTGCTTGGGACAGATTTTTGAGGCAATCAAGTGTCTGAAGATGTTCAGATCAGCTACTGAAGTCCATAAGAGCATTTAGACATCTGTTCCCTGCGAGTTTTCATTTGAATTCCTATACGTTTTTTAAAAAGCCATCAGGGTTTTGGGGTCGTGCACTATGCCTGCATCTCCCAACAGTCCAAACGGATTTTGAGAGCTCTGAATTTTTCAAAGGTTGCAAATCCCTCCCATTCAAAACTAGGTATTCACTGACTGGGAAGGTGTTGAAAGCAAAGTGCTTTGAGTTCTAAGGCTTGGGGGGTGTGGAATGCTTTTAAACCTGCCCTCAAAAGTCTAATTTTTAAAGGATCTCAGTGTGTACAGTTTTGATTTATAATAAGATTGTGAATATTCGGGGCTTTTCGCAAACCAGTTCCTTCAATGCTGCCTCGCTGGGCTCTTTGGTCCATGTGTTGAGGATACATTTGGCTGTCTCAGGACAGTGTTGGAGGTCTGTGCTGCCTGTTTTTGCTTACAAAGCTCTGTTTTACCGATACTTGCAACGAAGCTTTTCAGCCCATTCATCAGGAATGAATGGCCAGGCAGGGTGGGCAGAGCCGGGGTCAGACAGCGACTCAGCTCAGCTTTGGCCGTCGGGGCAAACCTGGCCCGTTCGGCTTAGGAAGAGGGTCAGGAAAGCTGACTGGCCAAATATGTTATCTCCATGGCATTGTTTGCTGTGAGTGGTTGGGATGGGTGAGGAGAAGGGCAGGGTGGGTGGCGGAGAGGCCAGACCTGGAGCAGTAAATGGGTGTTTTAGAGCCACTCACTTGCCAAGGCTGCTGGAAAAGCCATAATATACTTGGGGTGGGGGAAGTCTAAGAAGGTGAGATGGTGCACCAAAGGTGTGG
>JAWWEV010000056.1:6103494-6126001 GCA_035583235.1 Hafferia zeledoni
TATTTCACAGCAGATGATGCAAACCTGAGATACGAACACAGGAGTGGGAAGGGTTCACTCAGCTCCATCAGGGCTGAAGGACAGGCAGGACATGCAGCTGCTGTTCTTGCTGCAGTGGGCCCTGCTGCTGCTGCTTGCATTTTGTTTGAGTTCAGGGAAATAAAAACATTTTGTTGTTACATTTTCTGTTTCTTGCTGGGTATCTTTTAGGGTGCTTTTAGATCTAGAGTGATGGAATATGTTTTTGGTGAGAAGTAGAAAATTGTTGTTATCTCTAACTTCTGTAAGTGTATGTTATATTGTAGTCTACTCTTAATTTTCTCTTTTCTCTAGAAATATCTATAGTTAGTTTAAGTTTAAACGAGTTTCTAGTTTTTTCCTTCTCCCTTTTCTCGGCCAGGGGGAGAGAACCTGACTTTGTATTGAGCAGTTGGCACTTTGCCAGCTCAGCCCAAGGCAGTTTCTAAAGGCCTCCCCCCGTGTGCTCTCCCCGCAGGTTCAGTGACCCTCATGTGGCTCGGAGCTGCCCTCCTGCTCCTGGTGCCCCTGAGCTGCTCTCACCTCCCGCACTGGACATACCAAGGTAATGAGCAACGAGGCTCTTTGGGCGTTGCTGCTGCTGAGTTCGCTCCATCCCTTTTGTGCTGCAGAAGCGACACTCGGCTTGGCTCTCCCTTAGTGACAGATCGCAGAGCAGCTCATTTATTCCACTTTATTGATGCCGCTGTGTCTTGAAAGTGATTCCCTTCAATGTCACCCCTTTTTACTCCTTTGTGTGGTTAGGAGACATTGTCAGGGTTGGCAGCACAACGAGGTTCAAACAATGGGGGAGATCTTTACTTGTGTTGGAAGAAAAGCTGCCCTTTGGATGATCCTGGAAGGGAAAGCTTTAAATACTGCCTACTTCTTATTTTATTGTCACAATCCAGGCAGTACAGAGCACTAAGAAGTCCTTATTTGCGTATTTATACTTTTTGTGAAGATTTCTCTGAATTGCATTAGTTTCAGGGAGTTGATTGCAGGGCTCACTGAAGGAAATGTTAATCCTTTTATGATCTTCAGTGAGCTGGGGATCAAGCTAAGCCGAAGTTGAATAGTTGCAATAGGGCAATTGCTCTTTCCCTAGTTAAAAATAGCAAATTGCTGCCAGTTCCTGATCCTAAGTAGAGTCTTCCTGCCTTTTGCCCTGGTCCTATTCACTCACACGGTTGAGAATCGAATTGCACACCTCTGGCAGTTGAGACCATTTAAATCCCCATTTCCATGTAAACTCTGCTCCTCTTTGTGGAGGTCCAATCTCCAGCGATCATTAAGCTGTTGCTGCAATGCAGGTTTCTTACTTTGCTGCACAGTTGTCCTGCAGACAGAATAATGTGTATTTTCACTCCAGGGAAGGCAAAGCAACCTTTTATGGCTGCAGCTCCTGGTGTTATAATAATTACATTGACGTTTCCTGCTGGCAAATGAGGGGAGTTCTGTGCTCCTGACTAACAGCACTTCTCACCACATCCCTCTAACCTCGCCTTGCTTCCCTCCACACAGAAGGAGAGCTGGATGAAGAGCACTGGGGGAAGCACTTTCCAGACTGTGCTGGCAAGCACCAATCTCCAATTGACATCCAGAGGAAAAAAGTGAGGTACAACCCCCTGCTGCTGCAGCTGGAGCTGAATGGCTACGATGGGCCTTTGCAGGGGGATTTCAAGATGACCAACAATGGTCACTCTGGTAAGACTGGGGGGATGTCAGGCCCATGGCAGGGCAGGAATTCACTGTTTGAACCATGGAAATGCTATTCACAGACAATGCCCTTTTTTTTGTTTTTTGAACTCACCTTCCTTTGCATCTCACTTCATTCCCCTCTCCTAGTTTTGCTGTTTTCCCCAATCCCATAGGAAAGCTCCCCAGAAACACATACATAAACCACAGGAATAAAAGGCAGGCAGGTTTCTGCGAGGTATTTTCTCTGTTAGACCTGAAAAGGCAGTCAGAACATTCTAGACTGACCCTTTCTTTTAATGTGCTCCAAGACAACAGGACTACAGGAGTGTGTGGTATTTGGGGCACACTGTGGCTCCTCTCTGCATTCAAGAAATGCATCTTCTGGCCCTGTGCATTAGTAAGAAATGGCAGGAGTGGAAACCCAGGCTAGGTTAGATGTAGGTCACAGAAAGTACAGCCCAGAGGAGGATCCCCCCCTGACAGCCAGAGGATTCACATCTTGGGTCCCAGGAAGGGAAAATGAAGCACAGCACAGGTTAAAAGCCTGGCCTTTGGCCACACAGTTTCAGGGCAGGGCTGGTAATTTAGGAGATCCCAGATTCCCCTGCTGCAATCTGTAATTCACTGTCTAAATAATTCATCAGCTGGCACTGTGGGGGGAATGCTGAAGGACTACAGATGAGCAATGAGAGGATTTTCTAATGGCTGCAGTGGGGAGGGAATGAGTGTTTTTGAGAAGGTGTTTGGAACATAAAACTCTTAGCTCTTTAATCCTGCATGTTCCTCTCTGTAACAGAGAGAGAGAAATACGGTGTGAGAGCAAGGGAATGAAGTGATGAGAGACAAACTGCCTTCAGAGGAAGATTGTGTTTCTGAACACCATAACTCCTGTTTGTGGCCCACCCAGACTCAGCACTCAGCTCGAAGCTCTCGTGTCAGCACTGCTGCCCTGCCTGCCTAGACATTAATTCTTGCAGGTTTAGCTTTTCTGACTATTTTGCCTCTTCTTTTGTTAACTTCCCAACAATGATTTTCTGGTGCAGGGCAGTTTCCTAAAGCACAGAGACAAACGACTGCCTCTATTCACAGCTCCTGTGAGTCAGGCTGGGCTTTTCTACTGGCTTCAGTGAGATGGGCCAGGGCAGCAGAATCTCTCAGGGAAAACACTCAGCAGATCTGAAAGGGACAGGAGATGGATTTATCAGCAGGACTCTCCTTACAGGCTCTCAGGAGCCAAAGCCCAAATGTGTCACCTAAGAAACCAGATACATTCCCTCTGTAGCTGTGCTGTTACCAGGCTAAACCCCCCCGACAAAGCCTGTTTGCAGCAGTGCAGAGTCTGAGTACAGACACACTCCCACAGAGTGAGAGAACTCCAGGACTGGGCTGGCTGCAGCCATTGCAGTCTCCAATCCTGGGGTTTGTTTCAGTTCAGATCGATTTGCCACCCACCATGAACATCTCCAGAGGGCTCCCAGGCCTCTACACAGCTGTCCAGATGCACCTGCACTGGGGTGGCCTGGACCTGGAGACCAGTGGCTCGGAGCACACCATAGATGGGATGAGATACTTTGCAGAGGTGCGTGAGCAGAGTGGGCTGGAGGGAGGGGGCACTGCCCTCTGCCAGCTGGGAAATTGGATGGTGCAGCCTCCAGAGCCTGCAGGATGCAGTGCAGAGGCAAGGGGGGGAAACAGGGCTCCCAGAAATGCAGGTGGTTGGTGCAGTGCAAGGGCTGAGTCTGATGGTGCTGGCACAGAAGACTCCAAGAAAAGCCATTGCAACAGCACTGATGTCCTCCAAACCTGGTGTTGTTCCCTCACATTCATCACAAACCTATTAAACTAAAGGTCTCTTTGGCCATGCTGTGAGGCACAAGCAGCAGGAATTGGGAAGGTGACTCTCCCTTCAGTCTGTCTTGAGCCTCTAAAGCACCCAGGAAGCCATTCATCACTTGTTGCTAAATGACCCTGTCTCATCTCCCGACAGCTGCACATTGTCCATTACAACTCTGCTGACTACTTGAGCTTTGAAGAAGCCAAAGACAAACCCAACGGGCTGGCTGTGCTGGCCTTCCTGTATGAGGTAGGTTTGATGCCCAGGGGTCACTGTCTGTGCTAAAAGCTCAGTCCAGACACAAGCAGGCTGTGCCAGGTTTGTACACCTCTCCTAAGAGATGGTGTCTGCCCCCACTTTAGGGAGCTGTGCTGCAGCAGGACTGTTCTTCCCTGGGGCCATCTGGGGTTCACACAACACCAGCCAACAGAGCTTGGGAGCCCCAGAAAAGCTTGCCCCATAGGCAGTGCAGATGGGATGTCAGGTATGACAGCTGGGGCTTCCCTGCTGTGCAGGTCACAAAACTCTTGATCAAGTTTCTGTGCTGTGTTTAGGATGGGCACTTTGAGAACACCTACTACAGTGAATTCATTTCCAAACTGGCAAGAATCAGGTTTGCAGGTAAGACCTGGGAATGCCTTTCTCCCTCCCTGATATTCTCAAAGCCTGTATGGAGGTTGTGGGTCTGGGGACAGACATTTTCCTGCTGCTTTGCTGGCAGTTTCATGGCTGAGCATCCTCAGCCATGCCCATCTCCACGCCATCCCTGCCCACATGGCTCCAGCAGCAGCTGGGCGGTGGGGAAGGTGCTCAAGGCAGCAATAAACAGACTCCTGGTAGGTCTGCAGCACCAAAGAACAGCTCCCTGCACTCTGTACCCCACTAATGCTTCCTGGGAGGACCAACAGGCACTGGCTGGGCACTGAGGTGCAGGTGCCACCACCCCAGGACCCAGATATCTCCAAATGACAAACCCCAGACCCACTGAAAGGGCCATTCATTTCCCTCCACCTTTTTCCAGTTCTACCAAAGGTCTAATAAACAACTGCTGTGGTCGAAGGGGTTTGCCAGCCCCAGCCCTACCAGCACTCCCCTCTCTCCTCACTCCCCATTCATTGCTAATGTTGCCTCTCTGCTCCCTTTGAGGTCAATCAACAACGCTCAACTCTCTGGATGTCCAGGCCATGCTGCCAGAAAACCTCTGGCACTTCTACAGGTACCAGGGCTCCCTGACAACCCCTCCCTGCTCTGAGAGTGTCATCTGGACAGTCTTCCACACTCCCATTGTCCTGTCACACACACAGGTGAGTGGTAGCTCTTACCAGCTTCTCTTTCCTTCGTGCTTCACCTTTCCACACCAGTTTCTCCTTCAGTCCTGCAGGGATTTTGGGACCAGCTTCACAGAGGAGCTAACAGGGCATGTCTCACACAGAGATTTTGGGATATAATTCCTGAGCAACTGGAATGACAGGGGGCTGTGATGACACTGTGATGCTACATCACAGCAAGGTCAGGTTGTGTAGAGCAGCAGGTTACCTGAGGTCTGGTCACTGATAACAAAGCTCTCTGCTTTGTTAAGCTCAGCCACCCTGAGCACTACAGAAAGGAAAAGACCAGGGGAATCAACAAGGCAAAACCCCTCCAAAAACATGAAAGAGCCACTCATAACAATAAAATAATTACAGAATAATTGGCACATTTTTATAAGGTATGTCAGGGTTTTTCCTTGTCTAGACTTACACTGCAAGTAATGTTTTTAAGGTAATAAATAATAAAGAAGCATCAGAAACATTTTCTTCGAGGCGAAGAGCAAGATAAAATTGAGACTACAGTGGAGGATCACAGTATGTTCTCTTTGAAAAAGAAGTACTCCTTCTGGTAGGGGGAAGGCTGGAAGGCACTTGAGAGAAAGCTACAGAATAGCAGCACAATCTCCATGCATGCACACCATCAGGTGTTCCAAACCTCCCTCAGGCAAAATATCTTATCCTGAA
This sequence comes from Hafferia zeledoni, assembly GCA_035583235.1. Lineage (NCBI taxonomy): Eukaryota > Metazoa > Chordata > Aves > Passeriformes > Thamnophilidae > Hafferia > Hafferia zeledoni. Next base: position 6,109,042 of record JAWWEV010000056.1, read on the forward strand.
TTAGCTGATAAGAGCCCGTCCTGTTCGGTTCCTTTCCCTTGCTAATACCCAGCAGGAGATCCTGAGGATTCCCGTGTAACCAGTTGCTGAGTTTAACCCTGAGCTGCAGGATCTGCCCTGCACTCTCAGGCAGAGCTGCTGTTCCCTCTGCCCTCTAAGATGCCTGTGTTGCTGCCAGATCAGCCTCCTGGAGAACACCCTGCTGGACTGGCAGAACAGGACCCTGCGCAACGACTACCGGCACGCCCAGCCCCTCCACGGCAGGGTGGTGGAGTCCTCCTTCACAGCCAGAGCCCCCCAGGGTAAGGGGGCAGCAGCAGGACTTGGGCTTACCTGGGGAGGGGCAGGAAACCTTCGTGGGAGGTGTTAAGCTGGAGTTTAGATGTGCTGGAGATCACCTTTCCCAGGAGCAGCAGTGGGGGTGTCCCGTGTGCCTCTTCTCTCCCTGCCAGCACACTTGGCTTCTGAAGGTGCAGGGGTGGCTGCAGGGTGTGTGCCAGCCCTGTGTTCTGACAGTTTGGGCTGTCACAGCTCTCCGAGGTAACTGGTTCCACATGGCATCACAAGGATCCTCAGCCCAGGTGTGTCTGCATCCAGGTGGGTGGGGGGTGGGATCAGACAGGCACCACACAGAGAGATGCTGCGTTTTTAAATCAAAGCTTTTCCCCAAATTAGAAAAGCTCCTGTGTGTAGGTCATGGCCTTCTGTAAGTTCAGCTGTCTGATTGCTCTAGCACAATGTCATCCAGAGGAATTCACCCTTAGACTGGATCAAATCCAGATGCAGCTCCAAGACATGAAGACAGAGTTGCTGAATGGAATGAGCCACACAGGTAAGAAACACAAGCTATGGAGCCCAGCCTACCTGGGGAGAGTGAAGAGCCCATGTCCTGCTGACCTTGATGGCCTAAATCAGTGACAGGTTTGGGACTGATAAGTGCAGGTAGAATTTTGTGCCATATCAAGGCCTGCTGATGGAAATCCTTCAGTTAAAGCACTGTTGTGGCCAGCCCTAATCCAGATACTCCCACAGCAACTGGAGCTTTCCCTGCAACACGTAAGCACATTTTTACAAACACTGAAAAATTTTAGCTCCCTGTTCCCCCAGGATAAATAATCATCACCTCTATTTTATGCACTATGAGAAAAGAGAAAGAAGGAAGGAAACAAAGCAATTTTCCCAAACAGTTGGGAGGGGGAGCTCAGCTTTTCATCATTTCAATCTCTTTCCCTGTTGGCACAACACACACCAGCAACTGTGGCTCAGGACAGCTCAGAGCAGTTCCTGTGGGTGCAGTTCTTTGGGATTTGGGCTTATTTACAGGCACGGCAGGCAATGTGACCACTGGCTTTTGGGTCTTTCAGGTATTAAATCCAGCACTTTTCCAGCTCTCTACTTCCCCGTGGAAAACATTGAGAGCTTTGTGGATGTCCATCCCCTCCAGGACATGTCCCTCCAAGCCTTCACCTTGTGTTTCTGGGCAAAAGCCCAGCACAGTGGGAGCCAGACCATCCTGTCCTACTCCACACGGGAGAGGGACAACGAGCTGCTGGTGACAGTGGGCACAGAGCTGGGGCTGTGGGTGGGAGGCCATTCCATCAGCTTCCCCCTGCACCCCGAGGCACAGGACTGGCTGCACTACTGCATGGCCTGGGCCTCCCAGTCGGGAATGGCCCACCTGTGGCTCAATGGAGCAGCCAGCAAAGCAGTGAGTATCCAGAAGGGCTATGTGAGCCAGCCTGGAGGGGTGCTTGTCCTTGGGAAGGACAGGGACACTCTCCTTGGGACCTTCTCCAATGGCTTTGCAGGGTGGATGGCCCAGGTGAACCTGTGGAGCCGCGTGCTGAGCCCTGAGGATGTTCGGGCGCTCGCCCTGTGCAGAGCAGAGCAGCTGAAGGGGGATGTCATAGCCTGGGGAGAGACCCCCCTGAGCCTCCTCGGGGGGGTGGTCCTGGGGGCTGACACCAGCTGCCAGTGAGCACAACCTCTGGGGTTTATTTAAGGCATCGGGAGAATCTGAGCTGCTTGCTGGGGAAACAAAAACTGAGAACATGTGCTTGTTCCTCCTCCTGCTTTGTAGAGGCTCACTGTGCACCTGCTGGTGCTCCAAGGGGGTTTTCCAAGACAGCAAAACCTCCATCAGTGGGATAGAGGTAAAGAGCAGCAGAACTTGGCACAGTTCAACACCTTGGGTTGTCACATCCCTCCTAGCAGTTATAGATCCCCATGCATAGATCTTCCTTCATGCCAAAGAGCTTCTCTCCTTGGTCAAAGGAGCCACTTTCTCCAATAAAATTTCTCTGCCATCCTTCACCCAGTCTCAGTTTCTCACCCTCCTCCTGCACATCTTTCCTTCTGTTTATCACCATCAGCTCACCACCCTGCAGACACATCAGATAGAAAGGAGAAGTAAAGCAGCTCATATGCAAACCTTGTGCCTTGGCCAGGGACAGGCTTTGCCTTCTTTTCTGTAATGGATGTAGAGACAGAACAGGAAAAGAGCTTCTTTTTCAACACATATATCACAAATCTGAGGGCAGGTATAAAACTCATTTTCTAAGGTTAAAGTAAATCATGTGAAGGACTCTCCATCAACAATACAAAATCCATGCCAGGCTGTTCAACAATTCTGGTTTTTCCAAAGAGAGGGCAGCACCCTCATATAACAAATTCAGTTGTGTTTCCCTGTGCTGGACCCTCCATCCAGGAGTGACAGTTGCTCAGAGGAATGTGGTGCACTCCCTGCACACCATGGCCCAAGCACAGCCCAAGGGCTGGCTCTGTCACCTGAGACTTGTCAGGACATCAGGGACATTCACCACCTCCTGACATCTTGTCCTCCTGACAGGAACTGAGCTGGCTGAGGACATTGTCCAAGTTGTAGATTGGCAGCATTAGGTTTGTGGCTGCACTCAAAGGTCTCTTCCAGCCTTAACAATTCTGTGTTTCTCAGATCAGTGTCAAATGATGACTCCATGTGTTTTGTTCTCCCACTGAACAGATCCTGAGGAATGTCCCTGCCAGGTCAGACACTGGGCTGGGTCACAGTTTGCTGCTGGACATCCCTTTCCTCTCTGCCTGCCCACCCGGGACAGTGCAGAAATCCTTCAGCTCCTCTTTGTTTTCCTGAATCTCCACTTTGTTCCTCTTGGCCATGATCCTGTTGATTTCCATGAAGGTTTTGTTCTTAGTCTCAGGAACGATAAAGAAGATGTAAACCACAGTGGCCAGGCAGATGGCACAGAAGATGAGGAAGCTGTAGGGCCCCAGCCCAGCCTAGGACAAGGACAGGAGAGAGCAGGGATCAAGGAAACATTCCAGGTTTGGACATGCTGAACCCTGCACTGGCTACAGAAAATGCAGCCACAGTGGTGTGCCCACATTGCAAGTCAAACAACCAGAAGTTGGGGTAGTTCTAGATTCTCTCTTCTAATACCACCAACACGGGTTTACTGGAAACCACCGAGGATTTACTGGAAAAGGAGGGTGAATCAAACTAAACTCACCAGCTCCCTGTGCACAGGCCAAAGTCAGCACCTGCTGCAGTTTATGGGTCCCTGCTGGGGACCAGTTTGAGTGGGACACCCAGAGATCAAATCTGAAACAGGCTCCTTGGGACACACACCAAGGGAACACAGGGAATTTGCCATCTTTTCCAAGCTCCTGAGTTCAGGATGAGACATTCACCTGGCAAAGTACCAGGCATGGACCTCCCAGTCAGGAATGGCAAATCCATGGCTCAAACCCACCTTTCTTTTAAAGCCTGTGCAACAGACTGGGTGATAAGAAAATGTTAACACCAGTTCCTTGCCCTGCATACAAGTGCTGGGAACCAACAGGGGCATTTACAGCTCGGGGGATTAAAAAGCCTCTCTGTAGGAACACAGAGGGGTGAAGAGATGATTTTAAGCTGAAGTTTTGCCCTGCTGTGTGGTTGTGTCTCACCTCCATGTAGAGGAACACCAGCCCCACGGTGAAGTTGCTGAGCCAGTGCACAGAGCCCCCCACCATGAAGGCTGCAGGGCGGGAGGACTGCAGGAACATCTCCGTGATCATCACAGCGGGAATGGGACCTGCAAGGCAGCTGCATGTTTGGGAGTCCCAGAGGCAATTCCCCACTCTGAATTCCTAATTGCACTGTTCACTTCAGTGCCAGGCAATTGATTCTTACTAATAGTGTTTGGAAGTGCCCAATAAATCAAATAAGGATTAAATTAATTAAAAAAAAAAAAAAAAACAAAACAAAACCAAACCCAAACCAAAACACAAAACCAAACCCAGGGCAATGAAATGACTCCATGGTGTGTGGCCACACAGAGATGAAGTTCAGTGTCCATGGATGAGCTCTACAAAGGTTTGGGGTTGGAATTGAACACAACACTTGGCTTTCCAAAGCTTGTGGAGCACTCTGGACAGGCTGTGCATACTCACTGGGTCCCAGGGCATGGCCAATGATGTAAACAATGACACACCCTATGCTGAAGTAGGACATCCAGGACACGGTGGGCTGTGAGGGATTGAACCACAGGTTAGATGTGGCTCCTCTCTGAAGATCACCAACACACTCAAGACACTGTTTGTGTAAGATTTGAAGGCATTCTGTGGCCAGTGGCACCCTCCAATGTCCATAATTAGCCACAAAATCACAGCCAACAAATGGATGTAACAGGTATCAGGAATGTGACAGACTGGGAGGAGTGTTCAGACAAGCAGCACCACAGCTTTCACTGGCTTTGCTTTAGGTAGGTGTACAAGAGACCTTTCCTACTGTCCCCTCTTCCCCAGGGTGTGGAAGTACCTTCAGAATATCCCCCTGGCCTGCTCCCTGGAAAGGTGGGATCACCTGAGCCACTCCTACACACCTGGAGGTTGAGGGCCAGAGTTAACAGGGCACAGGAAGCACAGCACAGCACAAAGCCAGCGAGGAGGAGGATCCTCCTGCCCAGGGATTCCACAATGAAAACCTGGAAGAGACAGGAGAGAGTGAGAGACCATACACCTGGGGCTCAGCAGCTCCTCCAGATGCCTCCAGCCAGGGGACACCATGGCACGTGTCATGCAAAGCATCTCAACTATGTGTAAATAACATCCCAGTGGGAAGTGTCCCTGCCTGTGGCAGGGGATTGGAACAAGAGGATATTTAGGGTCCATTCCAACCCAAATCATTCTGTGGTTCTGTGATTTTATGAACCTGAATTAAACCGAGACAGGCAAGGGAGAGTGGACGTGTTAGAGAGCCCCAAGAGGAACTCACAGCGAGCAGAGTCATGACGACGTTGATGGCCCCGATGGACACGGTGACATACTGGATGCTGCTGCTGGCCACACCTGCTGCCTCGAAGATCCTGTCTGCATAGTAAAACACCTGCAGCAAAACCACAGCTGTGTTTGGCTCTGGCCAGAGGCAGAATGTGGGAATCCCATTTTGGCTGCTTTCCATCCTGGCAGTGGTAACAGAAGCCTGAGGGCTGGGTTATTTAATTTCTGGAGATGTTGTTTGGATCCAGGCACAAGCACCTTACTCTAAAAACATCCAAATTATCCTCACCAGGACAGCTTGACCCTGTACCAGTATAGGACCCTGACCCTGGACATGTCTGTACTGGGCTTGGTACTGGCCAAGGTCAACCCATCCCAACATGGACCTGTGTCCTGGATGAAGGGCCACTCCTGTCCCAGAGTTTATGTCCTGTGCCAGCACTGCCCCACATCAGCCCCTCTCATGTCCCAGCCCTTTCCTTCTCCCCCCCTGCCCCTTCCACTCACCGCATTAACTCCGGAGAGCTGCTGGCCCATCATCATGACGATGATGGAGATGAGCTGCCACCTCAGGCCTCTGAAGGTGCACAGGCTGAGCACAGAGAACTGCCCTTCCTCCTTTTCAGACTGGTCCTCTTGGAACATTTCTTCTATCTCGTCATCCACGTCATCCCAACCTCTGAGCCTCTGCAGGGCTGGTTGGGAGAGGAAGGTGAGTCTTACAGTGGGCTTTGCTGCTCCAAATCGAGACAGAGCAACAGGTAACCCTGGGCAGAGGTGCTTCCATCGTGGGAAGCTGGGGAGCCACATATGCAAACAAAGGAGCAATGTGGCAGGAATTCCATCCTCCAGCAACACTTCAGTGAAGAACTTCACACTTTGCTGCCAGTGTGAGTCTATCCCGCTCCAAATCCCCCCCATGAAAGGGTGAGAGGGTACCTTGTCGTGCCTGCTCTTCGTTGCCCTTTTGGATCAGAAGGAATCTGGGACTCTCAGGGAAAAAGGGCAATGTCAGGAGCTGAATTAGGGATGGGATCCCTGTGAGCCCCAGCAGCACAGGCCAGCCTGCAGCAAGGGAGACAACTGTGAGGAAACTTCCCCCTGTGGAGCCCCCAGTACAGTCCCCAGCCAGAGCTTTACCTTCTGCATTCCCAAGGATGCTGTTGAGACCGAGGATCTGAGCTACAAGGATCCCAAGGGTGATGAAGAGCTGTGGGACTATCCCAATTGCACCTCTCAGATTTTTGGGGGACATTTCTCCAAGGAACATGGGAACCACATTGGAGGCCAGACCTAGCAGTTGGAGAGCACTGTTAGGCTGCAGCTGCCTGGGGTCAGCACTCTCCCAACCTTCAGCAAGATGCTGTTTCCCCATGGGGGACAAAAGAGACCCATGAGGAGCCACAGTACATGTAGAAATTCACATTCAAACCTTTCTGCTCCAGCTGAAAATGTAATGTCACCTTCTGGCCAGTGAATAGGTTGTTTGTTCTCCTCACTCTGATGGAAGATGGGACAAAACCCATCAGGTCTCTCAGTAGATGGAGAGGTACAGAATCCACGCCTGCATCAGGCTCTGGCTCTGGCCTTGGAGTGCAACCTGCTGGTGCTTGGAGTGTCCACATTATTAACAGCTCAGCAGCAAAGCATTTGAGGAGTCAGAGGGTGAGCAGCAGCCTCTCCCACCTGCAGAGCCAGCAGATGATCTGGGGCTCTTGGTGTTCCTCTCCCTAAAAAGCTTTGCCCAGCAGGGTCTGCCAGACCCCTCAGCACGAGGCACACAAAGGAACATTGTGTAAGGAATTTTCACTTCCTCTAAAACAAGATCAGAAAGCAGGGTCCAAAAATGCTGATGTGAGGGTGGAAGGAAACAACTTCATGCTGGCTTTCAAACCTCACTGCTCTGAGGTGTCCTGCAGGTGGAAGGCTGGAACAGGATTTCTAATCCAGTAAGGACAGGGGTTATTTGGAGGAATATTAGATGGCTGCCCACAGTGACCCCAGCGAGCTGCCAGCTCCCTGCTCATGCCACACAGCCTGGCATGCAACCCCCAAACTCCCGGAGTCAAATGACCACATGAGACTCTTATCTGACATTTCTAGAGTTCCCAGGCTTTGGGGGCGTGGGGTTACAAAGGTCATCAGGCTGATCTGTGACGGCTAAAAGGCATGGAAACAAGTGCCACCAGTGCAGCAGGGTGACACTTGGCTCCTCCTGGAGGGTGACATTTGGCTCCTCCTGGATTCCCAAGCAGCCTGGCTGGACTCAGCACCTTCCCTGCCCAGGACCAACGTCCACAGTTCCAGCGAGGTCAGGCTGCAAAGGACGAGTCAGGGCGACCAGTCCAGATTCTTTTGTCAGTTATAAATAACTGGGACGAGGGATGACACTTAACTGGTCCCTCAGCATTTATTCCAGGCTCCAAGCTCAGAGCAGCTGCCAGGTTTGGGAGGGGCAGATAAACTGGAAAACAAGAAACTGCCCTAGGAAAGCAACTTGATCTGTAACATGCAGCAATTACCGGTGAGCTAAGGCAGGAAATTTCCCTTTACAAGGTATCCCAACTCACTAATAAATCCTGCAGTGTGTGAGTCTTGCCAGCCCAAAGCCAATTAATTGAGTTTAAATGCTCTTAGGACCCTCACAGACCTGGCTCTGCCCAGCACTGCATGGAACTCCGAGGTTCTGTTTGTTCCCTGTTCCTGCAGCTCCAATAGAGCCACTTACACCAGCAGTGTAAGTGCTTCTCACTATCTCTGCAGTAAATCCACTGTCTCTGAGCCCTTTGCTCTCCCTTCTAACAATTCTTTTCTCCTGCAGGAAGAAGAGTCAGTTCCAGGACTGGATTATTGGATCTGGCATCGACTCCAACGACTTTGATGGATTATTCTGATTATGTTAAAAAGGGAAAAAAAACTAGACTACCTGCTTTGAGTCATCTGGGCAAACAGACTACAGGCAGCAGGTTTGCTGGCCGGGGAGCTGCAGTGCCCAGCAGAGGTTCATTGCAGAGGACAGGTCCATCTGCAGGCACTCAGCTCCTCCATCACCCGAGATTCCAGCCCCAGGGGCTTTATCTCCGACACATCTTTAGCACCTCTGCAACCCGCAGCTGGCCAGAGCTAAAGCACAGCGTTGTTATGCAGCTGCCGAGGTGTGCCAACCATCTGCTGAGAGAATAAAACCCCTTCACAGAGCCAAGGAAATATTTCCTGCTCTCCCTTCACCACCCACTTACCAGCATATATTCCCATGATAACGCGGGAGAGGATGATTACTTCAAAGGTTTTTGCTATCTCTGAGGTTCCCATAAGGATTGCAGCAGCGATGGAGAAGAGGTTATTTATCAGCAAAGTGCCCTTTCTGCAAAGTGACAGGAAAGGAGACACCGAGATTGGTTTTCCCAAGGCCCAGCTGCAGAAAGATCCCTCTGGGTAGAACTGTCCAAACCCCAAGGGAGTCCTCACCCCAAACACCCATCAAAGAGAAAAGGCCAATTGTCCCATTTTCCCTGCAGGGAATGAAGTTTTCCAGGAAGAGCTGAAGTTTCCCAGGGATCCTGAGCAGCAGGAGCTGGGGCTGATCTCAGATCCCAGCCCAGCACTCTCATCCCTGCTCTCTGCCTGGCTCAGTGCCCAGCCTGTCACAGCCTGGCCTTGGCCACCCTGAAACCACATAAATTCCTTTACCCTCTGGAGACAACACGTGTTGCTGAGCCCAGCAACTAATCCTGATCCCATCTGCTTTGCTGTCAAGGTGTGTGTGGGAAATTCCTCCTCCTGCTGGGCTGGGCAGTGCCCCGTGGGACAACCTGAACCAGCCAGGTGGGCAGCACCTCGGGCACGGCTGGCACGCACCTGCCACAGTTGTTGACCAGAGGCCACACCATCAGGGACCCAAAAAAGCCACCCAGAGGGAACATGGACACAGTCAGAGACCAGAGCAGTGTCTGGAAGCCACTGTTCATCGGCACTCCAGTCCTGTCCAAGTAGGTTTGGTTGTAGAAGTCTTGCATGTACTGGAATCAAACACAAAGATTGTTTAGTGCAGTAAGTGCAGTTTTCATGCTGCAAAAGCTCATCAACAAGTGCCATAAAGCTCTAAACAAATGTCTTGCTAAAAAATCAGAATGGGGGAGTGGGAAAATGAGTGCAGGAGAGGGATGGAGAAGCCTGGTGGGACAATGAGTGCAGGAGAGGGATGGAGAAGCCTGGTGGGACAATGAGTGCAGGAGAGGGATGGAGAAGCCTGGTGGGAAAATGAATGCAGGAGAGGGATGGAGAAGCCTGGTGGGACAATGAGTGCAAGAGAGGGATGGAGAAGCCTGGACTATTTAACTGCTGCTACAAATTGTCTTGACTTGGAGGATGTGTCTGGTTTCCAGGGGTAGAGGCGTTTCTCGAAGCTCTTCTCTCCTGGGCACAAAGACAGTACAAGCCCCTGCTCACAAACACCATCATGAACTGTTAAACTTGTTCTGCTTGTAAACCCACCCCTGAGTGTTTGTAAACTCATCCCCGAGTGTTTGAGTGTTTGCAAACCCACCCTAAGCCAAGGGCCACCCCCCAGCCCACCCTACCGGGGCTGGAGAGTTGATGACAGACACGTTGTAGCCGTACTGGAAGGAGGATCCAAAGGCAGAAATCAGCGCTACCAGGGCAAGGGGAAGGGTCATTTTCTGGAGAGGGGAAAGAAAACACACAAACACCACCTTAGATCAGGTCTGGCTCGTGGACATTAATGACATTCAGTAGAAATAAATACATACCCTCAGTCCTGTTTTCTGTGTTTTTCCCTTCCTTTTACTGCATAGACATGCCCAGTGGGTTGTTTTCATTACAGCTCATTTTGTTCTGCTTGATTTGCATACAGTCATTACAGTAATTCACTCTGTGCTTTGCTGGTATTGATGAATCATTTGGATGATTAAATTGCTCTAAAGTTATCATTCTTAAAATACCACCCCACAGGGAAAAAGGTTGTATGCAATTATTCTTTTCCCAACATGCAAATTGGATGAAACAACCCAGGATATTGGCCCAGGAAAGCTTTAAAAAGAAGCGATTTCTCATCAAGTGGCAAAATCCCTTTCCTGTTAATTTTTTCTGCTTCCCACATTTTGGGACCAAGCTTTTTGTGGATCTAATTGATTGTCACTGAGGCCAATTAGAACTTACCCAGGGAGATCAGTGAGGGTTTGGTTGTGGGGCACAAGGGCTGCACTTGGCAGTTGAACAGGAGAGTGAAGGTGCCCCCTGGAGCAGGAGAAACCCCGGGTTTGTGGGTCCACAGTCCTCAGGGTTACAAACGATTTAGCTGCTATTCAGCCCTGGGCTGTGCTGGCAGAGCTGCCTTGCTGGGGCTTTGTTTGGGTAGTTTTTATAGCTCTCTAATGCATCTCATTGCTCCTACATCAATAAAGTCATTTTCCATTCAGCCCCGTCTCATTTTCTGTCACCATCAGTGGCCTTAATGTCTGCAAGGTTTTATGTCTCAGCACTCAGCTCAGCTCCCACAAGAAGGTTCTGCCACTTCCCTGACTGAACATTTGTCCAAATAGCTGCTGGTGCTTCTTTACATTCCTTAGAATCTCCAGGAGCTCATCTCCAGGGATCTGCAGAGTTTAAGGCATCGCAGGAGATCAAAATTCAAGGATCAGGGGGAAGCTGAGGCTTCCAGCTCTCTTTTCTAGGAGCAGACTGCTGACATTCTCACACTGGTGATGAAAAGCATCTGCCTTGCTCTCATTAACCAAATCCCAGAAGCTCAAAAGAGCCACTGGTGCTAATTATTCACATTCAGCACTTTCAGGAAAACCTCTGGCACACAAGAGCAGGGAGTTGTGCAAGACTCCACAAACACTGCAGGGAAAGGCAGCCCCATCCAGCAGCATCTGCAGCCCAAAAGTGATGAGACAGTAGGAAAGAAAACTCACACACACAGGAGGGGAAAGTCACACAGAAGGGGAAAGTCACACAGAAGTTACAGCTGCAGACAGAGAGAAAACCACAAGACTTGGTGCAACGCTGCAGACAGATCTAAACTGGGCTCAATATTTGGGTAAACCAGCCCAAAAGATCAGGGTATTCTTCCTCTCCAGGTACCCCCAGATTTCAAAGAACTTGTTCTGCACCTGTGGGAGGCTCAGGTTGGAAGCAGAGAGTCAACATACTCACCCCCTTTGCACCTTCGCTGCTGTCAGAGCTCTCCTGGGTCTCTCCTCTCAACTTCATTGTGGTGTTCGGGTGCCAGATGCCAATAGAAGGTTTTTACAGCCAAAACAGCCAAGGCAGGGGATGGAAACGCCCTAGACAGAAAACCCCCTCTGTGACTCTTGCCAAAACATCCAATCAAGGACAGGCTCGCCCAGCTGCCGTCAGTCCTTGTTGTCTGATCATTCCCTCTGTCTTCGAGCTCTTTTGCTGCTCTGTCTCCGCTGGGTGAGATGTTCTTTGACCAGATCTGTGTCAGCCAGAGGTGCTGCCTGTCTCCAGGGCAAACTGGCTCACCTCCAGCGACAAGGGCCAGACTTGGTGCAAAAGTTGCTCAATGAGCTGCTTTATTTAGGTGGACAGGGTAGAAAAGAGCTGCTGCTCCTTCCCCTGCAGCCCAGGGACAGCTGGGATGGGGCAGCTGGAGGTGCTGCCCAAGCACTGAGGGACCCAGGGAAAGCAGGGCATGCTGTGGCACCAGCCCTGGCAGCACAGAGGGTGTTTGCCACGTGCCACAGCAATGCCAGTGACCCACACTAACCCTCCTGCAGCCACAAATTGCACCTGCCCTTGGCCCAGGGCACCATCACTGTCCTACCTTGCAGGGACCAACCTGCTCAGGCACTTCTGCAGTTCACAGGGAGCAGGTTCATCCTCTCTGAGCTGCAGGTTTGACAACACACAGGTTTTCCACCAAAGCCCTTTAAGTTCCTTTCTCTCTGCATGCAAAAGGTGCAGCACGTGCTGCTGGTTTAGAGTTTCCCCCCTGCACTATGAGATTGCTTTGAACAGTCCAGGGCTTGGTTAATAGTCCACTACAATTCCCAGAGAAATGCAAAGTTCACAGACACCCCCAGCAGGTGGAGGAAAACCAAACCTCTGTTTATTGCTCCATCTGTCTTGAACAACCAGCTTAAAAAAATGCATCCTCTTGAGCAACAGCTCTGCCCCAGCGTCCTGCACGTGTCCTCTGTCTGGCTGCTGCCTTCCTTCCTCGGGGGGAAGGGACAGAGCCCTGTGCTCCCAGAGCAGGGCAGCTCAGCCCCCAGACTTCCTGGCATGTCTCTCTTATTGCATTTGTTCTAAGTGAACAGCCCCAAGGACATTGTTCTCTGGGATATCTCGAGGGAGGATCACACCTTAAGGACCCTCCTGTGTCACAGCTCAATCAGCAACTGGTGATGTCCTCACCCTCACGGATCTTTAGCCAAGAGGGAAAATTCCACCCCAGGGGTGGGAAAACTGCCAGAAGGACAAATTTCTCTCATGGTATTCCTGTTACAGACAGTATCATTCTTCTGGGAGCTCTTGATGGAATGACAACCACTCTGATACTCAGTAATTACAAGGAAGGAGAATTCTTTACCATGGTCTTTAAATTCCTTTGCTGAACTTGAAGAAATAAGCTTGAAACACCCAGAAATCGAAGAGAAAACACAGGTTTGTCATCAGAAATCCTTCATCAGAGTAACTATTTGCTTATGGCAGCAGAACAGTTTGAGTATTTGCCAAACACAGCAGGGATCTGGTAACAACAGCCCTAAGGTAACAACTGGCACTGGGATGATCTTGGAAGAGACTGATGAGCACCACAGGGTGGTGAATGAAATTCTCCTTGGACTTTCCAGGCAATTGCAGGGGTGTAACATGTTCAGCAGCTGAGATCCCTTTGGACTTGGGCCGTGGCCAGAGCCAGGAACAAGCACAGAGCCAATTTTACAGGCATTTTCCAAGCACATTTTCCATTTCAGTACAGCACATATTGAGCTCCTCACATCTGCTCCTCAGCCCAGAGTGTCTGCCTGAAGACATCACCTCAGCTCTGCATCTTCTCTCCTCTCCTTGCCCACCACATGGGAAGGGTGGCCAAGCACAAGTGCAGGGAGTTATTCACACTCAGCCCAATTGTCTGGGCTCAAAGCTGGATCCTTCGAAACCCTGATATCTTTGGGGGAAAAAAGAATAAATGAAGAGGGGAATTCAGTTTCCAGGACACAAAATCTGCTGGAGGATGTCAGTGCTGAGCTCCAGGGGAGTGCTGGTCAGCTCAGGAGCTGCCAGCCAGCCATGCTGCAGAGTGCTCATGGCAATGCCAGCCCTGAGGAGCCTCCTGAGGAGACATCCCACAGAATGTGTCCCAGAGAGGGACATCAGCAGCCTCTTCACCTGCATTTGGGGAAGGAATTGTGTGTTCAGCCAAGGCTCAGCATCATGGGGAGTTCTGAGCTACCACTGGGGCCTCAAGGTGAGGCAACAATGTAAGAAATAAATGATTTGCCTGAAAATGAGTCAAAGACAGACCCTGCTTTGGCAGCTGCATGAGAGGCTTCCAGTCAGGGCAGCAGGGGCAGCTGTGGCAGTGTGAGCCCAGCAGTGGGCAGGGGGGGCTGGCTCAGGGGCACTGCAGGGACAGCAGCACTTGGGGGGCTCTGAAGCCAAGAAGCAAAGCAGAGCTTGCTCTCCCTGCACAAAGCACAGCTGGGCAGTGTCCTGGTAAAGAAACAGAACTTTATTTTGTACACTTGGAGAAGTATTTAAAAAACAGGCAAACGAGCTGTAAATAAGGTAAAACATCCTCTCCAAACAGCAAACAAACCCCCACCCCCTGGCCAGGTCTGGCCAAACAGTCCCAAAGCACAGACTGCAGCCCTCAGGGTGGGACATGTGGGGCTCAGAGCACTGCCCTGGCACTGCCCTGGCACTGCCTGCTGCTGGCAGGGCTGAGGGGACATCCCTGAGCACCAAGGGACCCTGCAGAGTTGACATCTCCTCAGGTGGCAGCCCCCACGCTGCCACCACACCCTGCTGATGATCCCTCACCATAGAGGAGGATAAACCACAAGGAGGAGCCATCCATCACCACCACAAATACATGGCTGTCCATGTTCAGGTGAAGGACAGGAGCCAGTCTGGGGCTCCCAGCAAGACTCACACACCAGGACTGAAACCCATGCCCAGCACAGTCCTGCTCAGCAGCTACTGCAGTTCTGTCACCACGATATTTGTGCACCTCAGAACTCACCACACATTTGCCTCATCAGACAGAAGAAGCCAAACCCCAAACCATTTTCAAGATTTACAGTGGAGGGTGAGGGGAAGGAGGGGAGAAAACCACAAAACTGGAGTACAGTCAAACAGTCTCTTCCAGAGGATCCTGAGCAAAGTCGAAGACCAAAGTCTGTGGCAGTGCAGGGAGGGGTGGGAGCTCCTCCAGCGGCTCAGCCTCTCCAGCGGCGCTTTCCCGGGGCTGTGGCTCCCTCTGTGGGGCTCTGCCATGATCCTGCACCTGCACGGAGTGAAGCACAGTCACAGCCACAGCCACCCAGCACAGTCACAGTCACAGCAGAGTCACAACCACAGCAGAGTCATAGCCCCCCCAGCACAGTCACAGCCACAGCACAGTCACAGCCACCCAGCACGGTCACAGCCCCCCCAGCACGGTCACAGCCCCCCCAGCACGGTCACAGCCCCCCCAGCCCCAGGGCCCTGCAATGCATCAGTCTGACACTCTGTAAACTCTGCAACTGTCACTCGGGATGTCAAGCACAAGGAAAGGAGGTGCTTACACACCAGACCAGTGCAAGGACATCAGTGCCCAGCCTGAAGAGCTTCTATCACAGTTTTGCCCCTGGAGACTTTCTAGGCTGGGATCAATCCCTTCCCCTCCAGTTCCCTTTGAACAGCAGGGATTGCATTCCCTGCTGAGGAAAACGGGGGCACTGACCCTCTGAGCTGTGCAGCACTGACAAAGTGTGTGTGCACATGGGATTTCACACCCAAAAGAGCCACTAATTCCTCTTTTTCAGCTTTCTCTGGTGTTCTGTCCTTGAGGGCCAGACAGCCCTGCAGTCGAGTTCCTCCTTTGACAGGCTCAAGGCACAGCCACTACCCCAGCCCAGGGGGAAGGAAGGGGAGTGGGGCAGTTCCATAAGTGGTTTGGGAGCCTGATGGGACCTGCAGAGTCAGTCAGGGAACCCCCAGCAGCAGCAGAACCCCCCGTGCCAGCTGTCAGTGCCAGCTGTCCCCACCCCTCAGCCCATGGAGCTGAGCATGGGCAGGGCAAGAGGAAAGACTCCCACTGCATTTCCTTACCACGAAAGAAGGAATCAGCACAGAGGTGGAGGCAGCTCAGGTGCTGGACAGCAGAGGTTTCGTGTGCCCAGGGCCTGGCACGTCCCTGTGGGGTTCTGGGCACTGCCAGGAGCTGTTTGATCTTTGTGAAGGCCAATCCAACTCATCGTATTTGCAGCAGCAAAGGAAGGAGAACAGCCTGGCCCGGACCACCCGAGTGCAGAGCACAAACATGATGCAGTTGGCACCTCCTTGGAACGTGTTACCAATTCCCTGCAAGGGCAAGAAAGGAATGAACTCCTGCAGAAGCTCCTCCAGGCAGCACCCAGAGCAGAGCAAACCTCATGGCAGACCAGCTGTGTGCCAGTCCCCAACTTCACCTCAGAGAGAAAAACAAATTCAGAAAAATAAGGCCATATTTTGGTGGGGTTTTTTTTTGTTTGTTTGGTTGGTTGTTTTGTTGTTGTTGTTTCAGAAACAGCACCCAAAAGCACCCAGAGAGCTGCTGTGGAGGGCAGGAGTGTGAGCCCAGGGCAGGACAGACACCCAACATCCCCAGCTCTATTTCTGCAGTCACCACTAGATGCTGCTGGAGCTGCTCCTGCTGGAGCCGCTGCCCTCGCTGGGCATCGTGGGCATCGCTGGCCGCCAGGGAGCGGCTGTGCCCAGAGAGGCGACACCAGGAGCACCGAACCCTCCTCCCCCTCCCGCATCCTCCCTCTAACCAATTCCTGGCGAACACTCACGTGCAGCACGACCAGCACCGAGTTCTGCACGGCGGGCGAGTTGCAGAGGGTGAGGATGAAGCGCACGGTGCTCCAGATGCGAAGGAAGATGAAGATGATGGGGATGAGGATCAGCTTCTTGTCTGCTATGGCCGTGCGGGGCGGGACGGAGGGCGCTGCCGAGAGGATGGGGCGGTACTCGGAGAGAGCTGCGTGCTGCCAGGGAGGGCAGAGGGCACAGTGGGCACAGGCGGGCACACACAGAACCACAGGCTGTTCTGAGCCGGGAGGGACCCACAAGGATCAGCGAGTCCAACTCTTCAGTCAATGGCCCACACAGGGGATTGAACCCATGACCTTGGGGTTATTACAGCCAAGTTTTAACCAACTGAGCTGATCTCGGGGTCCAAAGCCCGTGGCAGAGTCCCACTAAAGCTTTGTGCTTGCAAACATCACTATGTAGTTGCCAAGAGATCAGATCAGAAGAATATCAATAAAAACCTGGTGCCCCCAGTGCTGAGGAGAGATGCCCCAGCCCAGAGGGCTCCAGGAGCTGCTGCCCCAGCCCAGAGGGCTCCAGGAGCTGCTGCCCCAAACCCTCTAACCCCCCATGTTTGAGCCTGCCCTCAGCTCTGCTCCCATCGGGGCCCAGGGCTGGGCTGGCAGAGCAGAGTTCCCAGGAATCCCTGGCA
>JAWWEV010000056.1:6126101-6146901 GCA_035583235.1 Hafferia zeledoni
TCAATGGCCCACACAGGGGATTGAACCCATGACCTTGGGGTTATTACAGCCAAGTTTTAACCAACTGAGCTGATCTCAGGGTCCAAAGCCCGTGGCAGAGTCCCACTAAAGCTTTGTGCTTGCAAACATCACTATGTGGTTGCCAAGAGATCAGATCAGAAGAATATCAATAAAAACCTGGTGCCCCCAGTGCTGAGGAGCTGCTGCCCCAGCCCAGAGGGCTCCAGGAGCTGCTGTTCCAAACCCTCTAACCCCCCATGTCTGAGCCTGCCCTCAGCTCTGCTCCCATCGGGGCCCAGGGCTGGGCTGGCAGAGCAGAGTTCCCAGGAATCCCTGGCACAGCAGGAGCAGCAGCCCAGCCTGTGGGGCTCAGGTTTCCAGGAGGTCACCCTGCTATCTTTGGCAGCAGCTGGGACAGACTGTCCTGCCTGGGCTGGGTCAGGTGCTGAAGGCACGAGCCAGCCCTTCCAGCTGCCCCTGCCCAGGACACCCAGGGCTGCTCGAAACCTCCTCCTTCCTCCAGCTCATCTGGGGGATCTTGTCACAGAATCACAGAATATGCTGAGTTGGAAGGGACCCACAAGGATCATCCAGTCCAACTCCTGGCCCTGCACAGGAGAAGTTTTATACCTGAATTACAGCAGATCAGGACTAAGTGCCTAATTTTAAGGTTGCATAATTCCACCCCAGGACAAAGGTGCCTTACCTGGAGGAGAAGCTCTAACCTGGTTTGTGTTTATCCCTGACTACAACTGTCAGAGCTGCAGCACAGGTGCAGTGGCAGCATTTTCCAGAAGGACATCTATCCACGTGTGGGCTGGTTTGGCTTTTTACCCCAATACAACTTAGAGAACAAAAGGAATCCCTGGATGCAGCTCCTTCTGCCTCTCTCAGCCTGGATGTCTCTGTTATGCAAATGCTGTCCTGGGTGTCTGGATTCTTCGTGTTCACAAGAACAGCAACAATTAAATCTCTGAGCTCCCAAACTCTGCCAGTTCAGGGTGTCTCCTGTGCAGGGGGTGTGGTGCCCATTGCCATGCAGTGCCCAGACTCCCAAACACTGCTCTGAGCTGCCAGTACAGAACTGGCATTCATAAACACAGATTATTGATACCACAAGGACTGAGCTTAGATAAGTCCAGTCTCAGGCTTGGTACAAGTGGAACTGCAGAATGCTGATTAAAACTGAGTTTTGTCCTTCACATCCTGTTTCAATTCTTACCATAGGATTGCACATTTCCCTCATGAGCATCCCAGACCCCCTGGATGTTTTCCAAAGGCTTTTCCAGCCTTTGCTCAGGCCCTGTGTGGTGATGCTGCAGGGGCTCTGCTGCTCCCAGGGCTGGGGACATCTCAGGGTGAGGAAGCAATTCCTGCCTGTGCAGCTGCCAAATGTGGACCAAAACCTGCCAAGCCCAGAGGGCAGAGCCCCAGAGCGAGTCTGCAGCCCCAGCTGGGCACAGCAAAGTACTCACTGCTCTGTTAATGTGCTTCTTGATGAGAATGTAGAGCACTGGCAAAGTCACATAGGCCAGGATCTCCCAGACCTTCCCCGTGAGCAGCATCCACAAGAGCCGATCCTCTGCATCCAGGTTGACCCAACACCAGCCCACGGAGACATTGGAGGCATCGTAGCCAATCTTCTTCAGAGCCAGAGCTGCCACCGTGATGCCAAGGGGGACACCCCAGCTGAGGAGAGAGAGCCAAGAGCGAGGTCAAGCCAAGAACATCCTCAGGTCAGTCCCTCCACACCTCAGGGGGACAGAGCAGGGATTCCTCATGCCCAGGATGCCAATCCCTGCTGCAGACCAGCAGCCCTCCTGCCCAGGCTGAGGGAAGGGGCTGGAAAACCAGGGCTGGATCTGGGCTGCAAATCCACTGCCCAGGGAGCCACTCCAGGAGTTTGGAGCCCCAGCCTGGAAGGACAGATGGGCCACACCCTGAGCTGTCCCCTGGCCTGCATAGCAGTCAGGGCAAGCAGGAGACACCCCACCTGCTCCCCTTCTGCCCTGGAACAGCTGAGGGTGAGGATCTGAAGAGTCCAGAGCTCTGTGCAATGTGATTGTCCTGCAGGACCCACCACCTGATTCACACCTTTCCAAACACCAGCAGCCAAATCCCACATTCTGATTCCAAAGTGAAACAAAAGAATCACATAAAAGAATCCACAACTTCATTCCATCAGTGGTTTGGTTGGTTTGCTTTGCTTTCAAGTGGAAGTGTAAGCAATATTTTTGGAGCAGAAGTCTAATTTCTGAAGGGCAAAGAGAAAGTTTCTCCCCAAGGAAAAATACTGGCAGTAACAGCAAAAAGCAAAGAATGCCAAGAGGAGCCACATTTACCTAATTTGGAGCTGTGACTTTGGCTTCTCTCTTGACAGCAGAGGCAAATATAAGGAAGCATTCAGTAGAAACATAAGTGTGGTGACACCCAGGAATTGTCACTCAGCAGCTTGGGCTGTCCACAACAAACCATGAGGAAGAACAGAAAAATTCCATGAGCCCAAACATAAAAAAACACACCAGAGCTGAAACAGTGCCCTGCACCCAGCTGAGGGCAACCCCTGCCCTTGCCATGGCCATGCCAGGGAAAGGTCCTGTGGGGCCTGAGGAGGGACCAGGAGATGCTTCAATAAATGCCACAGATGCTTCAGGAGGCTCAGCCAGCCCAGCCCTCCGGGGCTCCTCAGGTGCAGAGAAAATTCATGATTCTTTTCTCTCCTTCACAAGCCACACTTGTCTTCCACTGCCAGCCTGGAACAGCTGCAGGGAGCAGGGAAAGGGGCTGCCTCCCCAAACTGAGTTTCACAGGCACCAGACTGTGCAGACCAAACGCAGTTGCCTTGACCAGATTATCTGAAATTCCAGCTGAAGAACCAGAGATAATCCCATGAATATTGGATTTCAAAAATACCCCATTTCCTGCTCACAAATAACCTCTGAGTTCACCTACTCCCAAAACAAATCAGTGTAAATATAATGCTGTAAAAAACTCCAGAGTCAACTCCTGGGCATGTTTGGAACATTTTGTTTCAGTGCTCAGCTCAGGACAGGCAGAGCTGGGCCCAGGCAGGGCTGTTGTTCTGCTCCTTGGGGACAGCTGAGCTGCAGGAAACTCTCCCCACACTCTTATCAGAGCAGGTTCTAAAAACATCCCAAACATCACCAGTTTCCACACAATTCAGGACTCACTTTGGTAAAAACGGGGATTTCTCTGAAAACAATGACAGAGGCAAATACTCCAGTCCATTTTCAGCTCACTTGGAAAAACTGAGCAGGGTGAAGGATTCAAGAGAAGTGGCACTTCCTCAGAGAAACCAACTTAAGGCACAAGAGCACCAAGAAAAAGGAAGTGAATTAAAAAACTAATTTGCCTAAATAATCATCTCAACAGTGACCTGAAACTGAAAGAGAAGTAAAGATAAAACCAGGTCAAATTACTGTGTGTGGATGTCAGACAACAGGCTCAGAGCACAGACACAGCCAGAGAGGCCACAGAGGAGTCACAGACCCTGGGCAAGAGACTCACAAAAACCCTCAATACAGAACTGGGGAGAGGAAGAAGGTGGAGGAAAACAGGCAGTTAATTTGCACTGGAACAGCACAATTTACAACTAACACCAACTCCAAGTGGAGTCAGAAAGGATCTAGAAAGTAATCAGCCATTTCAGTGAACTTCAGCTCCATTGTAGAAAACTGGAAAGGAGAACTGAGAGTGGGGATTTGGTTCTTCAGAACTCCTAAATGGCAGGTTCCTGAGGGCTGCAGTGTCAGTGCCTCACACCCAGCCAGAGGAATGGAGGGACTGGGGGACCAGGACTCATCACCCAAGGCACATGCAAAGACTGGAATAAAAGAGGCAGAAAAATTCCTGTGAGCCTCCAAGAGCAACTGTGCAGGCTGGGCCTCCCCAGAGCACCCTTGGATCTAAATACCATCAGTGTGGGGGAGAAAGGGAAGGGAACTCCCTGCAGCTCTGCCCAGGGCTGGAGAGCCCAGCTCTAAGGCAGACACAGCAGTTCTTATCCCTTAATTCAGTTCCTGGCAACGTATTAATAAAAAACCATAAAACCCAGCACCTCTTTGTACATGAACACCCAAACCAGGACCCCCAAACTCCAGCAACAATCAGCTCCACACATCCTGTTGTTCCTGTGCTCCTGTGCCTGGGGCAGGTGGCTCAATAGCCACATTCTGATTTCTGCTGCCTCTGTTTCTCCCTGGAGGCTCTTACAGGAGGTGATTTGCTGTCACCTGCCTGCACAGGGGAGGTAACAAAGCCATCCCACCAGGGGGCTGCAGGCAATTCCTCCTGGGGACTGGAATTATCCTCTGGAAAGGGAGGAAAATCAGTGTCCTGGAGATCACAGCCAATTCCAGCAAAGAGCTTGGAGTCCACCTGATAAGCAAAACTGCAGAGCAGACCTGGGGTTCCACCAGGACTGAGGTGGGCAGGACCCCAAGTGCTCCATGGACACGTATATATAAATATATATGGATATATAAATGTATCTACAGACACACACATCTACATACACACATATCTATAAATACAGCATATATTGATCTGCATTGCCTGATTATGCAATTAAAATACTTAAAGGTTGTCACCAATTGCTATCAAAAGCCAAGAAAAAACCCCAATCCCAAGGTGGGTTCTGTCTGCCCACTCCTCCCCCTGAGTGTGGATCAGCTGCTCTCCCAACAGAGGGGACATTACCCAACAAAACGATATTTAGAAATCCAGAACAGGAGTAACCTGGTCATTTAAATGCCAGAACTGCCATTTTACAGCTCTGTGAAGATTTCCAGGTTTCAAACCACAACAGAGGCTGCAGCTCCCCAGCCCAGCAGCAGAAGAGGTGGATGTGAATCAGTGAGGGACAAACCTGTTTGACAGGTTTGGTCCAGTGTGACATCCTAATTTCCCCAAGGAGGATTTCAGGTACTGCCTTCCAACATGTATTTAGGCAGCTGCCCTCAGCTCAGGAACAAAGAATCTCTGGTTATGCTCCACATTAACAAAGGACTCATCTCTCCAAGCACTTGCCCCTGGTGAGCAGCCTCTTGTGAAGAGCAGGAACCAAGCCTGACAAAACTCCATCCTGCCTTGGATCCCTTCCAAAGGTGCCTTGGAATGACTCTTCACACAGTGGTTGCTGCATGACTGTGCTGCCAAACTACAAAGCAAGGAGGGAGAAAAAAAGCTCAGGCTGTTGCCTAGACAGAAAAAAAAAAAAAGGAAATTTAAATCCTTAAGACACCACCTGCCTTTTACCTTAGACAGGTCCCCCACATTTACCTCCTGCAACTAATACAGAAAAAAAAAAGTTACCAGAGCATGGAGCAGGGGAAGGGGTTCGACCAGATTTTTAAGCCAACAACACCACAAACTTGCAGTGGGATCCCGAAACACTGCAAAGGGTGAGGAGGAGCCACCTCCAGGCATTACCTCCAGAATCTCACCCTATGATTGAGTCCCCAGGTAAGTGTGGAGTGCAGGGAAGGGCAGCAGGATGATGTGTCACCAGGGGATGGGCAGACAGCAGGTCCCCACTTGTTTTCTGGAGGCATTTCCAAAGCAGTACCTGCTACAGGTGCTTTCTGAAGGCTGTCCATGCCCTTCAAACAGAGCAAGTGGTGCTGATCCACACCAAGGGCAAAGATGGCATTTTATTTCTGTTGTAAAGAACTGAAAACACTCCTGCAAATTCCTCAGTTCGAGCTGTGCCCCAGACAGAGCAATCTGTCAGGGCTTTACAGGTTTCAGGAGTGCACAGATTGCAGCCCACACCGTTCCAGTGGCTCTGCCTGGTGCCCTCTGCACTTTGCAGCTGGTGAGGCTGAGGAGCATTAAAGCAGATGGAGGAACTGGAGTACAGACAAAAGCCACACAAGCAATTAGCAGACAGGAAAATTACAAACAGGCCAGATTTGCCTCAACTCTTTGATGTATCCTGGGCACGAAGGAGTCAGAGTTCTGTTTTCTATCCATTAAGCAACTTGTGGCTCTTGACTGGCACTTTGTTCCCTCCACAGCTCTGAGAGGGCAACTTTACTTGAGATGAAATAACCTAAAAAGCTCCTCCACTGTCTCACTGCATCTTATTTGAGCTTCACCACCACCAGCCTGGTGTTCCAGGAGCATTTTCAGTCACCTCAGGCTTCCTCACACACAGACCCTGCTGTCAGGCAGCAAAGACAACAGGTAGGGCAGGAATTGAAGTTCCTCCCTGACTTACACTCAGCCTTAAAGTCCTTCCGTGGCACTTCCTTACCTGGACTCGACTCTAATCCAATCACCTCCCAACTGATGCTGTTTGAAACTAAAAGGTGATAAATATTTGCCTAAGAAACCGAAGCAAATTCAGTACTTGTTCCAATGGCTTCTCCCCCTTTTTAAACCAGATCATTCCTCTCAGAGTTTATTGCGAAGGCTTGACAGCAAGGAGGACTAAGGGATCACTGTTTTGCTCAGTGTGGACGCAGCACATGATTCCCCAAGCTCCAATTGCATAATGGGAGCTTTTACTAACCGTGCTGTGGAAAATCGGCTCCCTAAATAACAGCAGCTGAGCCAGAAAGCCGCGCTGTGCTCTGCTTCGTCTTGCTTTCAATCAAAGGTGCCAAAACAACCCCCCGAGTGCTTTCCGAGCTGCCTCATCACTTGTAGACAACATTCTCCTGGCGGTATTGAATGACAGCGACCTGCCTGGGGCCGGGCAGGATCCTCCCACCGGGGGAGTGCAGGGAGACACATCCCAACCACGGGCTCTGGCAGCAGCAGCCGGGGATCACAAACTCGAATTTTAGGATATTATTTCCAGGATATCAGGGCAGACTTCAGGAGGAAAGCAGAAGCCAGTATTTTCTGAGTCCTTATAACTTGCCAGAGATTTTTCTATGTGACCTTGAGCAGAAAAAGTTTTAACTTTCCCACGTGTCCAATTCCTCACTTGGGAAGGGAGAAGGGGGGAACCAGCAGGGTTGGGGAGTTAAAATACAGCAAAATCCCTGTTGAAAAGGAATTGGAAAGGGACACACGGGAAAGGAAAGGACACAAAGGAAAGCCCAGGTGGTTGCAGCGCCCACCCGAGCGCTCCGTGGCAGAGCAGGGCACGCAGCGGGCGGGGCGGGGGGTCCTCCCCGCGGGGTGGGTGCCCGGGGGTGCCCACCCCAAGGACGGCACTCGGCACCCACCTCACGGCGTGGAAGCAGCAGAGCAAACCCGCGCCCGTGGGCGAGCCCCGCACGATGCTGAGGTAGAGGTAGAGGGCGATGGCCATGGTCCAGAAGAAGGAGCTGGTGTTTGCGAAGGTGGAGAGGGCGCCCTGCAGCTCGCAGTCCCACGAGGGGCCGCCGAAGTCCCGCAGCACCCCGTAGAAGTAGGAGAGAGCCGAGAGCAGGTCCGCCAGAGACAGGTAGAGCAGGAGCTGGCGCGGCCGCGTCCGCAGCTCCGGCCACAGCGCGTGCGAGCAGAGCAGCAGCGCGGAGCCCACGCAGGACAGAACGCACGAGAGCAGCACCAGGGCCCGCTCCCAGGCGCCCAGCTCTGTCGGGGGCAGCGGGGTGGGCATGGCACCGGCCGGGGGGGGAGCGGCGAGACGGGACGGGATGGGGTGGGGTGGGGAGGGGAGAGAGCAGAGCAAAGCCCGGGCCGGCTTGGCAGCCCCGGGAGCGCCGGGATGGAAAGGGATGGGATGGGGAGGAGGGAGAAGGATCAGCAGAGCAAAGCCCGGGCCGGCTTGGCAGCCCCTGAAGCAGCGGGATGGGATGGGGTGGGATGGGATGGGGAGGAGGGAGCAGGAGCAGCAGAGCAGAGCCCGGGCCGGCTCGTCAGCCCCGGGATGGGATGGGAAGGGATGGGGAGGAGGGAGCAGCAGCACCAGCAGCACAGCAGAGCCCGGACCGGCTCGGCAGCCCCGGGAGTGGCGGGGCCCGACCCGCCCCCGCCGTCATGTGAGCCCGGCCCGGCCCCGCCGCTCCGCCCGGGCCCGAGGGAATCCCGCGGGCAGCGGCCCCGGAGCGCCGGGAACGAGTGGGGAACAGCCCTGCGCTTTGAAGAGAATAAAAATACCCGCCGTGACAGCACGGGGCAGAAACAAACGCCTCTTTTCCTGTTCTCTCCTTACTTTTCCTGTTGTCCCCTCACTCCTGCCATCGGTCCCTCCTCCCCCCGGCACAGCCCCAGCTCCTCCCGAGCCGCATCTGTCGGTATTTACCCCCACCCGCGGCTACCTCGGGGCACGTTCAGGTGCCCAGGAGGGAGGTTATCACACCGGCCGCACACGTGGGTCCCTCCCCAGGTGACACCTTTACCTTCCACATTCCAGCACCGATTCCTACAACCTGTGGAGCAGAAAACCATCAGGAGACAAAACAAAGGGTTCACTCCCCTGGTAAACGGATTTTACATTTCTGCATATAACAAAGAGCTTTGTCCCCCTTCTCCTTCAAAGAACTCACAGGTTGAAAGGATGTCCTTGTTTGCCTGTGTTTCACCTGCTCCCACAGCCAACTCCTGCTTTCCACCTTTGATGTGAGGTGAGTGATGTGCTCCATTTCCAAAGGATCTTGTTGTTCCAGGTGTCTCGTTCTCTCAAACTGTTTAATCATTTCCCAGCTGAACTCGGTTCTTCCTGAGGTTTATCCTGACCTAAAAAACGAGGTATCCCCCCCAAGCTTCTCCCAGCACCCTGAACTCCCACCCACTTAAACTTCAGTTGAGCAGGCTTTCACTTGTAGAAGTTTATTTTGGAGCCTGATGCCCTCTGCCCGTTCCTTACAGGAAAAGGAAGTTGCATTTCCCCTGAGCACAATCTGACACCAAGAGCTTTCTTAAACTCATCATTATTCCAGACTTTCTTTATCTATGATCTGACCCCCAAAAACCACGAGACAAAGCTTTGTCAAGGCTGCATTCCCAGTTGTTGCTCTTACACATTCTTGGCTTCTTCCTTGTTGTTTGGTTTCCCCTTTCCCCACTTCTACAGCACAAGACACTCACCCACCTATCACAAACATCCAGACAAACCACATCACCAAACAGCCTCTGCCTCTGAGAGCTGCTTTTATTTTGGGTGATGGATGTGGCTCCAACAGAGCTTAATTAAGTCTTGCCAGACAGTGAATCCAGATAAGCACAGAATTTGCATCTCCTCAACTTGTGGCTGTAATTCAGATATTCCCTTCTCCTCTATTTTAAAAAAGGAGTTTGTCAGGTCATCATAAGCTGCAGAAACAACTGAGGGATGTGGCTTTGCCTTTGCAATCAGAAACAGGGTGGGAGAGGATTCTCTGTCCTCCTAAGTGGGAATATGAGACGTGTACACAGAGAACTCACCACTCAACAGCAAGACATACACCAGGATTTCATGCTCCAAAATGGAGTAACAAAAGGCAAATAACTCCTTACTAAAGATTCCCACCAGCTTTCATTTCCTTGGCATCTGCACCTGCCAGATCTCCCCCCAGCACTCTGTGCATCCCTGCCCTGGGGTGCTGCTCCCTTCTCTCTGCAGGGCACGGGCACAGCTGTCTCTGCCCAAACCCACATCCCTCCCTCATTCCCCAGGAACCTGCACTTGTGCAGGGAACAGGAATATTTGGAGCCTGCCCAAAGACACTTGTCAGCTCAAAGGCAGCATTGTCTGCAGCTCAGGAGTAAAAATTGAAGCAAGTGGCTTTTCATAAAGCAACACACACAAGGAAAAATCCCCTTTGAGAACTTCACTTTCAGGTGGTTTTTAAGGCACAGGGAGATGAAGCAACCCTGGGATTTGCTGAAAAGACAAGAAAAAAAACCAAATCTGCTTTCCTGACTTGAATTCACCTCCCCAGCTACTAAAAGAGCTTTCTGATACACAGGCTCCACTCTGCATCTTCCAAAGCACTGGCTGAGCTGTGACTACATCAATTCACCTCCACTGTGAGACAGAATGCACTGACAGAACCTTTAACAATTTCCTTTTAGAAAGATGGCTTCAACCAGGAGTTTTCCCTTTGGCTCTGGAGGTGGGGAGGCAGCTGGGCTGAGGCTCCACTCCTGGGAGCCTGGTCTGATGCCTTAGGGCTGGTAAGGGATTATTGGGAGCCCAGAGCCCTCTGCATGTCACAGACACGGGGCCTCGTGCCAGCTCTGCTGCCCTCCTGGACTCAGTGCCAGAGCACTGGCACAGCTTTCACCAGAGTGGAGACACTCCAGGGAAAAGCACAGGAGCAGAAGTTCTGGCCCTGCTCTCTTTTACCCTCCTGATGTGCTCAAAGGCCAACCCTGAGTTCCCCAGGGAGAGGAGTCTGAGCTTCTCCTGAACCACCATTTCCATCCCCTCAGAGCACACACAGGAGGAAGAGAAGCCCTTGCACCATTTATAGCTGTTTGTTTCTGACATCTCAGCCAAGAGACCCCGAGTTCCCTTCAGCCACAGATGGAATACCAAACCCCCTGTGCCAGCTCTGCCAGCAGACCCAGCAGCCTCTCCACCCACCAGAGGTCACTGCTGGTCCAGCCAGGAGGGCTCTTTTCCCCATCACTGTTCTGATCTAACAAGATCTTCACCCTCTCTCCATCTGATAAAGGATTTTGGTCACCTTTTCCCATCCCTGCACAGTGCCCACAGTTTTGACACCACTTTCAAGTAGGAGCCTGGGAAAAATAAAAGTTCAGCCCAGTTTTACTGCACACAAACAAGTAAATGAGCACTGAAATGCTCTTCAATGAACTCTTCAATGCTTCAGTTTTCAAACCAGCATGCAGCAAATTCCAACCAAGGACACCCATGGGCTCCTCATGGCTCAGCCTGGAGCAATTCCACACCCAGCAGTGCAAAATTAATGCCCCCTGCCCACCCTTCCCCTGGCACAGACCCCGTGCCCAGCCTGGCTGTGCCCAGCAGGGCTCTGGCTGAGGGGGAGAACACCCAGCCAAGAGTCAAACCTGGTTCTCTGGAAACAGAAACCCAGCTCTGGAATTGGAACACAATCAAATCAAGCCAGCCAACAGTTTTAGCAGCACCTGAGCTCTTAATTTCCAGCAGAATGGGACTATTTTCCTAAGTCATCACCTGATCCTTGGGTTCACTGACCAGCTGAAAGGAGAGCCAGGGGAGGGTGGGCAAGGAAAGGCTTCTCAGAGGTGAAAATCCTCATGCTTGTCCTTTGGTGCTTTTTCCAGCATGTGACAAAAAAAAAAGTCCACATTTCCAGCAGTCCTGGCACAGATTAGGGCCCTAATCCTTGACTTTATTAACCCCTTCTGTTCCAGGTTGGATGGACATTCATACAGAGAGCTTTTGATCCAGCACTACTGAAAGGCACCCTGGGGGCTCCAAAAACCAGAGGGATCACTCAGAGCCTCCAGAAGTGTCTCATTAGCTGGTCCCTTCAGACAAAACCCTTCTCCAGAAAGATTTAGAAGGGTCAAGTAAAAAAACCCCAAGGAAATGCATTCCCCACATATCTACTAAGAACACTAAACAAGTGTTTGACTAAACAGTTGGTCCAATAGGTGCAGAATCACAAACAGCCCCAAGAGCAGCAGCTCCTGCTCTGCTCCAGGGACAGCTGGATCACAGGACAGGAGCCAGGGTGGCCACAGGTACCAGCCAAGGTGCCCTCGTGCCACTGCACTCACTGCAAACAAGTTTAATTAAAACTCCTTTCTGTTCATTCCAAGTCCTCTGGAATTAGCAAATGCTGCAGGAATTCCTATTTTATCTTGACTATGCAAGATCAAACACCTTGACTTTCTCTACTGCTGCTACTTGGGGGTGAATATCCCCTTTTCTGCCTCCCACCCCCTTGTTCAGCAGGGTCAGGGGGCTGTGCCCTCCAGGGGAACCAGGCTCTGAGTGCCAGCCCTGGCATTGAACTGCTGCTCCTTGGCATTCCTTAAACACTGAAACTCAGGGTCAGTCCCCTTGGGCCAGACCAACACCACCCAACTGGGGCAGGAATACATTTCCAGCTGTTGGGGGAATAAATTTCCAGCTGTTGGGGGAATAAATTTCCAGCTCTTGGGGGAATAAATTTCCAGCTGTTGGGGGAATAAATTTCCAGCTCTTGGGGGAATAAATTTCCAGCTCTTGGAGGAATAAATTTCCAGCTCTTGGGGGAATAAATTTCCAGCTCTTGGGGGAACACATTTTCAACTCCTGGCAGGCTCAGCACAGGGACAGAAGAACAGCCCCAAGGCAAACATGGCTCTGGCAAAACCTGCTGGATGAAGATGCCCCTGGGATTTGCAGCCTTTCCTCTGCATGCCCAGTGCACAGGAAGGCCAGAGCAGGGGGTTTGTCCAGAGCTGCTGAGGCAGGACCTGCTGCTCACCCAGCACAGAGCACTCCCTGCATCCCTCCGGCAGAGGTGCTTAGTCATTTTAAACACTTCCATCAGCATGAAAATGTGCAGTCAGGCTGCAGGGATGGCACAAGGACTCGAGCCAGCAGCTCTCAAAATAAAAAAATAAAATTAAAGGCAGGAGCAATGAGAATTTTTGCAGGCAGAGTGTAATTAGTTACAGTGCTGGAATCCAGCCAGAGACAATCAATGGATTAAAGGATGCTCCAAGTGTTGTGATAGGTTTTAATTTCAAATTTAAATGAGGGGATTAACAGGGGATATTCCTTCATGCTGTGGCTGTGTGGAGAAAAAGAAAGGTGTTGATATTGTGCATTCATAATGAAACAGAGTGTGCCATGAGCAAACAAAAATGTTGCCTTTCAGAGCTGGTTTTAAGGCCACCCAGCTCAGACTCAGCATGGGATGGTGGCACTTTGGGAAAGGGCATTGACACACAGTCCAGAGGGGCTGTCTCTGTGCTGGGCTTTGTGGCAACCTCTCAATGCTGATTTTCTACCATTCTCATCTCCTACTGTAAAAATGTATGGGCTGCACATCTTATAATTAGCAGTCAGAAAACAGGTCAAATCCAGGATTTTGGGGGTGTATTTTCGCTGTAAATTGACCTGCAGAGAGAAACTTTGCAGCAGAAAGGGCTGCCTGAAGCCTGTGGTGCTACCACAGATGAGACAGGAATTCACAGCTAATAATAATGAGAGCCTCAAGCAGGAAATCAGGGGGCACATCAGCCCCCTGGTCACTGACTCAAAGCCTCCCTCAGGTTACTGGGAACAGAAGAGCAAAGCAACAAACAGACAATTCTGCTAAAGGGAAAGGGTCCAACAGAGCCCAGGAGACTCTTTCTTTCACTGGCACAAGGACAAAACACCTACTGCCCAAAACCCAAACATGACCTTGAAAATGGGGTTTAAAACATCAACTCAGAGTTGCCACCTCTGCCCAGGTCTGTCCAGGAAGCCCAAAGAGCAGAACATTCCCTGATAACCTGGAATTCAAACCCACTGACTTCATTAACACAGGGAAGTTGCTCAGCAGTCACAGGGGAGAGGGGCAGGTTTGTCACCCCAAGCACATTCCAGGCTTTGCAACAGTCCCAATGAGCCCCCACCCAGCTCAGCCCCACGCCCAGAGCAGTGCCAGGTGGGGAAAGGGCACCACAAAGGGCACTTACACAGTGGCACTTTCTGCAGGGATCTTCATGGCAACCAACCCATGGGGTTTTTTAGCCATTCTCATTCCCTGTAACAACATATCCTGGTTTCTTCCCACAAAAAGCCTGGAACTGATGGGCATAGTGAGACACAAGATGAAAGCAACTTGGTTGGTCTACATTAAAGTAAGGTCTTCTCCTCTGTGTGATTACTGAAAGTTTAAACAAGATTTAGGCAAGGCCTTCCCTCCTTCCAATGTGGGGATGCTCTTGCAAATTGTAGGTTTGTCCTTCCCATAAATCCCCTTTGCCTCCTCCTTACCCAGGCAAAGTAAGAGGAAATGTCTCGTTGTGTAATTGAATTCTAATTATTTCTCAGAAAAATCAGCTCAGTTTTGGGCCCTGAGTCCAGGTATTTGCAGAGCAATACACCTGGTTTTGCAGAACAAGCTGCTGCCCAGCACCCAGGAGTGACTGCAGGGGAGTCAACTGGCCTGAGATCATGGTCAGATGAATTCTCCCTTTTCTCCCAGTCCCCAGTGCTGCATTTGGCACTTCCCAACAAGAGCTGGCATTTTACACTCAGCAACAGGCACGTGGGGAGGACAAAGAAAGAACAACCTGCAACATGTTCATCTCCTCTTTTCTTCATGTCCTCTGTGGGGCAGTGACATCCAACCTCCTGTGGCATTTCTGCTCCATCAGCAGCCCAGGCTGCAGCTCAGACAGCCCAGGGCAGCAGCCCTGGAGCCCCAGCAGCTGCAGGGAGAGAGGCAGCCCAACAATGTGCAGCACTTCTAGGGCAGTATACTTGCTGATTGCTTCCTTGACTATTGCTCACAACAACCAGCTAAGACACTGCCAAAGAAACACTCACAGCTGGCATCACACTGGGACAGAGTGGGCAGCTCCTTGGGAATCCTCCTCTTCTCCTGCATTCAGGCTCTGGGGACAAACAGAGAGTCAGTGAAGCAGCTGTGGCAGAGCTGAGGGAAAAAACAGCTGTCAGGGCAGAGGAGGCTCAAGCCCTTCAGCTGGGAGGTACCCTGTCCCTTACCCCAGATCCTGGTTATGGCCTCAGAGAGCTACAAATATCACCAAGAGAAGCTCAGCTTACTTGTCTGCAATGCACATTTACTGCAGGGAGTCCCCACGTTTCACACACCAGCACTCGGGCAGGGCAGTGGAACCAAAACTAGTGAACATCTGTTTGAAGACACAAAGTTGGTCAAAGACACAAAGTTGTTTAAAAACACCAAGTTGTTTCAAGTGCTGGGGGTTCCCCTGCCTGGCCAGCCCTGCCCTGGGGTCACACCCAGGGGGTGGGACAGAAAAGCTCACTGGGAACACAAAGGAGAAAAGGCACCAACACTTACTTGTCCTAAAGCCATTGGACTTTCCTCTTACACTTGTGGAACAGCCTGAGAGGCACAAGATGTGGCGTTCTCTGGCATTCCTGCAATCCTCACTTCCTGGACACACATGGACATGTGAGAAGACAACCTGCAGGGCAAAGCACTCCTTAAGTCTTGTTATGGCTCAAGGGCCTCAGGTGTCAAGGTCCAACACTCTGCACCATGAGGAGCTCAGTGGTTCCATCAGCCTCTGATTCCTCTCACTGACCCACTGCTCACACTGCACCTGCATGTTCTGAGACATCTGAGCTTCTACTCCCCCTCCTGATGCACCAGGGTATGAATTACAAACTTTAAAAACTTCAGAATTTGGTTTGTGTTTGGAGACCAACACAGAGCTGAGACTCTTGATTCTGGATTCTTGATTCTTTCCTGCTCTCACCTGGTTTTGCTCAGTGAAATTGCATTTCCCCTTCCAAGAAGCTGCCAGAACCCTCCCATGAAGCTGCCAGAACCCTCCCATCCTGCAGAGGAAGGCAGGGACTGGAAACATTTCAGGCTGAAACCAGATGTTCCAACCTGTGGCTGCCACCACGTCCCTGAGATGGGCAGCTCTGGGGAGCACCTTTTTCTAAAACACAGGCAGGAGTCCAAGACTAAACTGGGTTTGGTGCATTAAGCCATGACAGGTGTCAGTGGCCTCCATC
The DNA here is from genome assembly GCA_035583235.1 of Hafferia zeledoni. NCBI lineage: Eukaryota > Metazoa > Chordata > Aves > Passeriformes > Thamnophilidae > Hafferia > Hafferia zeledoni. Next base: position 6,141,673 of record JAWWEV010000056.1, read on the forward strand.
CCACAGGGTGGGCAAGGCCCCTGCCCTCTGTGTAACACCAAGGGGGGCTGACAGAGCTGCAAGGAGGGGCTGTGACTGCACATCAACCCACCAGGTCAGCTGGGACAGGAACACCCACCTGGCATCGTGGTGACAGAACAGGGACTCCATTCCCATGGCCCAGGACACCAATTAGTTCACAAACCACTTCTTGACTGTAACCTTTTCACCCTGAGGAAAAAAGCAAACAATTCCAAAACCTCAAAATCAAGACTTGACAACAGTTCCCACCTTTTCATCCTGCAAACTTGTCCCTCTCTGGAAGGATCTGTCTTGTTTAAACTATGACCTGATCATCCCTCCAACATTTCCCATCAGGACCAGAACAGCCCAGACTGTCTCAAAGGCAATTAACAGGTCAGGGACAAGCACAGCCAGAGGAGAACAAACCAGTCTGGTACGGATGAGGAAGATACAACTTCATCTTTCACCCTCCCTGGGGCACATGAGACTGAGGAATGTGGGAATTTTTGTGCACAAATCACAGCAACTCACCTGGATCCTGTGCTGGGGGAAGTGCCTCGATGCCACCTTGTCCTGACTCTCACTGAAGGGGTGACAGAGCAGCAGGAAAAAGCTGTTTGGTGGATCATGTGACAGCCCAAGGAACCAGCCTGTGAAGAACTCACCACTGTACAACAGGCTGAGGGGTGTGGAGAGTGGAAAGGCTCTCCTGTTACAGAAAAACTGCATTCCAAGAAAGGTGAAGAGTCTTGTCAGGTGAGATCTGCAGCAATCTCTTGGTCAGCACTGAAATATGTGACACCACAAGCTTCATTTCATTAATCCCATTTGTTTCAGGTTCATTCCCAGCATTGTGTCATCCTCCTCTTGTCAACAAGTGCAATTTCTCACACTGACCAACCTCAGAACTGAAAAATTGCAGAGTTTCACTAAAGAGTTGAGCTTTCCTGTTGAAAAAGCCTGATGGAAACAGAACCTCAGCCTCTTCAAATAATTCCTGTTGCAAGGCAAAACAAAACTGAATTTCTGTCTGGGAAATCCGTGCATGAAATCCAGCAACAGGAGAGAGTTTGAAAGCAAAGGATGAAGGAACAGTTTCCACATTTCAGAAAGATTTATACGGAAGAGACTCCTGGCTATCAGCTGGTTCAGCTGCCTGTTAAACAAGGCTGACCTCAAAGCTACATCAGGACTCTCAGGGTTTTATATGGGCTGCTTTAACCAACCCTCTCTTCCTAAACCATGGAATTAGAAGTGATGTCCAGCTGAGTCTGTCATGCTCACCAGCATGAACTGCCATCCCAGAGAAGAATCATCTTAAACTCAAGCAATTCCAAGATTCTGTCCCAAACCACTCATGGTGGCTGCAGAATGAGAACAAATTCTGTCCTTTTCCCCAAAGGAGTGTCAGTCTTTCCTATTCTGAATCTTCAGGTAGGAGAGGTCTTGCTCCTCTAAATACAGTTTTCCTGACTGGTTTTCCTTTTAAAGATAAGAATACATTTGATAAATTCTGACTGATTTGATGGCAATCCTACAATCCTGAGTTTGGGGCTGGTGTCCCCAGAAGTTTTCAGAGTTGTATCATCCCACCTTCTCCTGCAACTGCTCCAAAGTGCTGAGGCACCAGAAACCAGTCCTGGGCTGGGACTCCTAGCAATGCTCATTAAGCACTGTTATTATCATATTTTCCCTGCCACTTTCTCCTCCCCCAAATTCCCTGTAGCATCCCAATTCCCCAAACACAGGACAAGCTGCTTAACAACCCCTGTTTGCCTTTCCTTAATTAACCACCCAGCAGAACCTTTGCTTAGGAGCTGAGTGGACACGTCCCCAGATAGCAAAGAGATTTACCAGTTCCTTGCAGTGCTGTGGTGGGAGCTGGTCCAGCTGGCAGCAGAACCTCAGGTCCATCTGAATGCCCAGGTGATGCCACCTTCCTTCCTGCCCCTGGGCCTGGCAGAGCACGGGGAGGGCGAGCAGAGGCTCCACAGAGGTGCCAACACCTGCTACAAACTCAGCAGTTCTGGCTCCCAGGACAGAGCTCCAGCTCCTCCCCACTCACACAGGGCCACCACTCCCATGGCCCAGCTCAGGCTCAGGAGGAAGTGGGACAATCCCTTGGCACTGAGTCACAGCTGCTGAAAATGAGGCAGGACTGAGGAGGGCACGGGCAGCACCAGCAACTGCCTGACTGTGCTTTGCAGAGAGCAAAATCCATGGAAAGAGGTGACAGAAGGACAAGGGAAAGGAGTCCTGGGGGAGGCTGGGCAGTGTTTCCACCTGCAGGACCTGCATTCTGAACCTGATTTTCAGCTGCTCACTCAGCTCAGGGGGACATAGCCATGTGGGCAGGGTCACTCAGAGGGACACAGCCACCCAGGCAATGTCACAGCTGCTGCTGATCTGAGCTCGCAGGAACTGCTGGTGATTTGAGCTGTACAGGAGCTGCTGCTGATCTGAGCTGGGCAGGGACTGCTGGTGATCTGAGCTGGGCAGGGACTGCTGGTGATCTGAGCTGGGCAGTAGATCCTGGTGACAGCCCATCCAAGGCTGTGGTGCTGCCAGAGCTCCCAGGGGCAGGGCTGCCCCTTTGCCCAGGCAGTGCCCTCTGCAGCCCCAGTGCCAGCTGAGGACACCAGTGAGGGATTGTGCTGATTCAAGGCCTGGGAGTGGCCTGGGCAGGGGCCAGGGCGCTGCAGGGGAGGCTGAGCCGTGACTCAGGAACCAGGCAATGCACAGGGATGGATCCCAGAGCTCCAGGGCTGGCAGCAGCCTCCCCTCCCCTCCACTCCCCTTCTCAGACCAAACACAAACCTGGGGGTTTATAGACCAGATGGGCCTGGGAAAGGCAAGCTTAGCCAGCCCAAGAAGTTCCTGGCCTGCTGGGACTGGAGATGCTGCCAGGCTGATCCATAGCAGGGATTTCACAGTCAGAGCAGTTCTGTCCTTTCCCCCTTGTTAATCTCAGGCTCCTCCATCAGGAGATCTTTATAGAAGCTCCTTCTGGACATGCCTCTCTTTTTTTTTTCCAAGGCCAGACCCACTTATTTGTACACTTGTTACCCTCAGGTGCTCCCCAAAAGTGCACCTTCCTCCCCAGCTGGCATGGGCTGTACCTTCTCACACAACAGAAAGGACTATCACCCTTTGGAAGATGCCAATAACAATCAGCCAAACTCACCCTCAGGATGTGGGAACTCCAAACCACCCTGGCGTATACACAGCTAATAAAGTATCAAACAGACTGTACAGATGAGAGGTAGGTTGATTACACACTAATATATTTTATGTCAAAGATGCAAAGCATGTCTGTCTACAGAATATAAAGGAAACCCTCATATCCACTCAGCCCACCCTCTGTGAGATGCTCCTGAGAGGGGAAACAATACAAACCTGCTGGTGTTGACTGAGCTCTGATGGGCTGGTGTTCACCTCTGATCTGAAATGACTCCCTGTGCCTTTTCCAACTCTCACCCGAGGCAGCTTTAAGTCATGGAAAGGTCTTATGGGATGTCCCAGTCAACCAGACAACCCCAGAGGCATCTGCAGACCCCTGAAAGCTCCTGCTGAGCAGGTGAGGGATGCTCAGGGCACCAGCCCAGGCACAGCCCAGCTCCACTTTGCCAGCTGTCAGGAGGGCTGAACAGGGCAGTGGGAGCAAAGCCAGACCCAGTCCAACCCAGCTCTCCTCCCCATGGGAGCAGCATCTGGACTATCATTTATCCTTCCCATTCCACAGGCAGTGTGGAGGCAACACGTGGAGCCAGGTAACACCCCTGGCAGTGGGATGGAGAGGGCTGGCTGTGCCAAGTGGAGCAGGAGAGGGCAAGAGCTGCCAGCTCTTTGCAAATAATTAAGCATTCAGCTTTGTGTGCCCCCAAGTAAATACTCGACATGCCAGTGAATCGGAGTGGCTCATTCCACCAATTCAGGTACCTCCTGGCCTGGATGTGGCAGCCCCGGGGCATCCTCAGCTCCCCCCGCCCCGTGCAGCTGCAGCACAGCCAGGCAAGGGGAGCTCACACAGCTGCTTTGGGTGCTGCTGCTTCCCGGGACCCCTCAAAAACGAGACATTCACCAGCACCCCAGCCCGAAAGTGCATCTGCGTGTGAAGGGCTTGAAGGAAGGGGTTTCAGGAGAGGAAAGGGGTAAAAAGAAGGAGAAGGGAAACATTCTTTGTTCCAACATGACAGACAAGCAAGGACAGTCCCTGTAACGTTCCCTACATGATATCAAGACCTCTGAGAGCCTCCCCAAATGTGCCTCTGCACAGACCCCTTCCACAGCCCCCCCGACACCCCCAGGCTCTGCGAGGGGCTGGCCGGGAGTGCAGGCCAGGCAGAGACCCACGGACACTGCAGGCAGGCCAGCAAAGCCCGCAGGCTGCGCTTACCTGGGCACAGATGGAGCCCCAGGCTCGGGCTCGGCACACTCGGTGGGGTCTCTCCGGGAGGGCTCCAAGGCCGCTCCGAGCGCAGGGGCCGATCCGCCCCGACCCTCCCCAGCCCTGGATCGCAGAGACAAAGGCAGGCTCAGGCCTGGGCAAGCCCAGACAAGCCCAAATGAAGCCTCTTCCTGAGCCTGCCCGGCCAGAGGCAGCAGCGCAGAGCCGGCCCCGGGGGTGTCCCACGAGGGACCTCCCGCCCCCGCCTCGGGCACTGCGTGGCACAGGACCCAGTGCTGCCCACACAGCACCGCGGGGGCCAGGGAGTGGGATACAGGGGGGCTGCAACTTCCCTGTGCCGCCACCTCCCTGTGCCAGGGCGGAATTGAGGGCATTTCACCGAAAAAGCGCAGATTGGGAGGAACGCAAAGATCTCTCCAGGATTCTTCCTGGCAAAGGAACGTGACCCGCAAGTTTGCGATGCCACCAGAGGCTTCGGTGAGTGACAAAGGCGAGTGGGAGCTGAGGGGCACAGAGCAGCACCCAGGGGGGAGATGCACCCCCAGACTCACCCCAGGGCTCAGGGGGAGCTCCTCCTGCAGCTTTAGGGCACCCACCTGGCACTGCAGCCCCTGCTCTCCTCCAGCACTGAGAGTTCCCCCTGCACCTTGAGGACACCCATCCTGCACCCCCTGCTCTCCTCCAGCACTGAGAGTTCCCCCTGCACCTTGAGGACACCCATCCTGCACCCCCTGCTCTCCCCCAGCACTGAGAGTTCCCCCTGCACCTTGAGGACACCCATCCTGCACCCCCTGCTCTCCCCCAGCACTGAGAGTTCC
>JAWWEV010000056.1:6147001-6164773 GCA_035583235.1 Hafferia zeledoni
TGCTCTCCTCCAGCACTGAGAGGTCGTCCGGCCCCTTGAGGACACCCATCCTGCACCCCCTGCTCTGCCCAAGCACTGAGAGTTCCCCCTGCACCTTGAGGACACCCATCCTGCACCCCCTGCTCTGCCCAAGCACTGAGAGTTCCTCCAGCATCTCCAGGACACCCTAAAGCTGCACCCCCTGCTCTCCCCCAGCACGAATCGTTACAAACTGCAGGTTAAGGAGGTGCCTTCGCCTCCCTCCTGGCTCTCCAGAGGAGCACTGACTGTGCACGCAGCTAATTAATAACGAGCCCTTCAGAGGCAGAGCTCAGCAGCCTCCTCCCAACACACAGTGCAGGTATTTTTCCTCTCCTTTGTGAGTGGTCACATTTACTTCCCTTAATAAATCTACAGGGCCAGATTCAGATTTCAGCACAGCCCAAGACTTACTGGGTGGCTCCACAGTTACCACCTTCCTCCAGGTGCCCTTTTCCCCCCTGGCATCACCTCAGGATGCAGCTGGGGGAGGAAAAGGGGCTCAGGATTCGTGGTGATATCCAACAGCTCCGAAGAATTCTTTTTTTAAAAAATGCATTTCTACAAACATACTTTAAAAATAAATTAGCCTTATGCACAGACTTCCCTAAGGTTGTACTAGAAGGGGATGAGCCCCTCACTCTCTTCCCCCAGATGGAAAGGACGCAGAGCAGAGTCCCCCTGGGAAGGAGTGGGAGGTGTTGGACACTCTTAACAGCAACAGGCAGCAAAAAGGGCCAATTCTGCCCTTGGTCAAACAATTCATCAGGGCTCTCCTACTTCAATCTGAGGCTTCCACCTTCCTCAAACCCCTAAAGTGACAGCTTCCAAATAAAATGGTAAAAAACCCAGAAAAGCCAACTTCTGAGCAGGCTTTCTTTTCCATATGAGACATCAGAGAGTTCTCTACAGCCCAGAAAATCCCATCATTTGCCCTCCCAGCACCCTCCACAACTCCCAGCCTGAGAAACTCAGAGTTTACCTCCAAGTCATCCCTGTACTCACCATGGCCAAAAGACTGTCTCCAAATAATGTGGAGGAAAACAGGGGTTTCAGAGCCTCTTTTAAGTTCCCAACTCCTCCCCATCCATCCCAACCCTCTCCCCTCCGTGGTCCCACCATGGAGGCAGATTCAGGGACACTCATGCAAACTGTCAGTCACAAGGCACCAATATCTGACTTCTCTCCCCTCAAAACCCACCACTTTACATAGAGAGGACAAAATGCTTGATTAACAGGAGGACAAAACCTCAGGCTTTCCCCAAAGTACATGTTTCCAGATCTCCTTTGCAAGGGCAGATAAGCTGAGGACTTTGTAGCTGTGAACCTGTAATAAGTGGGAGATCCAGTTACCTTAATTACAGCTGAGTGACCTGTTAATGAACAGAAATCCTGTGTGTACAACCCCCGTTCCTGTGCTCAGGGTTGTGTTTGTGCCTGCTCACCAGGCACTTGGTGTGGTGAGTGTTGCTCAGAGGCCAGGTAAGACCTGGCTGAAGCACAGCCCAAGGTCTTCACACCAACCTGACAAACCTCAAGAACCTGTTCTGCATCTTGCACTGCAGAAACACCTCGGGTGGCACCTAAGCTGGGAAACCTGAGCAGTGAGTGAGTGTGGAAGGCACCCAACTGCAGTGCCAGTGTTGGAACAGGTTCCCTGGCTGGGCTGGCAGGGCAGGACCCACTGGCTGTGTGTGCAGGCTCCCAGCCTGGAGTTACCACCCGAATGAATATCTGCCTGCTGAGCAGCCTCACATGCCCCGGTGTGAGAGCACAAAGTCACATTTCCCTCCTGACTCATCCTGAACCAACAGCACCTCTTGTGCCGCAGCCTCCTGTTGCTTCACGCCCGCAGTGGCTCTGCTGCTCCTCTTGCAGCAACGAGGTGGACAAGGGCTGGTGACTAAGACACATTAACCAGCTGGAACTTGAACATCAGCCCAGGAGAAGTTCTCAGGCTGCTGGAGGAACATGAGCTGTCATGAACTCACTGACTTGAAAAGCCAAGCACAGGTCCAGCTCTGCTCAGCAACTCTGCAGGTCCCTTCTCCCTGGACTGTCCTCTGGCACGACTGCTGCGGACAGACATGTCTGTACAGGCACACTTTGAAGGGTTAATTACAGCTAATGAGATGGGCACAACGTCCCTGACACAAAGGGGTAAGCACAGGGCAGAGTGATCAGCCTCAGTGAGCTCCAAGATCACTGGAAAATGCTTTCCCAACACACTCTGTGGGTAGAACAGCCTATGAACGTTTCCCCTTTTTGCAGAAACAGGAAACAGAAGCAGAGCAATGAGCCTGAGGAACCAAACCAGCTCCAGCACAGAGCAAGGGATGATGTTCCAGACAGCTGAGTGTGTTCCCAGTGACAACTGAACCATCTGACTGCCCAAACTCAGGTGCCTTCCTCACTCAGGTAGTCTGGCCTTGCTCAGACATGCACCAGATTCAAGATGAGGATTTTTGTTTCTCAGGAAGATTCTCCCTCCCTTGTGATCAGATAGCTGTGGATGCAAGGACACACCCCCAGATCTCCATGAGGTGGCATCCAGCAGCTGGCTCAGGGACACCTCAGCACACGGACATGCCTTGAACCTGCCCTGTTAGAACAGACTTATGGATGGACTGAGACACACCAGAGTCCACCAGGCTGCAACAGCCCAAAGCTGAGGCACTTTGCAGAAAAGGAGTAGGAGATGGCAATGTAAAAACCTGTCCTGGAGTCTCAGGGTGGGAGGGAAATGCCTCTGAGGGCACAGCAGCCACATTACTCCTCCAAGAAACAGAACCCCCTTCAAAGAGCTGGTAAACCCCTCCTGGACTGTGTCACAGGGTCACAGGAGCAGGGCCTGGATGGCACAGGGGTTCTGATGGAACAAGTGGGGAGCAGCAAGATGGAGCCCCAGCTTCAGGTCAAAACAGGCAAAAGGACAAAAGAAAGATTTTTGGACTAAGGTCATCAGAGCAGTCACAAGAAACTGAAGTCATCCACTCTGCTCCCCTGGGCTGAGTTGGGGCCAGCTGCAGCTCACCAAGTCCATCCATCAGCACTTCCACCACTTCCTTAGCATTTCCATCAGAACTCGACTTGTCTCCTTGGGAAAAGCAGGGCCTGCATTAACCTCTTGCATGGTTTAAAAGAGAAGATACTTCTCAGTTCACTCATTCAACTGATCTATCCAAAGGCACACACCAAGCCCCAGCATTTACTCTGTCAGGAATCCAGCAGGGACTGAACTAAGAATAGCTCCTGAGGTGAAGGACAGAGCTTGTAGGATTAGCTGGTGCAATTACAGGTAGCAATTCCCTGCTACTCAAAGGCTTTATCACTGAGCAGCAAGAGAAATGAATCTTTACTCGGTGAGGTGTTGTGGGGTTTTGTTTGCCTGGTTTTAGTGAGACCAAGGCTGGAAGAGCACAGAGCTGAGGTTGGTGTGCTGCTGCCTCCCTCTGCTGGGAGAGGGGACACCCTGTCCTGGGACGGGTGGCCTGTCCTGCTCTAACCCGGTGGGACATCCCCAGCAGGGCGCTCTGCAGGCACAGAGGGTGACAGGGCAGAGGAGGGGCACGGTGGGAGAGGCTCCCGCAGAGCCAGCTGGGAGAAACCCACCACATTTTCTCCTGCTAGTTCACAGGTGGAGGGCGGGTTCTATGTCAGGCAGTCTAAGAAAACTGGGCTTTTTGCTGCCAGCTCTCTCCTCCCCCAGCCAGCAGACTGCAGGCACTGGGAGTTTGTTGCTTCACTTCTGCAGAACAGAGTTTTCTGCAAGCACAGGGTCAAGTTGAGTTCCTCACATGCAGAGGTGCTCAGGGAGGGAAGCCTGGGCAGCAGCAGCACCTGCCTTGGCACCCAGGGACAGTGCAAGGCCAGCAGAAACCTGCCTGCTCTGTCCTCCTGGCCACACTTCCTCTACTGCCACTGCAACACCCTGATTGCTCCTGAAGGGACAGCCACGGAAAGAAATACTTCTCCTCATCCATCCTTCCCCAAAGTCCCTGCCCATTCCTGCCTGGTGAAAAGCAGCTTTGAGCCCACTGAGGTGGCACTGCCCAGAGCAGGCATGAGGAACAGAACTGCAGCAACTCAAAGCTCTGGAAAACACTCATGCAGAATCTCCACATCTCCCCTGGCTGCAGCTCTGCAGGACATGAGGAGAACATGGCAAGAAAGGCCACCTTTAAACTAACCTGCAACAGCACACAAGTGCCAGTTCCATATTCAGTTCAAGTGGCTGGTTTAGAGATTTTGTCACACTAGTTGTTTATACAACTAAACACACCAACATCACCACTAATGCTCCAAGTGAAGAGCTTTGCCACCAGAAACACTCCCCACATGTAAATCTGAGGCAGTTTTTTAAAACAGTCTGAAAATAAACTGAACATTGATACTATGGATGCCACCTACCAACAGAAACACAGTCATTACATGTATTCAACTTGTGTGTTACAGAGGAACTGTCAGAACAGAAACAATTGAGCACTCCAAGTTTGTTCTGCATCCAAAGTCTCCTGCAAACTTTACTTCTGCCACGTTAAACTATCGGTTCACTGACACCATGTCAAGTCATATAAGCAAGAGCCCCCTCTTCTCTAACTCTATATTTTGATTGTAGTATAAAGAGTTAAGATAACAGGTTAATTTTGAGACAGCAAGTTAAAAGCCTTACCATGTTCCCTTGTCCTCCTTCCAGAGCAAGGTGGCCACATCCCAGCAGGTTGTGCCGCCAAGAGGTCCAGCTTTGAAGCAGCGCAGCAGGATGGCCACCCTTCTGAGCACTCCTGTGAGTCCTTGGCAGGCTGTGGCAGCAGCCCTGCATCTGCCCCACGGGGCAGTGGGCTCTTCTTGCCCTCCTTGTTGGCACTGTGGGTGAGATGGGTGGGCAGAGCAGACCACCTGGCAGGGCAGCCCGCAGGTTGCAGCCTTCCTCTGCAGCAACAGCGATCTGTTGGGGGCCCCAAAGGGCTCTGCCCAGCTGAAGGGCTTTAACCCCCAGCAGGCAGGATGCAGGAGCTGCCCCTCCTGTGCCCGCCTGCGCTGCAGCACAGCACGGGCACCCTGCACAGGCTGCACCACCGAGCTGGGATCACCTGCACTGCACCGGCAGAGCCACCCTTTGGGCTGCCACCTCCTGCCCAGCAGCACTGCTGCCACAATGCACCACAGCTGGCATTTCAGTGCCCAGGACCCCCCAACCTGCTGGCTGGGGCCACTGCAGAGCGGGGGCTGCAGTGGTGGCTCCTCACCCAAGTCCAATCCACCTCCTGGAGCCTCCTGAGCCGCACCTGAATTGCTCCCCCGGCCCCTGGGGACATGCCTGCACCTCTCTGCTCTGAAGGACAGCCAGGGAAGGACACTGCAGCCCACCCGCAGCCAGCAGGCAGTGGGCTTGGCCAAGTGACACTCCAGGGCTGCGGGGGCCGCAGCAGAGCCCGGGGCTTGGCTGCCACAGCGCTTGCAGCAGCAGCTTTGAGTCCACGGCCCCCCCTCCCCTCGCCCTGCAATGTCCTTCTTTGCTGAAGAGTTTTCAGACAGGGCTTTTGCTGCAGTGCATCAAAGAGCGGGTGACTTGCCAGCAAACCACAAAGTGTTCCCTGCTCTGCCCATCCACCCGGGCACAGGAGCTGCTCCCCAGCAGTGGCACAGGGAGGCACTGCCCAGCCTGCCCACAGGACTGAGCCTTCAAGGAGGAGCAGTCTGCTTTGCACCACCCCTCCTTTAAACTGAAACTCCTCCAGGAGCACACCAGGATCCTGCTGGGGCTCACCCTGTGTGTGCCACACTGCCACAGCCCCTCTGCAGGGCACTGGGCCTCTGCCCTGGGGCACGGGGAGTTGCCACACTCTGGGCAAGGCAGGCTTGGAGTTTGGAGTCCTTCCTGGTGTTCAGCACAGGGTCTGCCCCCTCAGGACTGGGGTTTAACTCACACACTTTTCCACAGTCCAGGTTAGTTCCACAACAGCCTCCAGTGAGCAGTTTCTCCTGCCCTTCTCTTCAAAGACCTTCACTCCAGGCCCTTCTTTGCCTAGAGCAGGTCCAAGGCTGCTCTCTGAGGAACAGCAGCACCATCAAGCCCTTCTGCAAACAAGGGCCACAGGTGAAGTCACATGCTCTGCCACTGGCAGTGCCCCTGCATTGGCACAATGACTTCTGTCAGAAAAATGTCTGTTCTTTACTCCATGTAAAGGCACATTCAGGTGTCCCTTGGGAGAAGGAAGCATTTCCCAGCCTGGGAGCTCCACAGGAGCCAAACCACAGCACCTGAGGTGTGCCCTCCCTGGGCCCTGCTGTGCCCAGCCTGACAGTGACCTTCACAGGGGGAAATGCCTCTCCACATCATTTCCCTTGGTTCAATCAAATGGTCCCCAATCACCCAACTCTTTCTGAATGGCAGGACTGGCAGAGGGTTTGTGACTGATTCTCAATTACAATACACCAATATTTTAAACCTAAAAACGTCACCACAACCCAAGGTCAGCAGCCAGTTCAAGGCCATTTCCACACTTTTCTTGAATGTAAAAGTCTCTTGTCTGGGACTTTCTGAGGCAGGGACTTTATTTTGCTTCCACAGGGTTCAACACAACTTCTGCTGCTAAAGCAAGGGCAAGGCACCATCCACAGGCACATCCCTCACTGAACTGTGCCTGAGACAGGAGCAGAGTGCTTCCTATTCACCACAAGTAGGCTCTTCAAACGAGGTAAGTTTGCCCTGTGTTTACAAATGCACCCAGTTATTTGCTGCAGAATATTGATGCAAATGAGAACTCAGTGAGTTCTGCCAAATTGTAGCTCTCCACTCAGCAGCAGGGACTCCCTTCTCAAAAGATCAGTTGTGTGAGGAGAGGGGGAAGGCACAAGGGCAGCAGGACAGCAGCCCTGCTGCAGCTCAGCTCTCCCAGCACAATTAGAGATTCTGAAGGCTGAGCTGGAAAAATTACATCTTAAGGACATTTATGCCCAGGCATAGGGATAGGAGGAAAAAAAAAAACATTAAGATTCCCAGCACATGGGAATTCTTGTGTTTATGTGTCAGACAGGGATGGGCAGAAAGCAATTTACAGCAGCTGGTGAGGCTTTTTAATATATTGGTGCATCTCATCCCACAACTGAGCCAGCAAACCCCCCACCCCTTGCAGGCCTGATCCCTGAGTCTGCAGTGGAACAGCCACTGCAAGAGTCTGCAGAGGTTTGGCAAGAAGGAGCCTCTCTCCTTGCCCCAGCCTGAATGTTTCAGGTCTGCAGAAAAGTGGGCAAAACTGCCTGACATTACTCAGGAAGGAAAATCACATCTTCCCAATCCCTCACAGCAACAGGAATTACCAAGGACCCTCCTCTGGGGTCCTGCAGCAATTCTTAAATTCCACTTTGTGTAACAGACCCTTCCTCACATCACTTCTGTATTTCTTCCCTCCTAACACCAGAGCTCTTAGAAGAAAGAAACTTGGAGCACGTGGGTTTGCTGCAGTGCTTGTCAATACCCACAGAGTGTCGTAAATTAAAGGGGGGAAGAAGCAACACAGACTGGCTGGAAAACAAGCTCCATCCCTCCAGCCCAGCAACCTCCTGCTGCACCACCTGCCTGTGCCTCAGCAGCACCAAAGGCAGGAGTTAAACCAAACATGCCCAGATAGCCCAGGGATCTGCCTTTTGCAGGCACAGGATCCATGACCTGCTGGCAGTTGACCCTCCCCTCCTTAAACACCTCTACACCAGCCACTGGAAACAGAACTGAGAAGTCAAGTGGCAACAAGCAGAGCACTGTTTAAGTCCCACTCCTTAAGCACAAGGGGCAGCAGAGTCACCTCAGGCTCTGGCAGCAGTGCTGGCTGCAAACACAGAGGATTTCAGGTGGCATCTCTCTGGGCAAGCTCATGAGCCCCAAGAGCTGGCACCAGGAATAAACCTCCTCACATTTTAAAAAACCCAGTACTTTCTCAAGACACCTTACTGTTATTAAAAGACTCCAGCACAAGAAAATACCCCAGGCAGCCCCAAATGCTCAAACTCACTCTAAAAATCAGTGTGGCAGCCAGGAAAAGATCAGTGCTGAGACTGGCATTAAAGGAGGGAATCAATTAAAATATGGCCTTTCATCAGGCACAGCAAAGTTGAGAGGCACTGAATCTGTGCACTCAGGCTTTTCAGTGCCTGGTCTGTGTTATATTCCCACTGCCTGGATGTTTATCATGTTGGGTTGCTGTAGGCACAGCTCAGACGTTTAAGGTGGCACTGGAGCTGCTGTGAATTCTTGTTAAGATTTAATGTGTACTCAGGATGCCTTCCCAGGTGTGCAAAGCAAGAACTGCTGGGGCAGCAGAGGGTGGAAGAGCATGAACAGCATAAAGAACATCCTCCCTCCCCAACCCTTCTCTCTGCTGTTGTTTTGTCTTTGGGGACTCTTCCTGCCACGGCTCAGCACTGAAGGGTTCTTTGCCATTCATGTCCTCAGAGTAACATGAATCTGCCACCTGCCATGCCCAGTGTGATGACACTTCAGTACAGGGACTCTGAAACACCCAAATCTTGCATTTGGCTCAATTTTGTCCTCTATAATCACTCTTACTTTCTGTCTATTTAACAGCCACCACACCACGTTTTCAAGGGGACATGAAGAAAACCCTTCCAAGAGGCTCTTGTGCCTCTTCTGGAGAGCAGAGCTCAGGGAATGTGGCTGCTTCCCTGCAGCTCCCACTTCCACCACTTGTACCACCCTTGGGGAGTCTGTTCTGTTCAATTTTACAGCAGTTTTGTTTTTTTCTTGAGCCAGAGCCCAATATTCTGTTATTCCACAATGCCCAGATGTTGGAACACCCTCTCACATTCGTTATCCCTTGGGGATTCACATCAACCCTGCTGTTAACTCAGTTACTTTTATTTTGTTCCTGTTCTACCAATTAGAGTTGTTCTTCATAAATGCCACAAACTTATGCATGAGTACTTTACAAATTAATTAGAGTCTCTTTGCTCATTAGTGTGATGATGCAAGGAACACAAGTAACAGCATCAGTGGGCTCAGAAAGTCTGCATTAAATCACACAAAATTCAGGGTTGTGGCCTTAAATCTGTGAATCCCCCTGTGCCTTCTGACTTGGGGCAGAGGTATCTCTGATGGAAGATATGAGAGTTTGATTGAATTTAAAGGCAGATTAGAGCTGAGGGTGCCCAGGGCTTGGCTCTGCCATCTGCTGGCACTGTGTGACCTTGAGAGATCACCCTTCAGTCCCAGCTCCTCTGTGCTAACACTCACCTTTCCTACAGCTCTGACGTGTCTCAGTCCTTGTGCAAGCACAGGATAAACCCCCCCAATTACAGCTCTAATCAATGTAAACATGCCCCACTACTCTCAAACAAAGCCACAGACACAAGTGATTGCCTCGGCCTCGCTGGGGACCACAACACCCTCCTGCTGTCAGGAGGCAGCACTAAAAAGGGAAGGCAAATATTTAGTCATTTCAGACGCTGCAAATGCCATCCAGCCCCAGCTCCAGGGCAGCAACCAGGACCTGCCTTGGAATGTGCTGTGACAACTCAGTCCCCCCTGCCACAGATGAGCCCCAGATCTGCAGGGACTGCAGCCCAGCTGACTTCACTGCTGTTTCAACACCACTGATAATTGCTCAAACTGCATTTTTCCCCTTGCCCCATTCATTCATACAGTTCCCAAGGTTCTGGAAATGCAAAGGAGCTACATTTGAATTAATATGAATACTTCTACGGTGGGAAAAATGCAAGTTGCTGGCAGGCATTTATGTCAAAGGGATTTTTTTTTTAGTTTATAGTTAAAAAAGTCAGTCCTTGTGTCACTAACAATCCTGCACACGTCTGCAGAAAATGCAAGTTAAACTTCTGCAGTAAGAAAGAGGCTGTGCTGACACATTCCCATGCAAATTCAACTTCTGAAGAATGCAGAAAGGTATTAAAGCTTGGAAGTCAGGAGAACACTTTCCTTAGATTCATCCAACACACTTCCCAAGCTCAGTCCAGCAGGCACAAGGACATGGTCCCCTGGGAGAGGGTGCTGGAGCTCAGGGTGAGCCCGCACATTCCAGGAAACAACAGGGGGGGTTTAAACGGATGGCTTAGAAATCAGAGGTAAAACCAAGTCATTCGGGGCTGCAAACCCCCTGGTTCCCTCTGGCAGCTCCGGACGGGCAGGACAAGGGGAATCCCTGGCTCAGGCTGCTGCTTTGCAGATCACTTGAAGGAGAAAAGCTGTGGCACTGCTGCACTCTTAAAGCTGCAGCGCCCAATTCCTGCTCCGTCTCCTGCCACACCGGCGGGTTCCTGGGGGGGGGACAGGCAGCGACAGGGGGGCACAGGCTGGGCAGTGCCAGGGAAAGGAGGGGGATGCAGGAGGGGATGCAGGAGCTGCCGAGCCCGGGGCTGCAGAGGCAGCAGCAGCAGAGGCAGCACGAACTGCTGCACTCCCGCAAAGCTCCGCAGCCCCGCACCGGCTCCGACTGCAGCACAACTGCACCAGCAGCAGCCACAGCAACCCCCCAGCCCGCCCGGCAAAGCACCACGACAAGGCAAACCCCGGCGTTTCAAGGGTTTGCTTCTGGGTTGGGTTTTTTCCTATTATTTTTTTATTTGCTGATTTGTTTTAAAATAAGCAGAATAAAAAAAAAGACTTCACTGATTCAGCCTCCCTCACATTGGTCGCAGGGAGAATTTAAAACGCAGAATGGGAACGAAGTGGTGAAGTTTAATTAGCAAGCACACAGCGGAAGTTGCACTTTTTAATCTTTTATCAATCATTAAGACAACCCTGCAGGAGGAAGGACCGCAGGCTCTTTACGATGCCTCCCTTCCTAAAAGAGCATGCAAAGGCAAGAGTTCCATTAAAGCAGCGTAGGAAACCCTCCCTCCCTCCCAGGCTGGCTCTTCTTACCCCAAATCCGCTCTAGGCAGCTCTGCTGTCTCGGGGATGGAGCGTTGTCTCAGCAGCAAAAGTTGCAGGCGGCTCCTGGGCGAGGGAGGCAGGACCTGGCAGGAGAAGTGTCAGACGGGTCCTCACTCTGAAGTGATGCCGGGAGAGCCCAGAGCTGCTCAGACACGCAAGGGAAAAAAAAACGAGGGAGGGGGAGTTAAAAAGTCTTAAATCCCTGACACTGCAAGAACCCTGATCCTCTAGGATTGGGTCTCCAAAGCCGCCACTCGCTCCCGGCTTTCCCGACAAGGTGGAGACTGAGCTCTTTGATTGTCTGCTGGGATTTCTCACCTGGTGATGTTGCTCTTGCAAGAGCAAAGAGTGAAAAGCAAATCAGACACCTGCAGAAGCCTCTCAGATGTGCTCTGCTCCCACCTGAGCTGGTCTAAATTTGGGGAGAAGGCTGGAACTTAGTCAGGAGTCAGCGCTGGCTCCTCCAGCAAACAGAAGGCAGAGAGATGCAGGGAATGCACTTTTAACTTTGATAGTGAGGACAGGGGGTGGCAGAAAGAACAGGGGAAATCTCATTCTCCATGTATTGCTAACAGCACTCTGAACCACATAGAGGATTCAGAGGGAAGCTGCAAGTATAAATAATAAATTTGAAAAAATAAGACAAACCCCCAAACAAAAAGCTCACACCCCCCCCAGAGGTTTGACAGGTCCATTTTTTCCCTGATACACAGAACAGTGTAAAGCCTGATCCAAAGACCTGCCACTGACTTCAGCAAAGCTGTGTTGTTTCAAACCACCTCAGGCCTCAGAAAGCTTTTTGCCCTGTGTTTGATTTCTGCCTCTTCTGGCTTTGACAGAATGCACAATTTACCCCCAGCTATTCCATGGATTCAGCCATTGGAAGGCTACAGCAAACGGTGCTGCACAGACCCCTGGAATTCCTGGGGGATTCAGCCCGTTTTCAAGGCAGAGCACAGAGAAAACAGGCACTTGTGCATTTTCCTTCCATCTCATGGACGTGGGAATCAGCACCATGGCACAAGTGTCAGAGGAGAGACTTGACTTTCCACCCCAGAATCATCAATCACTTGTGATTTCTGGTTCTGTTGTTCTACTTTTTGGAGAAAGTGAGGGAGGGGAAACCACTTGAAGCTCAAGGTTATTGAAGGTTATTCCAGGGGCACACAGCACTTAAAGCACGTGGACAAGAGCTCTGCAACAAGCTGGCTCTGGAACCAACAGTTGCAAAGGCACAGCTTGGGAACATGTTAATTTTTCATCCACACACTTCAATGCACCACAGCAAAACGCCAAGTGGACATGAGGGTCAGTTTAAATTTGTCATTGCCTTTTGGTACCACCCTTGAAAGCTTCCAGATATGCTGATTATCTGCATCTGGGAGAGTCCTGGGGCTGCCTGGGAAGCCTTTTGCCTCCTTTTCACCTTCACTGCTTTTCCATCTGGAGATCAGTTGTTTGTCTGCACCATCAGCTGCAGAACCACAAGCACAGGGTGCCTGTTCTTTGCCTGCTGAGGTGGAGATGAAGATCTGCATCCTCATCATCACCCACCCTGCAGAGGGCTGGCCTCATGCTCAGGGGTCTGGCTCAGGTTTTCCTTCTCTATACCTGTTGCATGGGCTACCACGCTGGATAATTCTGGTTTTACACCATCACAGAAGGGCACAGGGAGGCAAAACTGGGTTCCCAGCGTTGTGTTTACAGTTATTTGTGCCTTGCTACCAGCACTGTAGTGCTGCAGCTACTGCAGAGGGAGCATCCCAGGCAGGACATTCCCAGGCAGGACATTCCCAGCCCACCTCCCCTGCAAGCCTTCAGTGACACCTCCCCATGGGCTGAGACCAGCAGCAAGAGACGCCTCTGAATGTCAAAATATTTCACTGAAATTGTGCATATCTTTGCCAAGGCTTCGGAAACGTCGATTTATTGAAGTGTTTCACAATGTTTCAAGGCCACTCACTCTATAAACCAGAACCAGGTAGTTAATCTGTATCAGACAAGCTGAGGAAAAGCAGCCCCTGAGTGCTGGGAGCTCCAGAGCTCAGCCTGGGTGAGGGTGCCAAGGGATGCAGAGGGAACTCACACCATCCCAAACTCTGCACCAATTCCCTGCTGCACCACAGGCCATTTATAGTAACATGGATATGCATTTTGGTGCATTTCACTCTGGTACAGGAGAGCAAAGGTGTTACTGTGCAGGATTTTGGTTTTAAGCTTTATCAACAAGGCTCATCTGAATACAACACAGAGAAAAGAGCAGAGGGGAACCTTTTCCACTTTGCCTTCCCATTCAGCTGTCAGACCCTCAGGGAATGCCTCGGACTCTGCTCAGCTGCATTGCTGGTCTGGAGTGCAGCAGCCCTGGGCTGCTCAGCTTTCTGGCAGGGAGCTCAGCACAGCTTTCCTGCAGCATTACACCAGCAGACACTGCCCAGACCACTGGTTATGTTAGAACATAAAGGGGTTGGTAGGCAGTGGTTTTACTTTTAGCACAGTTACCAAAACTTCTTGGATAGAAGAAATAACCTGACTGCAATTGTTAAAGCTGCATCACTCAGTGAAAATTCAGTATAAAGGTGAGCACTGTCCACTCAGAACAATAAAAACCTTGGACTGAAGGTGTGAAATCAAAGCAAAACCTGAGACATTTCTAGACTAGAATCCTCCACGTTTCTTCTCCCAAGTGTGCTATTTATATAACTATTTTTTGTTGTTGTTTGGTATTGTTTAGGTGAGGGGGTTGGTTTGTTTGTTTTTTAATCTAGGGCAATATATCTAATACTAATTAGCCAGGAAATTACCAGCACAACAGAGAAGTTCAGTGTGTCAACCTTCATCAATCAATATTTATCTAAGAAACAGTAACTGTTAAACTCCAATCAAATACATTTGGGGGCACTTCAGTAACTCAATGATGCCTGTCCTGTGTCCACCTTTTCCACCACAACCCAAGCCAGTGATTTCTGTCAGAAGCTGCCAGAGCCACCCAGGCAGCAAACACGAGTTATCCACCCTGTGCTTCTTTCTGAAGTAAAGGAACAGGTTGAGACACAGACTCGAAGCTGCTGAGTTAGCCTGGACCACATTGCAGACAGCTCATGGTAAAGAAGGAACATGGAAAGATGTTTATTCTTGGCCCTGCAGGCAGAGAGAAGGCAAATCACTCCACCTGGGAAGCACCTTTGGTTATCTTGAACAGACACATTTCAGTCCCTTTCTATGTATTTTGTCTTCAACAATGGGAGTCAGTCATTGCTTTGTGATGGTTTGTTCTCACCTAGGGTAGGTACAACTTACTCTTTTAGTTAATGCTCCAAGAGGTCCTCAGGAGTCACAGTAACGTCTCTGGCTCCCCAAACTGAGCAAAGCTCCCCGGCTTCCTCATCCCCATGGCAAGAGGAAGGCAATGCTTCCCTACTTTATGATGAAGCAGCAGTATGTTTAGCCTATAACCTCTATTTTCATCCTCATTTAGCCGCAAACTGAAGAGGAGACACAAGGCAGCTTGTCCCAGTGCAGGAATACCTGGGGAAGATGCCAGCACTTCAGCTTTAATCTGCTGATCAAGCCGATGAGAGCATCACTTCCTGAGAACAAAGGGCAGAAACAGGCACAGCTCACTCCATTGAGCGGCTCTGGTTCATTCAAGCACAGCACTTGGGGAAGATTAGCTCTCCTCCTCCTCCTCCTCCCACCCCGCAGCTCCTCTCACCTTGTTCCTGCTTTTCTGGAGGGTTGTGTTGCAGCTACGAGTGGCAGAGCTGCAGGCCCAGGGCAGGGCAGGGCTCACCTGGGCTCGGGGACAGCACTTCACAGTGGGCATTAAGTCCCATCTCAGTGCCATGGCTGGCTGGGGAAGCAGCAGGGATGGAATTAGGCAGCACAGCAAGGCACTGGTGTTAACACTTTTCTCCCCACGCCCCTTGCACACCTGAGAAACATTCCCTGGATGTGATTTCTGTAGCTCAAAAGCTTCAGTTCAGGAAGGAAAGTCAACAAACAACAGAAACAAAAGCTCTTAAGAGGCAGTATTACTCTAATGCTCTCACCTTGGAGTGTCTCAGCTCTGCTTTGATGCTCAGCGGTCAGAGCCAGGCTGGGCAGGCACAACTCCGGAGCAGTGGGGGCTTGGGAACGTCACTACCACTCTGTTGGGATCAGCTCTCCAGCCTTTAAACAGTTTGTCTGCATGCACAGAAGTGGAATTGTTTCATATCAAACAGGCCTAAATATTTAAATCCTGACTTCTTAAACTGGATGGGAGATTCCTCCCTGTCAGGCCCATCCAGGGCTGTGTCTGAGGACCCTCAACCCCAACCCAACCCCAAGCAAACTGCAGCTCCAGGACTCATCAAGCAGGAAAGTCACCGACTTGTCCCAATAGCCATAACAAGGCCCCTCTTTCCTGTTCTCTCACACAGCAGTTTAAGAACTGCTCTTATGATTTTTAGTCTGGTTTTCGAGAAGCCACAAGACAGTAATTTTATTTTCTAAGAGCCCCAGCTGCTGTACAGCTGTTCTTTGTTGTTCTCACAGAAGTTCACAGCCTTATTCTAAACCACATGAACCTGATAACCTGGAGCTTGGGGGCTTTCCTGGGAGTTTGTCCCCCCAGCACAGCCCCTGCCTGAGCCCCTCCAGCTCTGCAGCAGCAGGACCAGCCAGGGCTCTCAGCTCATGAACAACACAGGAGAACCAAGGGATGATAAAGCACCCACAGAAATTACTCAGCCATTTGCAGCCACATCTCCAGTTCCTTGGCAGTAGATGCCTTTGTAGAGGCTGATAAATTTGGCAGATATCAGGCAAGTCTCCTCTAGGATTCCTTCATCCAAAGCTTGCCCTCCTGAAGCACATCTGACCTCCTCAAAGCACAACAAACCCCATCCTGCCCCATTTCACCTCCCACACCTGAGTCGGGTCACAGGGCAACAAAGTCCCACTGCACCAAGCTCACTTTTCACACTCTTTCCCCACTCCTAAATAAACACCCCCTTGCTATGGAAGAGCTTTCAGCTCCTGTGCCAGAGCACAACCTTTACCCCGGGTTTACAGTCCCTCAATTGATAAGCTGCTCTCTTCAGCCTAACCCTTCCTCCTCTGACACACCACCCTTGAACACCACCCCGCGCTGCTCTTTTTCCTGCAGAGCTTTTGTTTGCTTGTAGAACATCTGTCTTCTTAATGCCCTTTCCCTTGCTAACTACCTTTTATTCCTTTATTGCCATCACATGTCTCATCTGTCACACTGGACCTTTTCCCTTAAAGGCACATGCAACTGAGGAAGTCTGGAAGGCTCTCACTAAAGCACATTCTGACCCAAACCACCATCCCAATAAAATCTTAGTTGCCCCAAATTATGAGATGTTAGAGCTCCTTAATGAAACAGCTGAAGTATTTTTAACACGGTCAGAAAACCTATTTTATCTTCTGACCTTCAACTCAGAAATAGCTGCACTATATTTTTTTTCAGTCTTCCAAAAAAATGACTGCACTAAAGAGAACCCCCCACACACAATTTCAGCCTCAATATTTAAAGTTTGGCATCATATAACCAGCTGAAAACGTGGTCTCTCAACAGAAGATGTTAAACAACTGCTGCTGCTCCCAACTTCCAAATGTATCTGCAATAATAACAGGCTCAAGTGACTGAGGCCTCAGCTGTTCATCTCATTCCATGTGCCAGAAAGATGCAGCAGGGAGACCTGCACTTTAATGGTTTCTGCTAAAGTAGGGGGAAAACAACCCTTTTTCTTCTTTCTGCTGTACCCAAACAGACCCAGAATGATTTCTGAGAGCTCAGCAGGCTTTGCCATCGTGGTGCCAGTGGGTTAATCATCAGGGTGCCAGTGGGTTAAACATGGGGGTGCCAGGGGGTTAAACCTGGGGGTGCCAGTGGGTTAAACATGGGGGTGCCAGTGGGTTAAACCTGGGGTGCCAGTGGGTTAAACCTGGGGTGCCAGGGGGTTAAACCTGGGGGGGCCAGTGGGTTAAACACAGCCATGGGGCACAGCACTGACTGCCCCCCCTGAGCTTCCTGCTGAATGTTCAGTGCAGTAACATCCCCAGGGGGAAAGGGAGACCTCCAGAGCTGCACTGTTTGTCCAGCTGGCTCTCTCTGATGAGTTATTTACCCTCTCAGCAAGCTGAATTTGTTGAATTCCATCATTTGCGCCGTGCCTTGTGCTGGTTTGGGAGCTGGAGGCGCTCACGGTCAGGGGCTCTGAGCCTCTCCCAGCCCGGAGCTGCAGCAGCAACAGGGCTGGAATCCCAAAGCGCTGGGCAGGGGAGGGCCCTCTGCAGGCTCCCTCCTCCCCCGGCTGGATCCGGATCCTGCAGACAAACCTGGGGGCTGCCACTGTCCCTGCCAACCTGGGGCTGCCACTGTCCCTCCCAGCCTGGGGCTGCCACTGTCCCTGCCAACCTGGGGGCTGCCCCTCTGTCCCTCCCGACCTGGGTCTGCCACTCTGTCCCTGCCAACCTGGGGCTGCCACTGTCCCTCCCAACCTGGGGCTGCCACTGTCCCTGCCAACCTGGGGGCTGCCCCTCTGTCCCTCCCACACCTTTGCAACACCTCCCAGGGTCCTCGTGAGGGCAGGGGGTGGAATTCCCCCTCACAGGCTGGTGGAATTCCCTCCAGGGCAGGGTATGGCATAAAGAAATTATACAGTAAATATCCTTCAAAGTTGTACCACACAATGGTTTGGGTTGGAAGGGGCCTTAAAGATCATCTTGTTCCACCCCCTGCCAAGGACACACACACCTTCCACTCTATCTATCTATCTATCTATCTATCTATCTATCTATCTATCTATCTATCTATCTATCTATCTATCTATCTATCT
>JAWWEV010000056.1:6174739-6192808 GCA_035583235.1 Hafferia zeledoni
AAATTAACTACCTGCCAAATTTTTTAACATTTGATGTAATTCTCAGGCTAAAAGACAATAACAACAGGTTCATCCTGTGTCTTGCTCGGTGTGGCTGGGCCAGAGCCAGCTCAGTGAAATGCTGGTTGTGTGCACATGGACCTGTGCAGCCCATCCTGGGGGCACATTCACTGGCATTGGTGCCACGTGGCCCCCCAGTGCTGGCACTGATCTGGGAGCTCCCTGCAGTCCTGAGGCTTTGCAGACTGCCCAGCAGCAGAGGCTGAGTTTAGCAGCAGTAATTTGCTGCTTTCATGAAGTGGATGGCTGAAACCATGGGGGATGGGGAAGGAAGAGAAGCTGCTTTGGAGGCTGTTAAAATAATGGGGACAGGCTGAGGAATGTGGCAGCTCACAGGGCTGTGGTTTGCCAGCAGTGCAATGATTATTGAGGGAGAAGCTTGGTGTTCAAAGTTTTTTGGTTTAGGTAGCAAAAAATGTTTTCTTGAGCTATCTTTGCCTCATTCTCTGAAATGAACTTTCCTGTCCTCAGAACTGAAGTTTGCAGTGTCATTCAGAGGCTTGTAAACCTTCTGTGGGAGGCAGCTTTATAAAGTGTCAATATTTCCATCCTCACAGCACACACTGAGGCAGTTCCAGTGTTTGAACTCATGGACAGACTTGTAAGGGAGGGGATTTTCTCTGTACACATCCCTTGGGCACAAGGAACCAGCAAAGGCAGGACCAGAGGAAGGGCTGGAGACATCCAGTCCTTCCCAGAGACCCCACTTTGCCCTTCCTAATGTCCTGATTTCCATCTTCCCAGAACTCTGCCATGCACAAGGGGTGTCCTCTGCTTTCCTGGGATCCCCAGACTCTCTGTGATTATTTCCCTTTAGGTTAGTGCTGGAACTGGGCTGGGTTGCCAGCTGGGCTGGTTTGCCCTCTTTGTGTGTTTGTGGCTAAGTTTGCTCCTCCTGTGTCCTGGTTCCAGGCAGGATTCACCACCAGCACGAACAGCAAAGGGTGGCAGCAAACCCAGGGCAGGAGAGGAGCCCGGGGAGCAGGAGGGAGGTGGCTCTGCAGGACTTGCCTGGCCAAGGGATGTGCTGACAGTGGAGTCTGGAATAATTCTGTGTCCACTTCTCTGCAATGACCCTCTTGGTGGAGGAGTTGCAGCAAACCCTGGATCCAAAAGGCACCCCTGGCTGGAATTGCTGTGCAGAGGAACGAGGTTTAGGGCTGGTTTCTCCATGAGTTCCAACGAATTTTTTTCTTTTTAAACAAAAATATCCATATTAACTTCATTCCAGTTCTTTCAGGTTTGGTATAAGGGAACAAGTTTTAATGAAAAATTGACCAATATGAGAGGAACTATATTGTTATGAATGACAGAATTTATTACTGTTTTACAGGGGGCTGTGGCATTGATGTTTCCTTTTTTTTGCACACTTTCCTGTTAATATCTGACTGGCACCTTTTGAAAGAACCACTGAGAGGTTTATTTGCACTTTTAAGTGAGCACTTGCATTTTTTCCCCAGGGAACCTTTGTTCTTTCCAGCTGAAAAAAGAGTTTATTTGTGATGTCTCTATCTGGTGGGTCATCCCAAAAGTCATCCTAGATTTTATTAAAATCCAGGAAAAGCTTCCACGTTTTCCTCAGTGACCAAAGCTATCTGAGTTGTTGGGGGAGGGATTTTAGAACTATATTTTCTTTTTACACAGGCAATTCCTGTGAAATTCTTTCATACTTAATCATTTGCTAAATGAAACCCAAATATTTTGGAATACACAAAATTTATGACTGGAATGAGAGAGAGACTGTGGATCAGAAGAAGGGTTAAATGAGCAACCAGTCTGATGAGGAGGAATGGGAGAAATCCACGGGCTCCAGGCCAAGGAAGCAGTGCTATTTTTATTTTGTGAAAGCTATTAATAGGATGTGTGCACCTTCTGGAGAGCTTGTATTAACCTTCCCTTGCAAAAGCAACTCCATGGAGTAACTTCTTACAGTCTGTTTCTCCCTTAAGTGATTATTGATATCAGTTGTATTAATTTTTTATGTGAAGTGCATTCCTACAATTCAATGGTGTGATTATGTTTTACAGAAAACTAACACTGGAAAGAATTCATTTTTCACTTCAACTTTTATAAAGTTGTAAAATCTCACTTTCCCATGATTAAAGCTTTGTGATTCCTTTCATGTTGTTTAATGAACAAAGAATTATATTTATAAAAAAGAAATACTTTTTAACAAGGAGTGTCCTTTGGTTTCTTCCAAAGGTGGGTGGGAATTCTGGGGTTTCTCCTGTCCTGTGAAGTTTTAGAGTTTTAGTTGTACAAAGTGAACAATTCTCTGTGGTATTAAATGTTCACTCTGACTCTGGTTTTTTCGGTGTCTCATCCAAACAAGGCCAGGACTTTTCAAAACAGAGGAACAGCCAAAGCCCTTTTAAGGTGAGAGGATGACCCAGCGCTGTGCAGAGTCCTGAAATGGCCAAACCTCAGGGAAGCCTCCCCTGATCCACATGTACTCCCTGAGCTGCATTGCCATATATACTGTCACCATAGGACAGAGCTGCTTAATAACAAAGGCTTTTTGGAGCTGCTGTTTTAGCTCTGATCTGCTCAGATCTGTGAGCTGAGATGATGCAGCTGAAGTTCAGGCACAAGCTGTGCTGTGGCTCTGGCTGGGAGGGCACTGTGGGCAGTGCCAGGGCAGAGTCCTGACCTCCAGCAGAGCTGATGCCCAAATGCTCCTGCCCAGACCCAGCCACCGAAAGGAAAGTCTCATCTGGCACCTGCAAACCACAGAGCAGGCACAGGGCACTGGAAAGGGGGAGGAGGAGCACAGCAGTGTCATCCCAGTGCCCCAGGGGAAGGCTTCATGTTCCTGGCAAGAAGAGGATGGGAGGATTTAAAATCAGATATTTCCTTGCTGCAGTCCTGCTGATTCCCAGCTGCTCCTTCCCAGTGCAGTGGGAAGGGAGGGCCCTGTCACTCCCACCTTGGGGTTCTCAGTGGGCTCCTGGGCTGCATTGCTGTAGGAGCAAGGACGTGGGTTTTCCAGCATCCCAATGCTCTCCTGTGCTCCCTTGGGTGTCCAGGTACCTTGCCATGACATGCTCTTGGTACTTTCTGATGCTGTTGGGAATGCTGAATGATCTGAGTGACCCCTACATTTGCAGAGCCAGAGGGGCAGGACTGTGCCCCTGACTGGCTGGGCATGAGTCACCCTCTTGCCTGATTCCCCTTTCATACACAGTGACAGTAAATCACCTTCCCCGTGGGGATGGGCAGGGTTTGGAAGGGCCTGCAGAGCTTTGTCCCCCCTCATCCCGTGGTGTGTGTCGTGTTCCTCAAACAGTATCAGCCAAAGCAGCAGCTGGAATCTCTCCAGCCCAGAGCCAGGCCCTGCCCACACTGCTGGTATCTGCTGGAGGCACAGCCTGCCTGGCACCTGCTCTCCCAACAGCCGTGCTCGGACAGAGCAGGCTGTGTGACACCCCCCCAGCCCACTCTGCAGGGTGAGACCCCCCGGTGCCATCGCTGCGGCTGTTGGGGCTCCGGTGCCCTCTGCGAGCGCTCCGGTGTGTGGGAGCAGAGAGGAGCTCCGAGACAGCCCTGCCAGCAGCAGAGGGTGCTGCTCCCTCGTGCTGCAGCAGCTCTGGAGCCTCTTTTCCCAGCCCTGTCCTGCGAAAGAGCCTTTTCCAGAGGCACAGACAGACACGGCTGGACCTCTGACACCGCCTCCTCTCTGGCCCTTGAGCCACACGCAGTGCAGGGATGAGCCCGGATCTGCTGTGCCCCAGCGAGCTCTGTGGCCAGTCTGCCCTCCCAGGGGCTCCTCCACAGCTGTTAGTGCTGTATTACCCTGCTTGCCATCATTTTCCATCCATGGCTGTCCATCAAAAAGGCAAGGAACGAATTTTTCTGCTTCCCCACTCCCAGTGGCTTCTCACGGCCAGGCTGTGAGCACGTTATCAGCTCCCACACAGAGCAGATGGCACAGGGAGTGTCAGGACATGGCCCTTATCGTGCACCTGCAGGACGTGTGTCAGCCAGGAAAGACACTGATTAAGGGGGTTCTCCTCTCATTAAGAGGCACAGCTGTGTCTGTAGCACATGAACCTCAGAGGCCACTGGGCAAACAGCTGGTGTTGGAAGGGTTGCTCCAAAAAGAACTGGAAGTAGAGCATCTTCTGCATCCAAGTGCTCCAGCTACACATTTCCCATTCTTAAAGGCACCTTCACATCCAGCACCTTGTGCTGAAGTGGAAAGGCAAAGGAGGAGTGAGAGGAGACATCACAACAAACCTCTGCTTTCCAGGAAAGCAAAATATCTGGGTCCTGCTTTTTTGTTTGTTTGTTTGTTTTTGAAAAAGGGTTTAATTTCATGTAACAGCCTCATTTGCTTGTGTTGCAGCGAGCAAAGTGTTGTGTTGACGTTTCAGTTCACAAGAAGAGACCAAAAGGAAGATGACTACTTTTTCTTTTTCCTGCAAAGTGTCCCTGGGGATTGCCTCTTTTTCCTCCTCTGTCCCACCCTCCTTTCCTCCCTTTTCCACCACATCGAGCCATCTTCCAGCTGAGAAAGGTTTGTTGATTGTCCTCTAAGCAGGCTTGGCAGGATCTCTGCCTCGTGAGGCTGCTGTTTTCCCAGCCTGTCTCTCTGTGCTGCAGCACATTGGGCAGCTTTGGCTTTGTGGCTGCCCAGCACAGACGCTCATTGTTCACTATCTGGTGCATTGTCTCCCCTGATTCCCACAGGCAGAGCCTGCAGGCAGCAGGACGTGTTTCCGGGCAGTGTTTGCTCTGTCTCTCCCCTGCTCTCCCCAGGGCACTGAGGGCCGGGTTTGCTGCCTGCCTGTCTTCACACCCCCCTCCCAATGCAAAGCAGGAGGATCCCCTTTATTGCCTCTGTCTGCCAGACTCCTGCTGCAAGGTTGGCATCAGTCAGGCTTAAAGCACATCTACAAAGTCTGTACCAGCCTGAGAGGCTTTGCTGGGAGTCTGAAGGATTTAGATGCTTAACTTCAGACAGCCAAAAGGGACCCCTTTCCCAGAAGGTGGATGCTCATCCACCTCCAGATCCCAGAGCTAATCTGCAATACTGAATGCTGACCACAAGAAAGCAGGAATGCCAAGTCATTCCTCCTCCCACCTTCCTCTTATTAATCTCAGCATAAATTGACAAGGATGGAAGCTGGAAAAGTCTCTGCTAATCCAGGCTCCATCCCCAGTTAGTCCTCAAAAAAGGCTTAGAGGGATTCCATTGCAGGCCATAAACACTGGCCCTTGTCAGTCACCACCCTCAGCCACTGTTTGTACTGTTGTTTGAGACAGTGTTCAAAGCAAGTGATTGAAGGGTAGCAAATCCTGCTTCTTAAGGAAGCAGGAAAGTCAAATATTAAGGAAATAGAAGGAGACAAGATTCTGTAGGAGCTGTGATCTCATCTGGCGAGGAGCCACCACAAAGCTGCAAAGTTCTGCTTCAGCACTTGTCATGTCTGGTTTCCTGCAGCTTCCCTGCTGCTCTTCCACCTCCTCCACCCCAGCTCTCCCTCTGGTTGGAAAGGACAGGAATCTGTGTCTGAGCAGGAAACCCTTGCCCACCTGGAGCAGCACACAGGACAATGCAAGCCTGTGAGCAGCCCTCAAGAAGCTCCTCTCTGTCCATGGCAGTGAGGGAGAAGGTGCCCAGGGACAGGCAGGGTGGGCAGGTCACAGGAGGCAGCCCAGCAGCTCAGCTCACAGGCAGACTCCCACCTGCTGAGCTTCCTGTCCAGTTCTCAGACACCATTCACAACTTTCTTGGACTCAGTACTGACGTGTCTCTGCTGCTACAGAAGTTGCTCATGCTATGCTGGGCTTGTGGCTTTGCAGGCCAAGGAGAACCTGCTTTTGAGTCTCCACAAGTGAGATCTTGGGCTTCCCTCAGCATCCTGGCTCTGGCCATTGCCCTGTTACTCCACTGAGTCACAGCAGATGGGCAGGAAAAGGTCTCAGGGTGAGAGAAAATTTTCCCCTCCATGTCTCTGGACCTCAGGAGCTACTTTCAGTCATCTCCTTAAACACTGCCTGCCCTGCCTGTGGAGGTTATGAGTCCACCCAGCCTTTCCCCACTCCCACCAGCCAGGTTCTCCCATTACAGCAATCCCTCACCTTGACTGTAATGAAACAAAGCTCTTAAAGCAGGTGCACTTTAGTGAGTGTGGTGGATTCATTTACTGGAAAGGAGAATCTGGTCCATAGGGCACCAATTCTGAGCAGTCCTGAAGTTTCCCCAGACAGCACTTCAGTTTGTCTGGCTCTCAGCTAAAGGATGCCTGGAACATTCCTCTAACAGCTTTGGCATCAGTAGGAGCTGGAGTGGATTTTCTGAACAGTGGAGATAACTGGGAGAACAACCCACTGTCCACAAAGAAGGTGGATTCACACAAGTGTGCTGACAGAAAACAGTGGAGCAGGTCTGCAGAGGCAGAATCCTTCCTTCCTCAGCTGCCCCAGAGCTGGATGTGCAGGGGCTCTGGGTGGGTGTGGGTCCCCAAGGTTTGGCTGAGAGCTGGCCAAGAACTGAACAGTATTCTGCAGGAAAAACTTAGAGGGGGAGATTTTCAGAACACACATTGCTGAGGAGCTTCTGCTGAAATTGGTGGGGACTTAAATAGGGGCAGGTCCAGGTCTAGGCAATGTAGTTGGAAAAAGCTCCCCAAACATGAACCTATTAACATCAACCCACCTATTTCTGTCTTGCAGGGTGTGAAAGAACATATTTGTGCTGTATCTACAATCTCCCTGGTGTTTCTGGTCAGCCAGAGCTATAAATTCAATCTGAGGGGAGTGTGTTTTTTTAATGAACCACAATGGCTGGCACTGAGCAACTTCTCCCCAGGGACACCAAAATATGCTCAATAAATTTGTGCCTCAGCCCTGCAGAGATGCAAAGGCACACACATGAACAACTTCATATGCATGCACTGTCCCATGGAGCTCAGCAGAATCCTTTCCCCTACATTTGCTGAAATCCTCTTTTGGGATTTTTTGACTGCATGGCCAGAAAGGGAGAGGAGGGGAATGTTCAGCAGGCCCTCACATTTCTCCTGACTTCTGACAGCTCAGTGGGTTCAGCACTGGCCCCTGCCCTGTTTGATGTCACTGAATGCCCTGCTGTGATCACCTCACTGCAGGAATAACCCAGCAGTGGTTATTGCAGTCCCATGGGGGCCACACAACTTCAGGATTTCTCTGTCTCCTGTAAGAACTGCTGTAACTAAGCTGTAAATCAATGCATGGCCCATGAAATGTGCCCCAAAGTTTGCTGAGCTCTCAGTAGAGCATTCCTCCTCCTGCCAACCTCCCCAGAGATCCAGCACTCGTGTGCCCCCAGGAATTGCCTCCCTCACTACTCACTCCTGCGAGAGGCAGAGCCAGCAGAAAAGTGTCTGAGTGTTCTGTCCAATTCAAATGTAGGGAAGGGGAATTCACTTGCATATGTATGGTAGAACCTTGTTTGAATTAAATCCGTGTGCTGGGGATGGAGTTCAGCTGGGACAAAAGCAAAGTCCTCTGGAAGCAGAGGCATAAAAATGAGGACATGCAAATTAACTCTGCCCTTTCTTAACATGAGCCCAGGACCATCAGTGATGAGACATGTCAAGGCCCAACATTCCTGTCCAAGGCCAAACTCCAGTAAGTGCAGCAGCATCCAGGGCCATTCATTCCACTCTGGCTCAGATGGCAAAGTGCCACCCCCTGAATCATTCCCACCACTTCCTGCAGCTCTCAGGTGGTCCTTGGAGGTATCCCAGGCAATATGGATTGCTGGATTTTATGGATTGCTGAATTGATGGCAATCAAATCCAGTCCCACTGGTTTGGAGCTCCAAGCAGCAACGCTACAAACAACCCTTTTGTCTGGAACACAGAAAAAATTAATCATCTCAAAGATGCACTACTGAGTCTAATTTGCCCAAAAGTTGCTTTTAGGGGGAAAAAAACCCCAAAAAATAAAATAAAGAAAAAGACTGAAATGGACAAAATTGCACTTCCTGGGTTTTTTTGGCAAACAGAGGAGTGTCAAATAAAAAGCCATAAAATAAATAAATTATAATTATATAAAATAAAAATAACGAATAATAAACGAATGCATGAGTAAATAAAGCAAACTAAAATTACATAAAATAAAAAGAATAAAAAAAATAAGCAAATGCAGGAATAAATAAATAAACCTAAAATGACATAAAATAAAAATAATTTAAAAAAGAAACAAATGCTGGAATAAATATACCAAACTAAAATGATATAAAATAAAAATAATAATAAAAAGAAACGAATGCAGGCATACATAAAACAACTGAAATTACATAAAATAAAAAAAAATTAAAAATAAACGAATGCAGGAATGAAATAAACTAAAATAAAAATAAAAAATAAACGAATGCATGAATAAATAAAATATATAAACAAACAATTAACTACATAAACATACAAACAAATAATGGATAAGCATTAAAATGGTCAGACTGATCGCAGCGAATGTGGCAGCCCCGCGGCCGCCAGGAGGATGCGCATCCTCCGCGTGTGCCCGCCCGGAGCCCCCGCAGCGCCACGGCCGCCACTGCCCGCTGTTCCAGCCCCAAAGCTGCCCGGATTTCACCCAGGAGTGCCAGGGCAGCCCAGATTTCACCCGGGAGCGCCAAGGCAGTCTGGAATTCGCCCAGGAGTGCCAGGGCAGCCCGGATTTCAGCCAGGAGAGCCGGAGCAGCCCGGATTTCACCCAGGAGCACCACCAGCTCCCAGCTCGCAGCGCTGCTCGCGATGCGATTTGATGCGCTGCGATATGATGAGATGCGCTACGATACGATGCGTTACGATACGATGCGCTACGATACGATACGAAGCGATGAGATACGAAGCGATGCGATACGAAGCGATGCTCTGCGCGGCCCCGCCCGCCGCCCGCCCCTTCCATCCATCCATCCCCCCCGCGGCCGCCCCAGCGGAGCGGAGCGGAGCGGCCGCGCCCCGGGCCGGGCCGGGGGCGGAGCGGGGCCGCGCCGGGCGCTATTTGGGCCATGTGACGGCCCGGCCCCGCTCGCCGCGCCTGGCGCCGGGAGGAGCGGGCGCTGCGGCTCGGCCTGCCCGCCGCGGCGGAGCTGCCATGGTCCGCCGGGCAGCCCGGGCACGGTAGGAGCCGCCGGGAGGGAGGGACGGACGGGCGGGCGGGCGGTCCCCGGGGTTCGGCTCCGCGCTGCCGCTCTGCCTTCCCTTCCCTTCCTTGCCCTCCGCTCCGCTCCCGGCGCGCTCGCTCTGCCCGCGGTCGGTGCCAGCTTAAGAGCTGCCAGGCTCGGGGCCGCACGTGAGCGGGGCTGCTCCATCCCTGGGGATCTCGGGGCGCTGGGGATAACGGGGTGCTCCATCCCCGGGGGTCGCAGGGTGCTGGGGATAACGGGGCTGCTCCATCCCCGGGGGTCCCGAGGCGCTGGGGATAACGGGGCTGCTCCATCCCCGGGGGTCCCGAGGCGCTGGGGATAACGGGGCTGCTGCATCCCCGGGGCTAACGGGGCTCCCGCCGCTCCCGGAGGAGCCCCCGCTCCCCGTGCCGCCCCCGCTCCCCGTGCCGCGGGCTGGGTGGCTGCCAAAGGCCGGCTGGCGGAGCCGTGTGCGGGTTTGGAAAGCAAACACTGATAATGTCGGTTCAGATGTCTTCAAGTCGTTAAGGCAGCGGGTTGTTTGCTCAGTGGCTGTGGTTACAGCGGGGTCTCTGCAGCGCACCTTACAGGCTCTGATTGATATGTCTCTTTTCTCGCTCCATAAACCTGTGCTAATACAGCGGGACTTACATAATCCTCTATGTGAAGGACCCAGACTGTTGTTATGCAGAGAGCTCAGTCTTGCTGTAGCTCCTGCTGAAGTCTCCCATGTGCTCTCCTTATTGCCTGCCTGGAGTGGGCAGCCAGGCTGGCTCATGGCTGGGGGTGGCCATGCCCGATTTGAAACCTGGGAATTGTCTGAGCCCTGGCTCAAGATAAGGAAGTTTATAAAATTATTATAAAAATGGGAGTTCCTTCCTTGGAGAAAGATCAGCTCTTTTTTTCCCTGATAGCAATGCAGGATGACTTTATGAACAGTTTGTTCCAGGAGTAATCTGTGATTTTCCCACCCCTCTAACATCTGATTCCTGTGCCAGTGACTTGCAATAAAAGAGATCTGGCTATAAGAAGGATGGGTCCAGCCAACAAGGACGGGTATTTCTGTGGAGAGTCGATAAGGGAACTATTGGGGAAGCGATGGAGCTGTGCCGCTGTTTACAAAGTGAATGGTGGTGCTGAGAGGCACTGAAGTGGAGGAGCTTCTGCTCTGGCCAACCAGTGGGAGCTGCCCTGTCTCCTCCCTGCCCTGCCCTGTGCCTGTGCCACTGGGTCTGTCCTGGCTCTCAGAGTTGTGATGATGGAGGCAGAAGCAGCGATTTGCTCTTCTCCCCCCTCGAAGGCAAGGGATGCACTCCAGCAGTGTATTCCTCAGGGGGGCATCAGGTTGTTGCAGTCCATCAGCAGAGAGGGCTTTTGCAGCCTCTCTCCTCTGCCTTAGAGGTTACTGAAGTGCACTATAATGTGGTTTGGAGCTTGTTTGTAAACTTATGTTGGATACTTCTGAGACGTGGGCTTGTGTTCCAGGAACTGGGGAGCTGATCCGTGCTGCCTTTGTGTGCAGGGAGTCCCTTTGCTGCTGCTGCTGCATGTGGAGAATGTGCTCTGCTTCTTGCTCTCCTGTGTCTGGGTTGTTTTTTCCCCTGGCCCCTGTTTCCTTCCCTCAGAAAAAGTGAAAGCAGTCTGCAAGAGTTGCTTGTCTTGTCAAGTCTGTCTTGTGAGGGCTAATTAAGAATTCATTAAGTTACTGGAATTAAAAATCTGTAGCTAATGAGCCAGTCATGACACTATGCCAAAGTTTGTGACTGAGTGTAGACTGTGCTGACAGAAAATGTTCCAAGTCACAATGTATTTTTTGAAGTATGTGAGATGTGGAAGGGAGTATGTGCTGTGCCTGTCTGAGGTTTGTCCCTCAGTCACATTTTGTGGCTGGTGCCACTGAATACACTGGGATTGGCACCCAGCAGGCTCTGAGAGGCCAATGCAAGTGGTGCTTGTAATTTTGGGCTTTAGTATACATGTACTGACTGAGTGTGGAGTCACTGAGGGCTTGTGTTGACAAGGAGTGAGGATTAGCTGGTGTTGGCAGGGAGCATCAATGAGATGATCTCAGCTGGGCTGTGCTTATCTTCCTGTCCTGGGGAAGGAGACTTGGACATGTATTAACTAGTAGAGTAATGTTGCATTATAGCAGTGGAGAAACAGCTGGCTGGAGCTGCATGAATTAGCCTGACAAGCTGTGTTAGGGATGAATTTCCCAACCCTGGTGTGTGTGGCTGGCTTGGAGGTGCTGCCCTGCCCCTTTGTGTTTACAGGGGTGGGATGGGTCTCGTACCCACAGCCCAACCTGCCAAGTCCCCAGTCAGACACTGGTTGCTTTCAGGCAGAGCCATGTGATGGTGCAGAATGAAGTGAGTGAGTGCCTGTCACCAAACTGCCCTCCCTGCCTTGCTTTGCTGGGGGCCATTGCAGAATGGACTCATGGCAAGCTGTTGACTCACTTCCAGTTACTACACTGCTCTGGGCAACAAAAAAAAATCTTTCCTTGACTTACTCCATGTGAGTAACTGCTACAGCTCCCCTGTTTCCATCAGTAATTGGTGGGGGAAGAGCATAAATTGTCCCTGGCAAAGAGGGGTTATGTACTACAGGTGATGGCCAAACACTGTCTGCTGAATGTGAGAAAATAGAGCTTAAAAATACCCAAGCACATGGTGGGGAAAACGTGCCACTGTTAACTGTGTTTTCCCAGAGACTACTAAAGCATTGATTCCCTTTTAATCTGTGATACTCTGCCCTCAAAGGTGATGCTTTGGAAACTCCTGGGATAAAATAAATTGGCCTGTTGCATTGGTCAGAAAATTCTCTCCCAGACTAATGAGTGTTTTTATATAGCAAATATAAAAATCCTCATTCTGGGTGTTAATTGGGTATGAGAACTGCTTTCTTCTGTAGCTGTGGGGTGGGACAAGCTGCCTCAGCTCTGCAGCTTGTGGGGGAAGGAAACCCTGCAGAGTTTCCCAGCAGGACAGGTGTGGTGTGAGGGATGCTGGGGTGAGGTCTGTGCAGAGGCAGCGAGGGAGGGACTGACAGGACAGTTCAGCTGAACCAGGACTAATGTCCTACTCCTGAGCTGAAATGGAGTAAAACTGAAACTGTGCCAGCCCAAGGGGCTGCCTGGGTACTGCAGGCTGCCCTGGCACAACTCCCTTCTCTGGAAACAGCACGGGGGGAGGGACAGTTCTTTGAAGGACCTGGAGCAGTGGGATGAGCACATACAAGTGCTGGGGATGGGATGGGTGGCTGGGGCTGTCCTGATTGCTGGGGACAGGTCTTTGTCACATGGATTGGCTTTTCAGTGCAGAGCTCTCCAGGCCAGCTGGTGCCTGTGACAAGGTGACAGTGTTGTGTGTGCCCCGGGAGTGTGGCTTGGAGGGCTGAGTGGTGGCCCCAGCCAGGGACAGCTGGGGGTGAATCCTTCCTGGGTGGCCTCGCTTCGATCACTCCACTTTGCACCAGGGGGTTCAGAAAGGGAGGCAATAAAGCTGCTGCTGCTCTTGTCTGATTCCCCACAGCTGGGATGGACACTAACCCCAGTTTGATTTAATGGGCTCTACCCTGTGGCCCCTTGTGGCAGTGGGTGGGGAAGGTGGGACATATTTTACCTGTCCACAGGGTGGAAGTGCCATGGGGAGGAATGGGGGGCTTGGCATGGCATCAGCTTTCCAATGTTTCATTCATGTGCTAAACATCTTGTCCTGCTCCCTTCTGGTTTTGTGTTGCACTGAAGCAGCACTGAAGATCACATTTGTTTGGATTAGCATCTCTTTCTGATCCTGACAGAGAAACAGCCACTGCCTTTGCCTGAGCGTTTTTCCCTTAACCCTGAAGGGTCCTGTCCAATGACATTCCCTTGTTTTATGGTTCCGCTACTTTTTTCTCTTCCAGGACATGGAAAGACATGAACTGAAACAGTGTTGCTACTGAATAATAGCAAAGCTTTTAACCTGCAAAACTCCCTGGGAAGAGAAAGCTTTTTAAGGGGAGAAAGAAGTGTGGGGCTTTCTCTTTAGGGAGAAAGCTTTTTGCTTAAAAGCAAAAGCAAAACAACAAACCCCACCACCATCTGCCTGATTTCAAAGTGAGAGCAACAGCTTTAGACTTGAGAGCTTTGGGGCAGAAGGTGGTAATGTCTGAATGGTGTTACCAAACATGGGCTTTTCCTTTTAGCCTGGGAGGGGAATTTGATGAAGCCTGTAAGTCAGAGCAGCTGTAGATGTTGGTTGGAGCTTTCTTTGGAGAGTGGTATGTTATCAAGGCAGGAATCTGTCCTGAGGAGATCCCAGATGGGGCCTTGACACCATAAATGTACAAAGGCACTCGGTTGCACAAAAACTGCAGAAACAACTTGGTTCTAAAGAACGTGAGCCACAGATGGTGAACAGCCAAGAAAAGCAAAGAGGGGCAAGGCCAAGCTGTTCTCTACATGAGAAGGCTCCGCTGGTCTCAGATGTTTAAGAATTCTTAGTTTAAACTTTCGCAGACTTTGCTGTGGATAAATTCTGGCTTGAATGGCCTCTTGTAAATGAAGCTCTACTTAATGTAGAGATGGGAGAAGTGCCTGGGCACTCACTGTGGTGTTTGGAGGTTTGAAGTAAGCCCTGGAGTTTGCCAAAGTGCAGGTCCTGCCTGGGTAATTCATTGTCACACGGAGCTTCAGGATGGCTGGCTCTGTAATGCTTCTCAGAGGGAAGAGAATAATGACTTGAAATGCTTCCAAACAGGAGTCTTTGGTCCTTCCTGTGGAGCAGCTGGGACACTGGGTATGAGGAATGGATGGGGTTGTGTTGTCAGCAGCTCTGCAAGGAGATGATCCCTTTGGATGTACAGTCTCCCCATGCTATTTTAAGGCTAAATCAGCCACATTATTGAAGGTGGAGAATGAGGGAGGGATTGCTCTTTCCCAGGGCACTGGTACATCTGGCACTTGAAGTTTCAAGGGGTGCCCATGGAAAGAAATACCTAAAACTTTGTGGACCAGCTAGTAAGGGGCAAGCTGAACTGGGAGAATTAGTGTCTGCCCTAGTTCCTGTAAACTGTTGAACAGCTGCAGAAGAAACCTGTTGACCCTTGTGCTGAAAAGAGGTTTTGAG
Organism: Hafferia zeledoni; assembly: GCA_035583235.1. Classification (NCBI taxonomy): domain Eukaryota; kingdom Metazoa; phylum Chordata; class Aves; order Passeriformes; family Thamnophilidae; genus Hafferia; species Hafferia zeledoni. The sequence goes on from JAWWEV010000056.1 coordinate 6,189,023, forward strand.
CCTGTGTGAATCCAGAAAGTACCTGGCTGGGTGCCTGTGGGCAGGAAATGCAGTTGCCTGGACTTTGTGTTCTGGGGTTATGTGATAGGCATGAGCTGTGCAGGCTGTGCTGTCACCCTCCAGCCTCCCTGCCAAGGTGCCTTCAGCACGTGGCTTCCTTGCCTGGTGTCCCACACAGCTCCCTTCATGTCCTGGGGTTGTCCATGTGGCAGTTGTGCACTTCCAGCTGGGACACAGCAGGGTGGGAGTGACTCGAACTAATGAATGTGTTCCATCCTCTGTGGGCTGGGCATTGCTTCCTGCTGTTACCTCCCAGCCATCCTGGAGGGCTCCTTCCCTTGCATTCAGGATCAGACAGGCAGCTGGAAGTGGTTTCAGCCCCAGCCTTCGCTCTGCTGTTGATTCAGGCCCAGGCAGCTCTCAGATCGTGGCTGAGTTTGCAGCCTGAGAGGGAAGGGCAGGAGGGCTGCACACATGGCACTGATTCCAGCAGGATATTGCTGCAAGGTCAGCTATGTGGCACCGGCCCTGCCAGTGCACAGCTGCTGTGCAGAGGGTAAAAAAGGGGCAGCTGATCTGCTGGGAGTGGCTGTGAGCTTGGGCAGTGGTCAGAATTTGGGGAGTGAGGACTAACCAGCACCGGAACCTGCTACTGGTTTTCCAAGGTGTGGGTTTGACCTGGTGTATGATGAGATGGGGAGAAGAAAGGGCTGTGTGTGTATCTTGGGTTTCTTAATTAATAAATGTGTCGTTTCAGTGGCTGAGGTCCATCCTGAAACCTTGATACTGTAGTTTCTTTCTTGAGAGCTGCCTTAGTTAATTAACCTTGAGATGATCTACTCAAGGACCAACAAGTTGCTAAATAGTTTATTTAACTCTGTGGTTACAGGGAGAAACTTTGAAAGGAATGGAGAGCTTTCCTGGAAGGTTCACTCTGCATGTTCCCAGCTGCTTCCTCCCTGTTCGCTGGGGGTGTTTCTGATGCTCTGGGTGTGAGGCATGTCCAGGGGCTGTGAGATGGTGCCTTCCAGTGAGGTTGTGGAAGGGGCAGGTCCTGTGTGCCCACAGTGCCCACACAGGTCCAGATCTGCACTTTTGGCATGAGTAACAACAACATTAAACCCGAGGCTTTATCTGGGCAGAGCCTGGTGTGTGTGGGCACCGAACTGGATTGGCAAGAGGCACAGCTTTGTGTGTCAACACTCCAAGTGGGAGGGGATGAGATTGCCTGGAAGGAGCAATCGCCACATCTGCAGCCAGGCTGGGATTGTGCAACTGCCCTCCTGCTTTCTCCAGGGCCAGAGCAGGGCTCGGGGCTGGGGAGGGTTGCCAAGTGTGCTGTGTCACTCCAGGATGGCAGGTAACTCCAGATGTTTGCCTACAAGGAGCTCCAGTAACTGCTGCTTTGCTGAGTGTGTTCATTCTGAAGAGAATCCTTTCTGCCAGGTGTACTTCAACACTTGGTGTTTGTATTTTTTCTAGAAGGACTTTCTGCTGTGCACATCTTCTCCAGAAAGTAATTTGGCTGTGACTCATGAGGTGCTTTCAGCTCTGAAAATGCAAGGCAGATTCTCTTTTCTGCTTGTTCCTAAGTAGACTGAGTGCATTTTGCTTAAGAACAGATCTTTTGACTGTTTCCACAAGGCCACTTCATCTCTATTTCTTAAGCTCTATTAATGGGTTTCAAACTTGGTTTCTTAATTGGAAACTTTCCATTGATGTCATGGGAGCTTTCTGTGGCCCACATCAAATATCTTGGTTCACCAGGAATTAGGTGACTGTACAAATGTTTATGTTAAACACTTATTTAGAAGGTATGTTGACTTACGAGGACCTCTGATGAGTGTGGTATGTTGGGAGGATGGGTTGGCTGTGCAGTTTTTGTCTTCCCTTTGAACTCCCCCAGTGCTGGCAGCTGTTTGGTGCCCAGATAAGAGCCCAGCCTTGCTCACAGCTCAGGGATGTGTTTCATCACTGCTACTTGTCTCTGATAGTGGAGAGCTTTCTGGAGAGGGAGCCTTCATGGAAAGGACCCAGATGGCAGCCTGGAACAGTCACATCAGAAAGCTCTTGGCTTGATTACAGGTGTGGAATTTTGTTGTTTCAGAGAGGAAACCCACAGTTTAGTCTGCTGAGAAGCCCCAGGGAGGGAAGGAAGAACATGGAGGTTCTTCAGACTCTGCTTACTCAGCCTTCTGTGGTGGTGTCAGGGCATTTGGAAGGTGGAAACAGAAGGAATAAAAACTGTCTTAGCATTCCCTGTCACCACCAGACAGACCTCAGACACTGAGCAGGGGCCAGGCCTTTCCTTCCCTGCAGGAGGTCGTGCTTTGAGGTGCAGCTTTATTGGCACACAGGAGGTGAGGAGGCCACTTGATCTACAGAGCTTAAACCAGTGAAACCGTTGCTTAGGAATGGCTTTCTGAGTGTCCCAGGACAACTAAGGGGCAGATGTCACCCCTTGCCACTTGACCGAGTAGAGAAGCTCCTGTGAACTGGGCTGTGCTGCTTGTCTTGGTTGTGGTTTTTGGCAAAAACATTTGTTCTGCACTACCACAACTGCGATTTCCAGGAAAGAAGTGGCTCTGGGATATCTGGCTACCTGACAGTGCAGATGTGCTCTGCAGGCAGCAGCATGTGCATTCTTGCAGCCACAGTTTGGAGAACGTGTTTTTACCCATTTCATTTTGGTGCTTTCAGGTCTGGTTTGTCTCGTTGTGCTTTTAGAGGGAGAAAAACTTGGAGCAGGCTGGGAAGACTTTCTGAAACTGCTGTTGTGTGAAGCCTTTTGCTGGGTGATGGAAGGAGCCTTTTGGTCCCCCTGCCTGTGCCAAACCAGCCCAGCACTTTGCAGGGACCGTTCCAGGTAATGGTGAAAGCAGAATTGCATCATGCTGAAACTGCCCAGCTGTGCATTCATTGAGATGTGCAGTGTCTCTTCCTAATTATGGCATGTCCCAGGTCCATTATGTTTAAACACAGAGCCCAACCATGTCATTAAACTTTTTTGGCTAATGACAAGTCAGAAGTGCAGTGAAGCATCACCCCAGAATGCTTTGGGGAGCTGCTGAGTGTGTTCCAGTAACGCTGGCAGAGGGAGTTGTCTCTTGTGCAATGTCTGCCAGGAACCTCCTCCTGGTTCGGCCCTTTGGGAGCTGCTGTGCCTTGGGGTGTGTTCCTGGCCGTGGAGGGCTCACCTTGCTGAGCACACCCCTGGAGTGGTTTGCTGAATGTTGACAAACGTCTGCACCGTGTTTATGCAGCTCCTTGGTTGGGTTTTTGCTCACACAAGCACTGTTTGAGTTCCAGCTCCTGGCACTGCCTCAGGAGTGAGAGGTGACACCTTTCCAGACATGGCCTTGGGCTGGGGCAGGTAGAGGACACTCTGCTGGCTTCGTGTTGCCTGATGCTTCACACAGTTCAGAGGTCACATGAAGGGGCTTTCTCTGTTACCTGCTGTTTGCTGAAAGGAGGGGGATCCTTCCCCATGCCCAGCAGAAGGGACAGTTCTGACCTGATTCTCTGCCCAGAACAGACTGTGCTGGGCAGGCAAGAAGTGGCAGTGCTGCTTTCCCTTCTCTGCTGGCTGCACTGGGAGCCACTTGTGCCCAGACAGGCTGGAGGTGTGGGGGACTCTGCTCCCTTTATCTAAGGGAGATCCACAAGAAATTGCTTTTCCTACGGACACCTGAGGGGGGAAGAAGGACTTGGGAGCTGAGGGGGGTACTGTGGACTTGAGCAAGCAGAGGTGTTTGATGGCCCCGGTACAGCAATCTTGGGTTTGTC
>JAWWEV010000056.1:6192908-6215159 GCA_035583235.1 Hafferia zeledoni
TCACCTCAACTGCAGCAATTGGAGAAGAGGATTTGCATCTTCTTTCTGTGTTGCCGCATTTGGAAAGGGTTTTTCCACAGCTTTTGTTATGTTTAAGAGTGATTGTTGTTCCCGGATTAAACTTGAATAGAAAACGTTAAGGCTGCTGCCAGTTCTCTGTCACAGACACCTTTTATCTTGCATTCATCTCCTCCCAGCAGATGCTGCTTTCATTTCTTCTGCTTTTTTGCTACAAGAATAATTAACAGCCCTTTGATGCAGGGGAAGAAACTGTATTTCAAAGCAAAGTACCTACTTAACTTTGATAATAAAACTGTTGGTTTTTATCTTGAAGGCAATTCTTTGTTCCTTTGAAACAAATCCGAGGGTTGGGAGCTCCTGAACCTGCTCTGAGGGAACGTGCAGATCCTTCCCTGGCAACGTCAGGGGCTGCTTTTTGCAGGGGAGGTGCAGATGAAGCTTGAGCTGCTCGAGGTGAGGAGGTGACAGACATGGTGTGGATGCAGTTTGTGCAGATGTTTCCCTTCCAGCTGGTTGTGAGCTGGTGGTGTCAGAGGTGCCAACCACACAGCTCAGGGTGAGGCACAGCAGGAGAAAGGGCTGAGGAGAACATGAGTCTGCAGACACTGCCTTGTGGTGGTGAAGCATCTGTGTCCTCCAGCCAGACAGGATTGTTTGGCCCAGCCCACCCTGCCCTCCCAAGCCTTCCTGCCTTCAAAGACATGAGGGTCATGTCAGCATCCAGCTTTTGGCTTTCATTTTTCCCACTTAAAGACATGAGCCCTGTTCCTGTAAGGTGTGATACTTCCTAAAGGGTGGTGTGAGGGTTGTTTCCCAGGGGGATGTCAAAGCATTCCTGTGCTTACAGAGAGGACAAAGAGAGGGTAAGTTTGAGCCACAGCATTGCCCTTGTAGCAGGTGACTTTGAGGAATGAAGAATTCCTAAAGTTGGGTCATGGCTGGCTTGGGGAGTGGTCAGGGCATGGAAGAAAAGATGTTGTAATCATTCAGTGTGTTACAAGAACTATCTGATGGCACATCTGTGCAGGTCATGGGCCCAAGAGCTCATTTGAATGTGGGTGCTGAGGGAAATACCTTCTGAAACTCCCAGGTTTACTGGAGGAGACCTTGGAAGGCTGTTTTGCCCATAGGCAGGTGCTGGAGGCTCTGAGGGGTCAGAGAGGCTTTGGGGTTAGGAAGCCTAAATTGATCTAAAGAACCTTTCACAGCTGTTTGATGAGCTCCTGCTTTGGGTGCATGTGCAGGGGTTTGACTTCTGAAAACATCCTTTGTCTAAGTGAATGGAATGGTTTCCTAAACAGTGTGGAAAAAAAAAAATCACTTCCTCAGTGACTCAGCTGTCTTGTGAGCGTTTTGTCCTCAGTGGTGAAACTCTCAGTCTCCACAGACCTCAGGACAGGAAAGACCTAAATCTGTAGCTTAAGCTGTGAAAGATCTACTGGGTCTTCACACACAAGGATGTAACTTCAGTTCTGTTTTTTCCAACACTTGAGAAGCCCTGGATGAAGAGATGTGGGTGAATGTGATAGAGGAGTGCTGAGGTTTTTCATGTGGCAAGGTAAGACAAAAGGGCTTGGGGGCTGAGTCTGTTTGCTTTGCTCAGTTATTCCCTGTGCAGTCTGGAGGCAGCTGGGACAGAGGGACTGAACTGCATTCTCTTCTCTAGCATTTATTGAACCTGAGGGTTCCCATGAAGTTCAGCCTGAAACTGGCAGGTCAAGGAACTGCAAGGACTTGAAGAGGGGAGATGTGTAACCCTAAGTATGGGAAGTTTTGTCCCTGTGCAGCTTGCCAAGCTTTGGAACAGGTTGCCCAGTGTTTGAGCTGGTAGAAGGACAGAGCTTGTTACTCTGATCCCTCCCTGCCTTCTTTCTGCTGGAAGCTCTGGGTGGATCTCCAGCCCTGGTTCCAGGTTGGAAAACAGGAGCTGTGCAGGTCTTTAACTGCTTTCAGCTCAGGGCTACAGAATGAATTCTCTGCAGTCTCGGGGTGTGATTGGCATCGTGTGTGATCAGGTGGCAAAGACTCAGTCAGGAAGCTCATTAGCTCCTGCCTGAGGGACCTGCTTTTTCCTCCCTGATAAACAGGAGGCATGTGGAGCTGGGTGGAAATCTCTGCATCCATTTCTGGGACAGGAGAGGCCAACCCAGCGACTGAACACAGCCTGGAACAGGGAGGGTGAGAGGGATGAACTGGGATGGAGTGTGGGTGTTGAACGTGAGGAAGAGGATGCAGCTGAGCTGCTGGGGATGCAAATGTCAATAAACTGCAGAACTGGAGGAGAAAGAAACTCTAACTTTTGCTTCCTTCAGTGTCAGGGACAAGGCAGGTTTCTGTGAGGAGGAACTGAATAGTGTTCTGCTGTGCTGGGACCTGGAATGTCCTCCTCAGGAACGTTGGTGGCATCTGTGGGCCTTTGTGCACCTTCCCCTTCCTCTCCAGTGCTCTCCAGTGATGCAGAGAGAAGTGAGCAACACTTGGATCTTCTGCTCTTAGAGTGTCTCTGCCCTCCCTGGTGGGTTGGCAGTGCCATTGCTGCCCATGGAAACAGGGGAAGTGCAGGACCAGGGGTGTGATGTGCTCCAGGCTGAGGGGCAGTGAGGCAGGGAAGGGGCACAACTGCAGTTCTGCACATCCTGTTTCTGCTGGATGTTCTACCCTGTGCTCTGCACCAGAAGGGCAGCCCCTCTGTGCTCCTGTGTGCTCTGCCTGCAGGGAGCACAGACACTGTTGCAATGCACCAGGAATGAGTTGTTTCTAGCACATGGCCCAGATTTCAGTGATGCTTTTATTGTGTGATGAGCAGTACCAGACACTTGCACAACTTCCCCTCTGGCAGAGATGGATTTGATGTAGATACATGTGCTGAAGCCTCAGACACAATAAACGTGTTTGAGAAGAACAGGCTGAGTAATCTGGTGCTTGGCAGCTGCTCTGGTGTGGGGATTTTTGCTTTACTGTTAGCAGTGCTTGGGACATCAATAAATGAAAAGAGGAAGGAGACAGTAGCTGAGCAACCTTCATGGTGAAATAGCTCAAACTACACGTGGTTTCCTGACAGAAGGAATCCTGCTGGATTCTGTGTGTCTCCTGACAAAGTAGACTCTTTGCTCTTGGAGCAGGGATTGAAACCACCCAATGTGCTGTGTGCTTCATGTTTTCAAGCCATCTGTTTGAGAAAACACTGCTTTTCAGGTCTGTAACACCCAAATCTGTGATGTAATGCTTTGGTTTGTGTTCTCCTGCAGGTATCAGTACTTGGTGTGTACCAGGTGGCTTCACTCTGCTCTTGCTGGGCTCTGTGTTCATGGAGCTGTTGGGATTGTCTCATTCTGCCCACTGAAAACTGCAGAAAACTATCCTGGGAAAAACTAACACTTCCAAACCAGCCCTTCCAGCCATTGGGGTACCATGGTTTGACTCTCCAGCCTGTGACCAGCCCCATCATGTTGGTTCCCCCGTTTCCTCAAACACAAAGCACATGAGAAAGGTCTTTGCAACTTTGCTTCTGAAGGAGAGCTGAACTAAAGGCTGACCTGCCACGGGCTGGGAGAGGACAGCACAGGAGGAGCTGGGGGATCTCTGCTCTGCTCTGCTGGCACTTGGGAAGGAGGCAGAAGGGAGGCTTGGTAGGTGATTGCTGAGAGCACAGATTGTTTTTAGTGCAGCTGCTCCAGCGTGAAACTGCTGAGATTCACGAGCTGTTTGTAGGAGAAAGCAGAGCTTTGTTACCAAAACCTTTGTCCTGGTGGCTTGTGCAGTCAGAGCCAAAAAAGCCCTCTTGATACAGGAGTGGAAACTCTGGGCAGAGGTAGAAACATCAGGCTTCATTCTTTCCACCCACTGCTCCTCTCCCCATGTCCTGATTAGCAGACAAAGCTAATGAATCCAGAGATGAGGGATGGACAGTGGGCAGTGGAGCCTTCAAATCAGTAAGGAGGAAAATAGCAAAAAGCAGGGAGTTCTTGTGCAAGAGGGTGGCTTATTATGGATTATGTGAGGGTCTTTAATGCAAATAGTTCTGAACACAAACACTTACTATTTAAAATTTATGATGGCTTAATTGCAGAGGAAATGCCTTTGTAAATGCAGCCTCTCCAATGGCTCCAGTGCTGGAGGGAAGGAGGCAAGTGTGGCAGCTTGGCCAGGTCTGTCAAGTGCTGCTTGGTTATAAAACTGGGGGGTTGTCCTCGTGGTGTGCCAGGCAGAGATTTCAGCCTGACAGAGTTTGAGGTTTCCTCGGGGAGCAGTGACTGTTCACATGCAAAGTTTGAATGAAATGTGGAAAAAGCAGTGCAAGGTGGCTGGACAGGGACAGAGGGGTAAGAAAGGTGACCCTCTGGACATGTGGAAAAAGGTTCCATGTGACCTTTCTCCCTGCTACTTGTGGGATTTATTTCCAGAGGCACTTGGTCTGCAGGCAGATCATTGAGACATCTCTTGAGAGCATGTAGTGAAATTGGAATTGTGAAAAACTGTGCCTTTTGCAGGTGACCTCAGCAGTTGGTGTCTCTGTGCTGGCCCAGCTTTTCTCTCTTTGGAATAAGCTCTGAAACACCAGGGCTTTTTTTTCTTAAGGTAAGGACTGCACTGAAGCCACCTGGGATCAACCTCCCATAGCTGTGTCAGGCTGCACTTTAATACAGGCAAACTGCAGCCCCAGAAAACGGATTCTTGGCATAAGCAGTGAGGAAAACCACCACCTGTCTGATGGATCTAGCTTGGAAATGGCACCAGGAGCTAAAAAAATGCCTCTGCCAAATGTCACCAGCGAGATGACAACTGGTAGATGGGAAGTACATCGTGCCTGGTCCAGCATACATTTGGTCTGGGGCTGCTGTGCTCCCTGAAGGGGGGTGTGCTGAGCCTGCAGAGAACCTGCCATGCTGGTGGAACATGTTGTGGCTGGAGGGTTGGAGCCTCAGACTGCCCAGCCCAGTGCCTGAGCTGCAAACAGGCTGTGCTGGGATGGTTTGCACAGCACACTGAGCAGGACAGGGCCCTCCATGAGGGCACAGGACCCTCCACGAGGGCACAGGACCTGCAGTGCCCTGCTGGTTTTCCTCTGACTCTGCAGGGGCTGCATTGCTGTCTCTGCTTTACATCTCCCTGTGCCTTCTCCCAGGAAGGGAACAGTGTGGATCTCCCTGCTCCTGTCACACCATGGGCAGGTGTTGTCTCAGCTCAGACCCAACTGCCAAACCACAGCTCTTTCCTCCAGAAGGATCTCTCTGGAGTTCAGATCTGTGGCGCAAAGCTGAGCTTGACCCATCTGATCAGCAGCAGCAGTTTGTCCCCACTGTGACCTGGTCAGCACTGTGGCCTTGGACACCAGGGATGGCTGCAATTCTCTGTATGTGTTGGTAACTTGGGAGCCACAGGTCAGTGCTCACACTCTGAAGTGACCTGTCACCTGAGCACGTGACAATCAGTTTGTGGCACCAAACATGGTGCAGATGCTGAATTCTACCTGCAGCCCAAGTTCATCAAGTCAACCTTGTAGGTAACAGCAGCCTGTGAACACTTGCTGGGATACAGAGCTGGAAAACAGCACTTCACCAGTTGGCTCCAGGCAGATATTGCAGAGCAGCAGGAAGTTGGAGAGGAGCAAAGGGGAGAGGTGTGGGGAAGGTCAGTGCTGCAGCTGCAGATGTGGGACATGGGAAGGGACTCTGGCTACATTTCTCAGTGTTTAGCCAAGATGCAGAGCTGTCAGTTCAGTGTGGGATGGTAAACTCAGGGCTCCATCCTGCCTGATGGGAAGAGCTTTAATTGCTGCATTTCTGGCCAGTTCATCAGCTCTTACTCACTGTGAATGCTTTACCACAGCTTCTCTCAGGCCATGGGCAGCTGAGCATCCCTTCCTGTGCCATGTGGTGCTGCTCTCTCTGCAGGACAGCTCTGTGTGTGCCTGTGTGCAGGGGTTCTGCAGGGCTCAGGTGTGTGCTCAGAGCAAACTTCTGTTCTACAACCAGAGCAAGTTGCTCGACTCCTTTTAACATCTGTGTGTTAAACCACCAGTAAATGAACTGTTTCCAGCCAGTCCTGTTGTCCTGCCTGGCTTTATAAAGGCCACAGAGCGTGAGGGAGTGTGGAAAGGAAGGGACCCCCCAGCTCAGAAGCCACTGTGCTGTTGGCAATGCAAGGGCTGAACTCAGCAGCACTGATGGTTTAACCTGCATGGATTTCTGAAGCTGCTGCCCTCAGGAAGCCCAGGACAAAGTGTCCTCAAGGTGGGTTTGGAAAAGGTACAAAAGAGCTGCTCTAGAGCACTGCTCTGAGTGAGTTGAACCAACACTGCCTCGTGCCAAGAACATAATGCTGCAGGCAAGTGGCTCCAACCTGCTCTGAGAGGCTGTTTGAGAGAGTCTTGATTTGTGCCTGGGCTTTAAGGTGCAGTTGACATTCATGAGCTGCCTGACACAGAGCTGTAAAGAGCCTTTGACCTTTACAACATCCCCTGAGCTTCCTCTGTGAGGAAAACCAGCCTGAGTTGGCTGTTTGCATTGAAAGGAATACCTTGGTTTCTCTGACCCAAAATTGCCATTTTATAACCAGCCTTCAATAGGGGAGATCTCAGGCAGGAGCTTGTGGAACTCCTTTTGTCTGAGTTGCTTCCACCATTACCAATACTTTGCAAAGGAACCTGTCTCCTGTTGCCTGGTGGTATTTTCTGCTAGATTATGCAGCACTGCAGTTAGGAGGAACTGCCTGGGTAGGTGGACAGTGGAAATTTGCTGAAATTGGTTTCTAGTAAGCAGTTTGGTTGAGGATGTGTGGTGGTTGTTACTTCAGGTTTTGGTTTACTCAGATGTGCTGCTCTGAGTAACTTCAGTGCTTTGTTTTGGAGAACCAGACACTGGAGAAATGGTGTGAAAGGGCATGTTGCCTTCGTCACAGAGCCTTCTTGCCAGTCACACAGCCTTCAAATGGCAAAAATAGCCAGAGAGCTTCAGCAGAAGCTGTTTGAATCATCCCAAGGAGAGGCAGGATGGAGAGTGTGATCACACAGACAAGCTGAGTCTTAGTGGCTGCAAGTCATGGTGATGATGAGATGCTCTTGGCTTGCTTGGGCAGAAACCTTTGCTGGTGTGTCTGAGGGTGGCTGTGCTTGCTCTGGCTCCTCCAGTGCAGGAGAGCAGGGCCCTTGGTGCTGCTCCGGAGGTGGAGGAGGCTCTTTGCTCAGCAGGGCAGTTGTAACTTTGAAGTCTCAGCAAGGTAAGTGTTGCCAAACCAAAGCACCTTGTTCTCCCCGTCCCTGGCATGTCTTGGGCACAGTGACTTGTCAGGGGCCTCTTACCGTGCTGGAGGACTTTCCTTCTTGCTGTTTGCTCGGACAGTGCCACCTTTCTTCACTCCTTCTTGCCCAACCTCCCGTGCTCTCAGTGATTGCAGTTTCACTTTTGTGGGGAGGTCACCCAGCCCTGCCAACACCTCACCCTGCTGAGCCAAACTGCTCCAGCTGCTCAGGAGGTGGGGCTGAGGAAGCTGCCCCTGTGGCAACCTTCTCCACGTGGGGCAAGGCACAGGGAGGCTGCCAAACCCAGTGCTGTGAACGAGGGTTGCCTGCCCAGTCCTGATCTGAGCAGGTTTGCAACGCTCCCAGTCGTGCTCCTGTTGCTGCGGTTCTTCTGTCATCTCTCCTGGAGCTGCTTGGTCTCTGCTAGCACAGCCCTGGAAAACTTCAGCAGCATAGGTGAGCTTTCTTTCCCTGAGGTTTGATGAGTGTTTAGTGGGGTGGGAAGGGTGCTAAAGCCAGAATGCTGGTGGAGTGATTGCATCAGCACTGGAGGGGCTGTCCCAGCCCTGCCAGGACCAGGTTCCGAGCAGGCAGGACTCAGGAAGGGACAGAGCCATCAACTGCTGCATTTCTGCTGCCAGGAACTGACTGCAGGGAAAACTGGGTGTCCTGGTTCCTTGGGACTGAAGGTTGAAGGCTGGTAGAGGCATGTGAACCTTCATCCCTCTTCCCCTCAGTTGTGTTGTAGCACTGGTGACCCCTCTTGGCTTTGAAGTTGGTTATGCAGAAGGTCTGTGTGACCCAGGGGTCTGTTCTCAGCCCCACCAAGGGGGGAAAGGGAGATCCCTGGTGATGAAGCCCCTCCTGCAGAAGGGTCTCTGGGGGCAGTTTCTGCCATACTCGTGCACATCTCTCCCTTCTGGCAGGGCAGTCAGCACACCAGGAGTGCTGGGGCTCCTTTGGCTCTTGGTTTGCAGCATGAACATTCAGCCCAAGAAAATGAACCAGGTTTACTTCATGCTTTTCTAGTAAAATCATGGAAATATGAGCAAAACTGCAGTGGTTTTTTGGTCTGGGGACTGTCTGGGATCCTCAGTCCAGCTTCTAAAGCTGTAAGCAAGTAATCACCATGTGCAGGATATATATTTGCTTTCCTTCTCCTGAGGTGTGTTTGAGGCTGGAAATCTTTAGGGTAGGGCTCTGATTCATTGCCTGTGGAGCACCCAGAGCCTGGTAGGTGTTTAAAGGTCTGGCCTCTTATCTGTAGAGGTCCATTAATTAATACTGTGGGGAGGAAATAAAGCCACAGTAAACTGACTTGAACAAACAGGCTTAAAGTAAAACTGGATCAGAAATCAAGGAGTTTAAGATCCTTCAAATATTCTTGTTGATGCTCCAGGCAGGTGTCCTGTAGGTTCTGAGTTGCAGAGCAAGGGAGGACCTGTGAGCAGCCTTGGGTTTTCTGAACTGAGGAGAGAGGTTGGACACCAGCTCTGCTCTGGCATATACAATATTTTCCTTGAAGAGCTGTGTTCTCCCTGTCTAACAGCAGGGGCTTTGCCTTCCATTGAGATGTCTCTCTGTCTCCTGCCTTGATCTATTTGCAGCAAGCAGTTGTTCTGAAATCCAGCGTGTCTTTGTAGTGTGGCAAATTGCCTGCTTGCTCTGAACAGCAAAATTGAGGGGAGGTCTAATTCTCACTGAAAACAGCAGTGAACGCTTTTCTCTGAGACACTCTCCTAATTTCATTCCGAAGCTTTTAAGCCCAGAAGGTTGACAATAGAACTGAGAAACAGCATGGGAGCAGAACTGAGCACCCTGGGGATGAGCCTGTGTCTGTAAAGCAGAGCAGAGTTGCTGCAAGCCTGAGCTGTTGATAAGACAGATAAAAGCACTTTCAGTGTTTACATTTGTTCTTAAACCTGGAGCAGTTCAAAGGATTTGCAGCAGCCCATTCCCTGGCATATCTTCTCATTTATGCCTGGCTGTGTCTCCTATCAAGCTGCCCAGGGCATTAATCCAGTAATTGAAGAGGATAAACTTTTCTGTCTCTGTCCTGCTGCAGGGAAGTGCCTGTATTGTCTTGTGCATGAAGAGCCTTTTCCTTTCCAAATCGGAGGGTGTAGCTGTGCTTCCTGGCTGCAGGGCAAGGTGCCACCCTGCAGCTCCAGCCGGGCTGTGCCAGGAGCAGCAGAGCCAGCTGTGGCAGCAGTTACTGCCCTGCCCGAATAAGGAGCCGTGTTGCACTTCAATCCTGGCATGTGGTGCTCAGTGTCTGACCTGCTCTCACTCCAATCATCCCCCTGGTTCCAGCCCTTTTCCTTTCTCTCCCCTGTGCCCTCTCCCAGCTGTCTCTCACCGAGGTGATTCCCTTTCTGCTGCAGCCTTGGGAGAAATGTGATGAAGTTTATGTTGGCAAAAGGCAAAGAGTCATCATGAACGAGGCATTGTTTTGCTAATGAAGGGCACAATTGTATTCTCTTACTTCTCTGGAGTATTTTGTGCTTCAAAGAGGTTTGCACCAGCACTTCTGCAGTCTGGCACTCTGCTTTGTTTTGGTTCTTGCTTCCTATGCTGTGTTCTCACATGGACTGCAGAGGAAGTCTCTGCCTCTCCTCCTTCTGCCAACGTTTTGTTCCTTTATCCTAATCAGAATTCCAACAGCTGAATTTGTCTGTGGACTTCCATGTGTACTTTGGGCAGTCCCTTGTTGACGGCCTTTACCCTCGTGCCACAGGCCTTGGGAATCACAGGTGGTTCCCCTGGTGCTTTTTGGAGCACAGCCCAAGTTCAGGGGAGAACATCACATGTTCAGCAGCCTGATGGTTCTAATCCCACCCTGAGCAAAAGACTTACACTGAAACTTTTTAAAAACAATTGCTCCAGGTCAGCATTAATGTGCCTTTCCCAGGAAAGCTCAACCAGTGCCTGTTTTGGCTTGTTCTTGGGATGCCTTGGTTTGAGATCCTGCTGTTCCTCAGCTTCCAGAGCAGGGAGCCTGTGCCCTTAGGGCTGTGGAAGGGCCTGTGAGCCATTCATGGGGCTGAGCATGAGCTGTGGGGCACAGCTGGGTGCTGAGCTGTGGGAGGGTGGTGCACTGGCACCCAGGGGCTGCCATCCCTCGGCTGGGTTTGCTGTTACTGGCTGGTTGGCAGCTGGGGACCAGCTGGCTCACATGGTTCAGGACCTGTCTGGATGTTGTGGATGGTATTTATTTAACTTGCAGGATGTCTTGGTTATCTTAGCAGCTGATAACATGGTTGGACATATTTAAATGGCATCTTGTCTCTGTCAGAGCCAAACATCTGAGATTCCTGGACAGCTGGAAATAGCTGTACTGCAGCCTGTGCATGGGGATGTGACTCCTAAAGAACCTTGGGCATTTTCCTCTCCATCCTTGGGAAAAAGGAGAGAAGGAAAGGAAAAGTAGTCTTGTCTCTCATTACTTAAGAATTAGCTCTCTGTTCCAATGGCATACCTTGGACTGGTGGTGAAAACCTGGGGGGAATTGCTCCCTGACCCAGGACATACATGAGCCTTCCCTGTCACCTTCTCACTGAAGCCTTGCTGCTGATGTCCAGTATTCTTATTTTTAAACCAGATCTGATTCATGCTCTGTTTTCTCTGCCAGATGAGGTCCTTGGTTGTGAGTAAGTGTTGTGACTGTAGCTGGCAGGAGTGCTGCGTGATTGCCTCACTTCAGGAAATGTTAAAATAACACTTTTTTTCTTAGAAAGCTCGTTTGCTCCCCTCCCACTTCTAATTCTCCTAATAGCTGCCCCCAGTTTGGCAGCTGCCTCACAGAGGGTTGTTTGTGTTGCTGAGTGAGAGCAGAGACACTTTGGTGGATGCAGAGCTGGAGGAGAGGTACACAGAGTGAGCTGGAATCTCCAGCCAAGCTGGCTTAAATGCTTTAGAGGCTTCTCTGAAATCTGGAAGGAAAACTGCTAAACTGTGAGAAGAATCTCGCTCCTCCCCCTGGACTCTGTGACTGAAGCTGGGGATTTTTCCTCTTGGAGAAGAGAAGTTGCCCCAATTGAAGCTGCTGATTTGAGACAAACCCTACAGCAGGTTTATCTGCTCCTTGACTGCAGGAACTCAGGGGGCCTGAGGGTACCAAGAGCTGCTGGAATGAGTGTCCCTCAAGGCTGGACCCTACAGGTTGTGTCTGTTGTTTTGGACTTGCAGTCAGGCCTCCAAGGTACTTAGCAAAGCTTTAGTGGGGGTGAAGAGAATGATCTCCTCAAACCCATGCCAGTGGCTGCTTTGCCAGGCCATCCCACCTCGCTGGTGGGAAGGAGGGACAGGTTGTTGGGGTAAAAGATGAATACTGTGCTCTGTTAGTGTGGCATACAAGGCTGTGTGTGCTAATGTTTAACCTGCCTCTTGTTTTTCTTTCCATCCATTAGGCAATACTGAGGGGTGCACATCTTGACAGGCCTTTTCCTCAGGGCTGGATGACAGCAGGAGCTGCCAAGGTGAACCCATGAGCCTGTGAGGAGGCGAAATCAGGACACACCATGGGGCAGAAGGTCACAGGTGGCATAAAGACTGTGGATATGAGGGACCCTGTGTACAGGCCACTGAAACAGGAGCTCCAAGGACTGGACTACAGCAAACCCACCCGGCTGGACCTGCTGCTGGACATGCCCCCGGTGTCCTACGAGGTGCAGCTGCTGCACTCGTGGAACAACGACGACCGCTCGCTGAACGTGTTCGTGAAGGAGGACGACAAGCTCATGTTCCACCGGCACCCGGTGGCGCAGAGCACCGACGCCATCCGGGGCAAGGTGGGCTACACGCGGGGGCTGCACGTGTGGCAGATCACGTGGGCCATGCGCCAGCGCGGCACCCACGCCGTGGTCGGCGTGGCCACGGCCGAGGCGCCCCTGCACTCGGTGGGCTACACCACCCTGGTGGGCAACAACCACGAGTCCTGGGGCTGGGACCTGGGGCGCAACAGACTGTACCACGACGGCAAGAACCAGCCGAGCAAGACCTACCCCGCGTTCCTGGAGCCCGACGAGACGTTCATCGTGCCCGACTCTTTCCTGGTGGTGCTGGACATGGACGATGGCACGCTGAGCTTCATCGTGGACGGGCAGTACATGGGCGTGGCCTTCCGGGGGCTCAAGGGCAAGAAGCTGTACCCGGTGGTGAGCGCAGTGTGGGGCCACTGTGAAATTCGGATGTGCTACTTGAACGGGCTCGACCGTGAGTACAACCCTGGGTTTGTTCAGTGCAGGCTCACTGGGACATCCTCACCTTTCTGCAGAGGGCAGTGTAGGGGTGACAGTGTGTTTGTGAGTCCTCTGATGTCTGAGGGAATCGATAAGGGGATTGATCTTGAGGAGTCCAGAGTGTACCCTTGAAGAAAAGCAGTTTGGAGTGCACCCTGAAGGGGGAAGGAACCACCTGTAGAATGTGGAATACTTTGGAGCCAGTAGAATGTTTCCATGTGTGCCTGGTGAACTGACTAACCAATAGTGTGATGGCATGTTATATACAAGAGTAGATAAAAGGTGGAGCTGTAACTGAAAATAAACTCTTAGCCTTCTGGTCAAGCCTTTGATGCTGCTGTGCCCGATCTCTTCTGGCCATCATTAGCACCCCCCTTACCCCTACAAATGGTGACCCCAACAGGGAGAACCTCCTGTCAGCAGGAGGATGGCTGGATACAGCTCGGAGTCCTTAGTGGCTCACACAGAAATTTGGCTGTGCAGGTGTCCTGTTAGCAGGGGGCAAGCAGGGCTTGGGTGGGACAGTGTGGTGGGAGAGGGTGATGCCACTTGTCTGACCAGGGATGGCAAACTCTTCTGTATTTCTACCAAAGTATCAGCAGGAATGCTCTTCTAACAGTTGCATCATTGGCAGGGTAGTTTTGGTGTCTCTTTACAGAGAACTGTCTGAGACAGCCCCTTCCTTAAATGGGTAATGAAGGGACTTTTAAAATCCCTTGCAGGCAAGAATGGGAAAATCTGTCCCTAGCTAGGAAAATGTCTCGTCTCTCAAAGAGTGGCTCACTTCTCTGCTTCTCTCAGAGCAGGGTGTGCTCTTTCCTAGCAAGGGGCTGGATGTTGTAGTCAGCCCAACTTGCATGCCAGGCCTTTTACTAACAGGCACATCAATCTCTAGCTAAGCTTAGTAATAAATTTGGCTGTCCAAATGTGCTAAAGTCTGTTATCTCTCACAGTCAGAGGTTCCCATGGGGCCAGACTGTGACTCAGTCCTCTGGGTAGGGTGGAGGAGAGAGGTGAAGGAAGTGGATTAAAATCTGGATTTATGGTGTTAGTGAAATAAATTTGGCAGAATTGATGTGGAGAGTAGTGTTTCCCCTGCGTTCCAGAACAGTGTCTGCCCAAAGGCTGTAGCATGTCAGGCTCCTTTGTGTGTGCTTGAGGTGTCCTAATGCTGGGCCAGCAATGGCAAACCCTGGCACTGCTGGCACGGGGTACAACAAAGCTGCCACCAGGAAATCTGAGCTGTCAGAATAACCAGGAAAGCCCTGCAAAGGGACAGGAGCAAAATCCACAAGTGCTTTGAGAAATACATTTCCCCTCAGCAAGACCAAACAGAGCTGTTGGCAGAGCATTTTCTGCCCAAGAGCAGGAAGCCCAGCCCCTCCTGCCCAGCAGTTTGCAGGGTGGCAGCAGCTCCAGGAACCAGGTTTGGCTGAAGGGACAAAGCCAAAAGCTGCAGCTCCCTCAAAGCCAGCAAGTCTGTGGAGCTGCTGGCACAGAACTGCACTCAGCAAGGAAATGGCCACCCCCAGGCCTGGCCTGGGTGTAATGTGCTCTCAGCACAGGAGTGAATTGTGGGCACGAGGCCAGCAGTGACGGGATGTGATCCTGGCCCAGAGAGAGGGAAGGTGTCTGGCTGGGAGCATTCTGAGCATTCACCAGCAGCCCTGGCCAGTGACTGCAGTGCCTGTGAATGGAGGGAGCTCAGATAGGTCTGGGCTTTCTCTTTTGGTCTCCTGTCAGACGGGGTTATCAGTGCAAACTAGAGGAGGATAAAGTTCTTAATCTCTGTGGAAGATCCTCTCCTTTTAAGGCCGTTAAACTGAAAGGTATTTGTTGTGTTAATGCCTGTGGGCTCTGAAGGTCTGTGTGTCCCCCGGGATGTGCCTGGACGATGCCTCTGTCCCAGTTATCTCCACACAGAGCAGGCAGAACTGGGGCAGGCTCTGAATGCAGAGGGTTTGTAGCCCAGTGGTGTAAGAATAAACTGCTTTGGGAGGTGCCAAAGGAACGCTGCCAGTCACAGCCCTCTCTGGCAGTGACACAGCCAGGGCAGAGGGGCAGCCTGGCTGCAGGGACCTGTCCCTGTGGCACAGGCAGCTCAGAGCCTGAGATGGGTCATGAGCAGGCACGGCCAGGGCTTGCAGATGTGTCTCCTTGTGACACAGAACACGTGGTGGGGCTTGGGAAGCCCCAGCACTGCCCTGATACATCCCCTGCTCTCCACCCAGCCCTCAGTGCAGCAGAGGTGGGCATGGAGAGACAGAGGTGGGCATAGAGAGACATGAGCCCTTGGGAATAGCACAGAACTGCAGGAAAACCATCCCAGTGCAACTGCCCCTGGAGGAGGTAAAGGCTTGTCATCCATCAGAGGGAAGGAGAAGAGGGAAACAGCATCAGCTCAGCTCTGACTGTGAACATGAGGAGGAGACAGACCAAGTCAAACCTGTGTTCCCTGACTTTGTTACCAAGTCTCTTCTCAGCTAACAAACCCTCCTTCTCACAGACTTTGCCAAAAGTTAGATGAAAATTGCATTTTCCCCTTCTCCTTGGAAGTGTTTTCTGCATGGAGCAGTTTTGCTGTTAATCTTTCCTGAAGTACAATCAGGAGTGACCTGATCAAACTACACCTTCTGGTTGAGGTTTTCAATGTTACCTTTGAACCTGGAAGGAAGGAACTTGCAGCCACCTTGTTGATGGAATGAATTCTGGTAAAAAGTGCACTAACATGACCATGCTCAGAGAAAGTAAGTTTTCTCTGTCTCTCATGTGTTTAAAAAGCTGCATGAACAGTCAGATGAATTTTGCACATGGTAGTAGGAGCTGGAGCTGGTGGTACCTATCAAAGTTCCTGAAAACTGCAGCTTCTCAGCTGAGCTCATCCCATGCCTGTGGATGCTTTCAGGTGTCTGTTCAGCCCAGGATGTTCAGCTCTCTGATGGTGCAGGCAGAGCCCCAGGGCTGGTAGGGGAATGTCCCCTTCTCTGCTTTGGGATGTCTTTGTGTTTTCTCTAGGGGGAGGAGAACCCCCTTAGGCTTGAGCAGCAGGTTGTGTAAAGGTGAGCTTTGCCAGCCTCAGCAGCAGGAGCTGTGAGGAACTGATGTGTGTGTCCCTCTGTGCAGCTGTGGTGTGTTTGTTGGCTCTGGCTTTGACCTCAGGCCCCTCTGTGTTGTGAATGACTCCTCAGCAGCAAAGGGCCCCATTTGCCACTCCTGAAAAACGAGTATTATCTTGTTCGGTGGTTTAAGTACAGGATGCAAAAAAAGATAGCCAAGGGCTTGTATCCTTCCCAGGTTTGTGACACAGGAGGGAATCCTCTCGTGGGAAATGTCACAGTGCAAGTGGTGACAGGAAGCTTTGACAGATGGCTTTGTTTTTTGTGGGAACTGTGTGGTGTAAATGAGGGGTTGACAGCTCTTATCCCATATTTTCTCCAATATATGACACAGATCTTGGTGCTCTCTGGGCACCCCCAGCACGATGCACTCACTGCTGCAGCCTTTCTGCAGTGACTCTTACAGAAGTTCCTGACTACTGCAGAAAGAGGCATAAGCTAGAACATGTTCTGACTCGAGTGAGGGGTGTTGCAGAGGGATAACTTCTATTTGAGGTTTCTGCTGTTGTTTTGTTCACAATGTGTGGCTCAAACAATGCCCAGAACCCTCGTGCTCTGCAGGTGCATTTGGTGAGCTGAGCTGATGTGTGAATGCTGAGGGGTTTGGGTCCTGCAGACTTGCCAGGTATCCACTTGCCTTGCTGAGTGTTTTTCTGGGGGATTTTTGGAACTGGCAAAACGAATGTGGATCTTGTGGGTGAGATGTTAATGTCTTGGCTCTCTGTTCCCAGCTGAACCACTGCCTTTGATGGACTTGTGTCGGCGAGCGGTGAGGCTCGCCCTGGGCAAGGAGAGACTGAGTGAGATCCCTGCACTGCCCCTGCCAGCCTCCCTCAAGAGTTACCTGCTCTACCAATGACCTTCGTGGCCAAGGACAGAGCTGGAGCCAAGGCAACACCTGGGAGCTGCCCCATGGGCTCTCCACCCTCGTGTCATCGCTCCTGGTGGATCTCCTCGGCCAAGGCATTCCTGCCACTGCTAAAGCCTCCAGGTGCCCTCACTGACAAGCTCCCAAGGAATCCTTGTTTCCCAACTGAGAGTTCTGTTCTTTGGAAGCCACCTCCCAGCACACTTCCAGCAGGAACACTTCCAGGAGCTCTGTGCTTCTCCTCAGAAAAGCTGTGCTGTGTCCCTTGGATTCAAGGGCCAAGAGGAGATGAGGTTTCTGTGCCAGCTAAAGGGAAGAACAGAACCTGGGCAAAGGGAAGGCATTAGGAGTGGGAGTGTTGAGGCTGGGTCCTGAGAATGGAAAGGCATGGGATGGCCAGCAGAGTTGGAAAGAGTCTGGAATACCAGGAAGAGTTAATTGCTGAGTTTTTGAAAACCAAAAAAAAGTAAAAAGTACAACCCCACGCCATGAAACACCAAAATGAAGAACCCTCCCACCAGGACACTTGCTGATTTGGAGGAGGTTATGTTGCTGATGTCTGTATCTCTGCTGGGACTGCTCACCACGTTCTAGTGCTGTTTCACACATCAGGAATCCTGTGTTCTTGGTTATCACCATTGCTTTCTCCTGCTCCACTCTCTGCTCTGCCCCTTCCTGGTGGCTCTGACTCAGTTGGTTGAACAGTCACTGTGTCTTCACCTGCCTTCTCCTGACCTCAGGCTGCAGGGCTTAGTCTGGGGCCAGCAGTCCTTGCTGGTGTGTGGACAGGGAAGGCACAAACTTCTCCAACAGGGTGCAGGAGATGCAGCCCAGCTGTGTGAGCTGAGATTTGCTGCACAGCCACAGGTCCTGTCACCTGAGGTCTGTTCTCTGCAAACCTGTGCCATGGTAAGGCTTTGGAGAGACACACTAATGTGCTCCTCTAATGGCTCTGCCAGGGAATTCTCTTCTTGGATAAGCTGCTCACGTTCATCCAAACCAGGCTCCGTTCTGGCCAAGAGCATCAGCAGAATCTCCATGTAACTGTGCAGCAGGAATAGCCCTCCCTGTTCCCTGCCTGGGGTGGGAAGTTGTCCCAGAGGAGGTGGTGGCAGTGGGGAACCATCAGCAGGTGAGAAATCCAGCAGGAGTTTGCTGCAGAATGTGACTTGTGAGACTTGGCAGAGGCCAGAGGGGTCTCCAGGCCCAGCAGGAAGAACCTGGACCTCTGCAGAGCTGGGGACAGGAGGGAACTGCAATAAACAGGACAACAATTCAGGCAAAATCAGCACATCCCAAATAGATCCTCACCTCAGTAGCCAAGTACAGAGGCTGACACTCCTTCACGAGCAGGAGCTGCTCTCTTGACCTCTCCACAGGTTACTATGCTGCCTTTCTGGGGTTATTTTGCACATTTCTTTGTCTTGAAAAATGTTTGTGTGGTTGGTTTTTTTGCTCTTGAGTTATTCCTTCAGTTCTGTGTAGGTACAAATGAGTTTAGTTGTTGAAAATGTTAATATATATATTTGTGGTGTATGTATAAGAACATGTTTTAAACAGCTGCTGTAGGGTACCTTTTTTAAAATAAACTACTTGCATAGTATATTTTTTAAAGCACAGAATTGGTGCCAAGACTGGGTGGGGTGTGATGTGCCCCTTTTTTATTCTAATATTATATGATTTTTTTTCAGTGTAGGGGTTTGTACTAGTTTCTGTTGCAGGGTGGGACACAAGAAAATTCAGTGTGTGTGGAGCCCTACTTGGTTGCCTTCAGCTTGAACCAGTGTCTTCCACAACTGCAGGGAAGGTGCTGAGTTCTCCCTCCTCCTGATGCTCCTCATGCTCCCACATTTCCCTCTCTCCTCACTTCACATGCCTTTGTACAGTTTGAAATCCTGACTTTCTATTTTATGATTGTAGATAATACTCAGTAACCTAATAAACTTTATTAAATATTTCTTGGTGATGGTTTTTATTTGTATGAAAGGCTCAGATTTCCTTAGACTTGGTTTCTCCATGACCAGTGAGCTGTTCCCAGGACCCTGCCCAGAGCAGGGGCTGCTCTGGCCTCATCTCTGCTTGGAGGAATAACAATTTGAAGCTGCCACAGTGGAAATGGGTCTGAACTCTTTGTTCTCTCACTTGTCCCCAAACAGGACCTTTGGGAGTGCAGAACCTTCTCACAGACTGCAGGTAAAATGCCACCTACTGAAGCAGTAACTTAATTTCCTGCACCAGGCTGGATGTTTGCTTTGGAAAAGGACCACCCAATATTGATCAGGTCTGTTCCTACTTAATTTGAGGTCCAGCAGAGGAGCTGCAGCAACTGGCACGGGATGGTAAGGTGTGCTCAGCTCAGTTTGTGCAGTTGCCACCAGTGCCTCAAAGCTGGAGTTGGTGAAAAGCCTGGGATGAGGCAGCAGCCTTGGGGTCCTGATCTGACTTGGTTCACAGCTGATTTGTTACACCACACTCCTTTTTGATTCCACAGAAAATAAATCCAATGGAGTTTCACTCCCACATTGCAGCAAATGGCTTTTCTTTCAGAAAAGAAGTTCAGAAGCAAATCACTGACTTCTTACTTTGTTGATACCTGCCTGTCATTTTTCTTTGGGACAGGTGGATTGAAGAACACAGAATGAAATGCTGAGGGATCGATCCCTGGCCAGAAGAACAGCACAGTTAAGGACAGAAGGTGCAGTGGAAGGTTGTGCTGAGGGCTGGGGGTCATCCTTGTGTGCCTGAAAAATGGCTGATTGATTTCAGTGTGTTCTGGGAAACTTCCTCAGGTCATGAACTTGGTTCAGCTCATGTTACTTGGTATTGGTTTTCAGGCACTCCCCACCCACTGCTGTAAGTTGCTCTGTTTTCATGTATTTTGAGATCTCTTTGCATAAGAACCTTCACTCCTGGGCTGTGAGAAGACATGGATTGTATTGTTTGTGGGATGCAACCTCTTTGCTTGCTGGTTGTGCCTTCAGTCTCTTCCACCTCCAACCTGTGCAACAGAGATGCTCGAACTGTCACAGTGAGGTTAAACCTCTCTCAGGTCACTGCAAGTGTGATGACATGGGAGTTTTGGCAATGATGGGTGAAGGCTTTCAGTCCCCCTCCTGTCCACACACTTTGCTGTCTTCCCTGCAGCCCCCAGCTCTTGTGTGGAAGGAAATCATTGAATCAGTTCACACACAGAGTGCAACATGTGAGGTTCAGCTACAGCTCGTGAACTGCCTCATAACGATCCTGGGGGGGTAGAGAGCTTTAAAAAAGACAAATGGTTTCTTGTCTCTTGACTCCAGCCAGGGCAAGATTTTTTTATTTTTTAATTTTTTGGATGTCTTTTACATGTGAGAAAACCACATGATTAAGATGACTGTTTGTAGATCAAAAGCTTAAATATCCAGTGTATTCAGTAATCACCACTTTTGGTTGCTGCAGGTAGTGGAGGACTTCAGACTTGAGTGAAACACTTATTTTGTGCCTGTCTCTGCCCCAGGGCAGCTTCCCCTTTCCCTGGCAGGGGAAGGTGTCTGTGTGTCCCTGGGCTGTGGCTGGAGGGGCTCTGGGACAGCAGCAGGAGGGAGGGGGCAGGAGGTGGGGCGGGTGCAGAAAGCTGAGAAATTAGTTCATGCTCAGCTCCAGACACCCAAACAGGCTCATGTTCCAGCTGCATGGAATATTTGAAGCAAATGACCTGCTCAGGGCTGGGAGCCTGCAGTGTTTATGTACAGTGCCATGGCAACAGTGCAGGAAGTCATGGGATGGGGATTGGACCTGATGGAATCAACAAATGATATCACAGGTTAGCAAGTCCTAATAAATCAGTGGCTCTCTGCTCCCATGGGCTGTGCCCAAGCACTGGCACTGGGGCAGGGGAGATCTCTGCCTTTTGGGTAGCAGGAAGAGCTGCAAGCCCTGGTTGTGTCAGGGCTGCCCTGAGAACCAGCCCTGCCCCCTGGCAGAGCCTCAACCTCCTGCTGGCGCTCCCTCCTCGTGTTTGCGCACATGGAACTGGCCCTGCGTTTTATGGGAGTTTTCTGGCGTGACAGTTGAGCTGCTGCTGCCCTGCCTGGGCTGGGGCAGTGCTGGGACAGTGCTGGGACAGTTCAGCTGCTGCTGCCCTGCCTGGGCTGGGACAGTCCTGGGACAGTGCTGGGACAGTTCAGCTGCTGCTGCCCTGCCTGGGCTGGGGCAGTGCTGGGACAGTTCTGTGCTGTTGTCTGTGCAGGGGCAGTGCTGGGACAGTTCCTGCTATTGCCCTCCCTGTGCTGGGACAGTCCTGCAGAGAACCCCAGTGCTCCAGACAAGCTTTGGTCTCTTCTGGAAGTTGAGGCTTTGGTGAAAGTGAAATGAGTCTAGAAAAGTGTGCAAGAGGGGAAGTATTCAGTGGAGGAGTTCAAAGCTGATAAGGGAGCCTGTCATGCTACTTGAGCAGCCTTGTCATCATTCCTTTCACTGGGTGCAGGTCACACTCCTGCACATCCCTGTGCCAGCCAATGTACCTGCTGTGGATCTTCATCAGAGCTACAGTGTCAGGACAGGAAAACTTGGAGGGGGAAAGGACAGTTGCCAATCCTCCCCTTTATCTGCAGAGCTGATGGTTTCTTTCTGAGCTCAAACAAATTCCCTGGGGGAGCCCAGCTGCCAGTCTGGACCTGTCAAGCCCTTTGCCAGCACAAGGAAATTTTCCTTTTCCCTGTGCCTGAGATGAGGGAGCTTCAAGGATGTGTGTCATGCTTTTAAGCACTTACTTTGGCAGTCACACCTCCTCTCCTGCAGAAGGTAAGACAATTATGAAAAACATTTCCTAGCACACTGCCCCTCTCCTCTGCACATGCTTCCTCTGCAGAGCTAATGCTGTTGATCTCATGCCAAGGGCTAAGTTGCTTTTGACTGGAGAAGGAAATACATCGTGATTTATTTAGTAAAGTTTATGAAAATTAAAAGCCTAACCCAAAGCACAGCCTTTCTTGGCTTACAGAACAGTGCTGAAGGGAACAAAACTCCTTCACTGCCTGCACAAAACACACTGGAGCTGATCCTGCCTCTGCACATGTTTTCATTCGAAACTCCTGCAGGCTTGTCTGCCCTTCAGACAGAGAACTATTTGAAGCAGCTGCCAGATGTTTTGTCTGCCCTGTGTTGTACAGTTGCTGCTCAGCAATGCTCTTCCCATGGGGTGCTGGAGCTGCCCACGTGGGTCCTGCTGCTGTGGCATCCCTGAGCTGCCCTGCCAGCCCTGCCCTGCCACCTCCTGCCCTGCCAGCCCCTGCCCTGGCCACGCTCAGGGGCACAGGGCACACACAGTGCTGAATGTTTCACTCCAGGGCTTGGTGTCAGCTGTGCCACCTGCTGAGGGACCTTCCCTGGGACCAGCCCAGCCCTCCACATTCCTCTGCTCTCAGGTTGCCCCAGTGTGGAATAGTGAAGGTGATTTACAGCCCCTTATAAAAACAGTCACAGCTCAAATTTGGGTGTTGCTGAACAGCCTCACCCTGAACCCCCCAGTTTGGGGCCTGGGCAGCTTTGCTGACTGGCTGTGACTTAGAGCTGAGCTATAAATCCTTTCCCCCCTGTAGGATGGGTAATAAATTCTCAAACACAGCGAAATGGGCAAAGACCTTTGTGTTTTTTCAGAACTGTGTCATGTTTGACTCAACCAGAAGATACACTTGGAGAGCAGGGATGGTTTGAGAGTTCCTTTGTGTTTACCTGGCCTTTGGGTGTTATTGGTGTAAAACACCTGCTGTTTGTGTAAAACACCTG
>JAWWEV010000056.1:6215259-6228140 GCA_035583235.1 Hafferia zeledoni
GTGTAAAACACCTGCTGTTTGTGTAAAACACCTGTTGTTTGTGCACCATTTCTCAGCTGGGAGCAGCCCCCTGTGCCAGCCTGTTTGCAAGCACGTCCTTGGCTGTCTGTGCAGAGCCCTCACTCAGGGTTGGACCTGCAGGTTCTCTCTCTGCTCACACTTGCACCCTTCAATAATCACAGGGCGTTTGTGCCCACACTTTCTGGGCACACGTTGCATTTGCTTCTACCACCTTGTGTGACTGTTCTGCAGTGGCTTTGCTGTGCAGGGCATTGGTGGGACAAGGCCAGGAAGGAGGTGCCACTCTGGGTACCCTCAGTCTGTGCTGAGGAGCCCCAGGAATGCCAGTTCTTACACAGCCTGTCCCTGTTCCCTCTCACAACCTCTTATTAAGCCATTAACTATTATTTAGAAGCATCTAACAAAATTTTACTGTCTAAAGCCCCCATAAGCAAACAGGCTCTCCAACTTATTATTACAAAGGGGACATGGGCAGGCAAGAAACACCTGCCTGAGCTGCAATCCTGTAGGATGCAGGTGGTGAGATTTTTTTTTCCTTTTATGAAAAAATACTGAGGGTTTCCCACAATGGGAATGGGTCTGAACTCTGTTCTCTCACTTTTCCCCAAACAGGACCTTTGGGAGTGCAGAACCTTCTCACAGGCTGCAGGTAAAATACCATCTACTGAAGCAGTAACTTAATTTCCTGCACCAGGCTGGATGTTTGCTTTGGAAAAGGACCACCTAATATTGATAAGGTCTGTTCCTACTTAAGTTGAGGTCCAACAGAGAGACTTGAGGAGTAGCAGCTGTTCCTCCTAAATATGATCTGTATTTTTCAAACTGTCTAGACACCTGGGTGGGTTGCACACATTACCAGCAAAGCGAGTTAATCATGTCAAACCTTCTCTTTCTCTCCAGGTTTGTTTGGTTTAATGAACTATATGGAAACCCAGGGGAGGGCAAGGGAGGAAATCTGATCCCTCAGGCTGACACTGGGACATTTTTCATTCTGACCTGGTACAGACAGTGCATGGATTTCAGGATTTCAGAAGTTATTGTGGTGTTTGATAACACCATTGAGAGAGTAAACCCCCCAAACAGATCTGGGGGATGTTTCACATGTGAAATGCTGTTCAATGAAAACTGGCTGAAAACTGGGAAGTTACAGCCATGAAAATTAGATTTACAGAATGCCAGAAATGAAGTTCAAATTCATCTTGTAAAGGAAAACATAGAAGAATGAGCACTCAGAGTCCTTATGATGTGTCCTACTTGGATAAATACAAATGTTTTCAGTTAATGTTCTCACAGATTCCAGCTACCAAAGGCAAATGCTGTGTGATAAGATCCTTTTTAGTGGGAAGGAAAGAAGGTGATTCTTCATATGCAATCTGACATTTTTATTTGCAATTTGAAAAATAGTCAGAAAAATGCAAGTTAACCTG
Source organism: Hafferia zeledoni (assembly GCA_035583235.1). Taxonomy (NCBI): domain Eukaryota; kingdom Metazoa; phylum Chordata; class Aves; order Passeriformes; family Thamnophilidae; genus Hafferia; species Hafferia zeledoni. The sequence goes on from JAWWEV010000056.1 coordinate 6,216,708, forward strand.
TTCTGGACAGGAACCCACCCTGAGTGAGGAGCTCAGACACCCTCGAGGTGGGTGTGCAGATTTACAGCAGAGACTTGTGGCAAACATGCTGTGGGTCTGTGTTTTCCTGTGTTTGTGTTTGCTCACTGTGTTTGGAACTTCATAATCCAGCTCACCCGTGGCCTTCACTGGAACAACCCTGTTTGCCCCTTTCAGGTTGCCTGGCACTGTCTCTACTCACAAGAAATTCTCTGTGAGCACAAGGGGCGTATCTTTCTCTAGAAACAGCAAAAGCAAATAAAACAATCTGATGGTCAACAGGTGGAATGTTTGCCACCTAAACAAGCAGAAACATCCCAAGACAAGCTGTGATGCATTTCCCAGTAAGTTTGACTTGGAGTTGAGAAGACTTGAGCCCCAGCATTAAATACTATCCCCAGATGGGCATCAAACAGTGTTTTCAGGAAGGTATCAACACTGACAGAGCAGATCCACCTTTGGAAAAAACAGGGTGCAAAAAGATTGTTGGTCAGGAAAAGCCTTTGACATGTGAATCTTTCACCAGATGCATCTGGCCAAGGTTCAGAATCATCATTGGGCAGACAAAGAGGAGGCAAAGCTTTAACCTCGGGGCTGGTTGGGTGTTCTGCCCACGGGCTGAGCTCTTTGGCTGTTTGATAAAGGTCTGGAGGTACAAACTGGCAGCTGAGGCTGAACCTGCAGTGCTGCTGCCCCTCTGGAATGCCAGGCTGGGTCCCTGGGCAGCACTCAGGGGGATCTCTTTGGTGCCTGTCCCAGTGCTCAGTCACTCCAACTGGGGCTGGAAACTGGGAGAGGAGCAGCTCCCTGCAGGCTGCGCTTTCTGGAGTCTCTCAGATATCGGCCCTGCCAAACTCCCTTGGAAAGAGGTTGTGTAATCAAAGAGGGTTGCATGTAAAAACAGCCTGTGTACATCCAGGGGATTGCCAAAGGGGACAGCCTGTCCTGCCTGGCCCTGCCAGCAGAGTTGTGTTTGGTCCAGCGGAAAAGAAAACATCCTTTTCTCTTTGCACTTTGGAATTTGTCTTTGCAGACTCTGATCTCACCAGCAGAGTCTTCCTGCTATGACAAGTTTGGCCATCTTGGGGCAGGACCACAGGCCAGTAAACTGAGTCTTGCTCCAGTAGCCAAACTCAGCTGCTCTCTCCAGCAAGTGGCCTTCTTGGTAACCTGGCAGACCCTCCCAAGGTTGCAGAGAACATCCAAGAGTAGAGGAAGCTGATCATGGAATGTGCAGTCTGTGCTGGTTCTTCTTTGAACTACAAAAGAGCAGCATCTGCCTCCAAACAAAGTACACAAAGAGGGAATATTTTCCCCCTGACATGTTTAGTAGCTGAATGTCAGAGCACAGGCAGTTTGCCTACAAGAACTCTATCCCACTGGAAATCAGGCTCAGGCTCCAGGTGTGCTCCCAACACTCATCTTTCCTCCCAGGCTGTCCTGGAAAGGCACCTTGGAGGAGGGCTGAGAGCTCTCCAGTCCCACTGTCAGTCAGTGACAGGTTTGTTTGGAAACTTCTTGGCTGTGGGTGGTGGATGGGGACGTGCTCAAAGCAATCAAACAAAGGTGGGACGAGAGGAAGCAAAAGGAAACTCTCCTGAAGCCAAATTGGTTTGGGGGGTTGCTGGGAGGGGGAAGGTTTTTGTTTTGTTTTCTGAGAAAACATCTTTACAGCCAAGACAAACAAAGATGCTGCTCCAGATCTTGTTACCTTTGGTCTCCTTGGGCCCCCTGTCAATTCCCAGATTATTTTTATGAACTGTTTAATCCAGGGCTTTTATTTCCCCTGTAATAAATGGCATTTTAGATTCCAGGAGAGCTTCAGATGCTAATACCAGCTGTCTAGACAAAGAGTGGCCCATGAACATGATCATAAATAAAAATAGTCTTGGGGCTTTGGTTTGGGGTTTGGTTTCTTTCCTTCCTTCTCTTGTCCAGCTGAGTTGGAGAGGGAGCCTGGCAGCAAAGGCTGCCCATGTGAAGGCAGGCACTGCACAGCTCTCCCCCCTTTGCCATCTCTTGGAGGGCATTGAGATGGCTGGGGCCATGCCAAGGGATGTTTGGTGTCTCAGAAATGTAAATATTTCTAGGTCAGGAATGAGGGGATGGAGCTCACAGCACGTGGTGGATTTTCCTGCAGGAAGGAGAACTTTCTTGCAGCTTCTGTTCTTCCTCCCAGCTGTGCAGAACAACTGTGGGGCACCGTCCTGGGCTGCTCTCCCTTGGCAGAGCTGCTCTCTCTGGCACTGAGACTTGTCTTGCTACATTTCCTTTTCTGATGCTATTAGAGCATTAATACTCACTTCAAACATGGCCTGATCTTTTCCCACCAGCAGAGCTGATGCCAAAGTGCCCCCAGGGCTGAAGGAGCAGATCATCATTCCTGCAGCACTGCTGATAATCCCACTCTTTCACGTGCTCCATGTCACAGATGGATGGGGATATAAGTACCACTTTTAGGTGCTTGACCATCTTTTTTATTGCCAAAATCCATAGGCAAGGAAAAGAGGAGTGAAAGGAGAGGTCTTCAGGACTGGTGGGGCAGCAGCAGAATGGCCTGTCCTGCACTTGCAGCTCTTCTTTTCCAGGGACCTGATCAGATCTCCCCAAAAGGCCTCTTAAAAAAGGAATAGTTGAGCAGAAGCCATTTTAAAGGACCATTTATCACTGTCCTTACACCCAGTGGTGACTCACATGGCCTTTGCTGAGCCGTGTGGAGGGAATGGAATTTCTTGCCTGCCTCTGGAGGACAGGGCTGGATCCAGAGTGGCATCTGCTCGGGAATGCTCTGCCCTGAGCCCGACGGGCCCTGTGTGTGGAACAGCTCCCTGCCCAGCTGGAACTGCAGTTTGATGGGCAGCAGAGGAGCAGGGGTAGCTGAGGGCCAGCCCAGCCCCAGCAGCAGGAGATGGGGGGCATGAAACAGGGCCTGGAGGTCAGAGCAGCAGGACCTGCCTGAGGATTTCAATGCACTTGGAATTCGGAATGGATTTGTGCAGAATCCTGTTGATGGCTGTGATTTTGGGTTTGCCTTCCTTTAGGCTCAGCTCAGAGCACTCTGAGTTCAGGGTTCAGCACCTGCTCCAGTTGAAACACTCACAGAGGTGACCCCTGTAAGGAACACTCAAATTAACTTTGCCTGTTGTCACCCCCAGTTCAAAGCTGGTGTCCCTGAGGGGAGTTTATTGCAGGAAAAAGAGGAGGAAAATCACAGAGCTTGGAAAGTCCTCGGTGCTTTGCTTTGCTTTTCTCCTGACCAATAAAGGGGCAGGTGGGAACAACAGAGAATTCAAGGTTAACATTTTCATGTTCCCTTTCAAACCCTGGAAGAATCCTGCTCATACAATCATACAATCTGAACACAGATATTATTCTAAAAGAAGGAAAATGATGCAGTTTGATGGATCCTGATCAAAACAAGAAACTCAAAACTTGCAGTTGGTGGGAAATGTCAACATTTCAACGTTTTCCCAATACTGTCATTTATAGGAAATCCCCAAATTCCTGCTCCCAACCAGCCTTTCTGGCCAGCAGCATTAGACACAATGCCAAAACCCAGCAAAAAGGGTGTCTTTTAATAGTGTACACACACATGTTTATAAAACCTGCACTTTGGTTTTGGTTGACTCTTCCAGAGGATGTACAACTTCCTCAGCAGTTCATTTTCCAAAGGCTTGGGGTATTCCAGGCTGGCTGTGAGCCAAAGCAGCCATAAAGCAACCATGGCAAGCAGTTCCCTTCTCCTCAGTGTTGCTTCCCCAGGACAGCATTTCAGGGAGCACAATGGTTTCCTTTTCTGTGCCCCACTGGCCTCTGCAGGTCCTTTCCTTGGTGCTGTGGCCCCAAAGAGCTGTTAAATAACCATTCTGTGCAAGGGGTGGCTGTTCATGTGCCCCTGTGGAGCCTGCCCTGGCAGCACTCAGGGAGGTCCTGCTGTGGTGCAGGGCCAGGGATGGACACGACAGAGAACTCTGGTTTAGCTGCACAGGAGGCAAAATTCAGAACTAGAGCTTTGTCTGAACTGAAATGTGTTAAAGATAAGCTCTGGAATATGCCTGAGAAAACCCAGAGGGGACTTTTTTCACTGGAGTTGAGACAAGGAAAAGATTTGGACTTCTGACATAAAAAGGCCTGGAAAGTCTGGGTGATTTTTAAATTCTTCTAGGAAATTGTCTGCCCCTTTTAGCCCTTCCAGAAAGTGACAGCAGGTAGCAGAAAAAACCTGAAGGTCAGAAAGGCAGCAGCATTTCCATGGGCTGGAAAGGTTTCCAAACTGGGCTGTGCTCCTGCAGGGCTGTGCTCCTCCTGTGGCTGCTGAACCACAGATAAATATAGGCCAGGAAAACACACTCAAGGGATGAAATCCAAGTGCCCTGCCATGGGATGTGCTGCTCCTGCCCAAGGGGTGTGTGCCCAGGGCTGCCTGGGGCACAGCTGCCCAGAGCCCTGCAGGTCATGCCAGGGCAGCCCTTCCTCCTCCAGACACGGCTCAGGGCTGCTGTTTTTCCCCTGGGAAGGGGAGGTGAGCCCAGCCAGGAAGCTGCTGCCATCAGGGCTGTCTCAGAGGGCTGGGGAAGGGACAGGGAATGGGCAGATGGATTTTCCAGGTAACACCTGAGGAAAGGGATGACAGAGCCTCACTCAGAACAATGGGGTTGTTTGGAGCTGCTTGTCAGGAACTGACCTCTTTCCCCCCTCATCCTCTGAGCACGAGATCCCCAGAGTTCTTGTTTGCTTTCTGCTCTCCCTCCCTGGGATAACGTTTTCCTCTCGGTGCAGTGACACGTGCAGTGTCCATCAGGTCTCCTTGATGTCACACTGGTCCTTGCTGGTGTCCCCACAGGCACTGTGAGAGTGGCCTCCAGTTGCAGAGGTCAGGTTATAGCAATCCCTGTCCCAAACCAGCTGTCCCCTCCTGCAGACAGCCCAGGCCTCTTGGCAGATAAGGTGGCTGTGTCAGGTGGGCACATTTAATCCCCTTTGCCCCCCAGCTGGGCACTCTGTGTGGGAGAGGCACATCAGGGGCTCAGTCAGCACTTGGGCTGCAAGGAGAGGAGGTGCAGCACTTGCTGGAGCTGTGAGGAGGGTGCAGGCTTAAGCTCTGTCAGGGGAGGTTTAGGTTGGATATCAGGAAGAAATTCTTTACAGAGAGAGTGCTCAGGCATTGGAACGGGCTGCCCAGAGAGGGGGTGGATTCTCCAAGCCTGGAGGTTTTAAAGATGAGACTGGATATGGCACTGAGTGCCATGATCTGGTGATCAAAATGGGGTTGGATCAAGGGTTGGACTTGATGATCTCAGAGGTCTCTTCCAACCCAACTGATTCTATGATTCTGTGATCACAGTGTCTGTAACAGCAGAGATTGGCTTCTCATTCTCTCTGCAGAAAAACAACTCTGCAAGTGCAGCAGCAGCTGAGGTGTCCTGGTGCTCCTGAGGAGCTGCCTGGGAGCAGCTCCTGCCGTGGAGGCAGAGAAGGGGCTGCACCTGACCTTGGGCACCTCTGAGAGCAAATTACTTCAACCCTCAAATGTGCTTAGTACTTCAGACCTGCCAGCAAACTCCTGCGTGGAAATTCTGCCTGGAAAGGAGTCAGAAAGGTGCTCTTCGAATTTCATGGTAACTGAAATCACAAAAAGGGGACAAAGAAGGGGAAAGGGGCTTCTAATTTTTTCTGGTTTACTGATTTTTATTCTCTTAGAACTTGGTTCTAATTAGGTGATGCAAATTCTTCAGCTGAACTCTGGCTCTGAGGGGGGAATCTAAGGTTTTATGGAGGCCAGAGTGAGGCTGTGTGTTTTGCACCTTGTCTCCTAGCAGCACAAACCACATGGATGTGAGAGCCTGTTTTATGATCCGCCAGGGCTGGGCTTGGACAGGCTGCAGTGAGCAGAGTTATTCCAACCACGTTGCATTGCTGTTCCTTCCCTCTTTCTTTCTCATTTTTTTCCCCCTTTGCCTTAATTCTTTTCTCTTTTCCTTTTTTTATTCCTTTTTTTCCCCCCTCCTCACCAGGCAAGTGTGAGAGGGGTGGATGCTTTTTTACCATCCCTGTTCCAGAACTGTTGCTGGACTTGGCTTCTCCTCTGCCTTGCAAACTCTTTTCCTTGGCTGGCTGGGATTCCACCAGGCCTTTCTAAAGAGGCACTGAACTCTGTTGGTTACTCTTTCAATTGCTCATCTCTTTAGTGTTTCCAAGAAAAAAAGCCCCAACCCAAAAAACAAGCACTTTGTGCTCCTGCTGAGCAGCAACTTCCGCCAGCGCCTTTGGCAAAGGGGAATGAGCTCAGGCTCCCGGTGCCCCTGGGCAGGAGGGAAGGGCTGGCACCTCTGTGCCACAGCTGGGGACACTGAGGGCTGGGGGTTTGCCTGGGCACACACAGTGCCTCCATCCCACCCTGACATGGGTTGACTTCTTGGTGCTTTGACCTCCTCAGGTGGATTCTGGTCCTGCCTCCCCCTCTGCTCCTTTATGTTCTGGCTGCAGTTCCTCCTGTCACTCTGGTGGCTGTGTGAGCTGTGATTGCAGGAACAGCATCCTCCCATCTTCCCTGGGTTATCCCACTCCCAGTCTGTCCTGGGGAGACCCATTCACTGAGCCACCTGACTGTTGCTTTTTTTGTTGGAAAAGAGCCTTGTAAGTGCTGCTCCCAGAGAGAGACAACTTCAGGTCTGCAGCAGAGCCCCACAACAGCCCAGTTATACCCATGTGGTTTCCTGATTCTGCTTTTTCTCTCTTATTTTCTGCTTGTGAGGCCCATGAAATAGAACAAAACATTGACAGACAGTCTTGCATTCAACACTGGTTCTGGTAGAGCCATTCAGTGTAAGGGCAGAATGGAATTGTCCCCCTGGCTTTGGAAATATCACCTGTGCAATGTTTTTAGCTCACCTGAAATTCAGTCCAAAGAAAACTGAGAGAACTGTTAGTGTTTGCATAGGTTTTAGAAGCCTTTGGGTCCCAATCCAAACCACACAGTGAAAGATTTCAACACTTTTGAGTAAGAATCTCCCCTGCCCTTCCCTCAGCTCACAGGGCTTCACATCTCCAAGGATTCCCAGCTCCTCCAGAGCTCTGCAAAACACAGTGGAGAAAAATCCCAACAGAGGAAAGGCAATTGCAGTGCAACCTCCTCTCCCTGGGATGCTTTTGGGCTGCCCCAGCAGCTGCCACCCACAGTTCTGCATCAGACTGAAATCCTGAGTCATGGCATGGCCCAAGAAGGGGAACTGTGACTGAAGACAGGGCTGAGATAGCTCTGGCTCCAGACAGAGCTGCAGACACACAGCACAAGTCCTGGTTATGAATGAAGAGCTGATAACATCACATGAGATGTGGCTGTCCTTCAAAAGTCTCTGTGTGACCCAGAAGAGCAGCAATGAACTGCATTGGTTACAGAGGGTCTTTTCATAACTTTTCCCACTTGTTTTAGCCTGGATTTAAGCCCTTTGACTCTCTGTCTGCACAAACAATTACTGGTCCGCTGCAAATGAGTCAAAGAGGAAGTGGTTCCTAAGTCATTAAGTTCTTGCAGGTTGTATTGAAATGACCTTGGTCAAGGGCAGAGATCCTCTTTGTGTTGGTCTCCACTGGACACACTTGCCTTGTCAGTTCAGTCCCCAAGAACTCAGATTTTACCTCCCATACAGGAGAGCTGCACCTTATTAGACATGAGAGATTCCTACCACAAGCACATAAGTAAAGGAATAAATCAGAAGCATCCCAGCATCCTTGTAGTCTACCTTGTGTTATTCCCTTAAATATCTGTCACAGACCAGTGTCAGAGTAAGAGAACTGCAAGGAAAATGGTCTGACTCAGTGTGGTGTTCTTCATGAATCCTGGAGCAGGAAGAAAATACAAATAAGCTTTGTGCCTCCCTGCCCTTCAGAGGGGGAAACTCTGCATTGTCCCTGTCTTGCTGTAAGTGGAAACAGGCTGCTCATGGAAAGAAAGTCTGTTCTGGGATGAAAACATTTGGCTCAGCTCAGTCTTATCCAGCCCAGCCTGGGATTTGCACCAGTTGTTATCTGAATCTTCTGAGTGCTTGTTTCTATTCTGCCAAGGCTGGCACCAAGCTTTAATTCCTCCTGGGATGTTATTCATGTGTGCACATCCAGGCAGGGCTGGGGAGCACTTGGTTAGTTGTGGTGATGGCTGATTGCAATGACATCTCACCATCAGCAATGTGGAGGCCAAACTGCAACACATCAATCTCTGCCTAAACACCTTGGGCCAGAGGAGCCCATGTCAGTCCTGGGACAAGGATTTGAAGGTGAGGTTGCCTGGCTTTAGGCTGAGCTTTTCCCGCAGCTCCTTAGATGACTTTGGGCCAGGAAATCATTTTCATCTGTACATGTCCTGAATTGTAGGGGTTAACTCTGCCCCAGGCAGGTGGCACTGAGAAGTGATGGTGCTCCTTGTGGCTCCTTGGATTGCCCTTTGCTTCCTACTGGCATGGAATGGGCCAGAATTTATTTTCCACTGCCAGAGGAAATGTGACTGATTATTTTTCCCCATACAGCCAGTTTGCTAAGTGTGAGACAAGTCAGGTCACAGGGCAGCCAGAGTGGGATGTTTGCAAAAGACACAGACCCCAAAGAATTTGTCTGCCTTGCTTGTGGCTGGGAGGGTACAAGATTCAACATGTCACAGGCCTGTGACCCAAGGCACTATCTGGGGAGATTTGCAATGCAGTGCTGCTCTCAGTCACTCTGCTATGAAGCTGTTGGTTCCTTCCTGGTGATTACAGAATCACAACTGACTCCTTTTTTGGTATGAATAAATCATCAGGGGAGTGAGCTGAGTGATGGGGGAAATCAGCAGAGTTCAAATCCCTGTGTTTGCTCCTTCCTCCCTTCTGCCAGGGTAGGATTGCTGCATGTACAAATGATTCCTGCACAGAGCTGGTGGCCAAATGCCACCCAAGCTAAGCATCAGAGGCAGAAAAATCAGCTTTGCTTAGAAAGAGAAGGACAAGCATGGAAAATCCCCCTAATTATTGTGAATTGCAGCCAAAACCACTTGAAAGCAGAATGGTTCATGCTCGTTAAGTAGACTTCGTAGGTTGAAAATGTCATGTTTCATTAGTAAATCATTTTCTTAAGGTCACACAGACAGACTGGGGAAGGTACAACTCACAACCACAGCAAGAGCTGTTCAAGGTCGCTGGAACAAAGCTGAATGTGCAGGAATCTCAGTGGAGAGGTGATGTCTTGGGAGCCCTGTGATTTCTTATCCACTGCTCTGATTTAAAGTGCTGGCAGAAATCAGTGTGGTGGATGGCACTGACTTCAGTAATCTCTGCCTATCACCCACCTGGCCCTGGGTTAACACAGAGCACGAGGTGTGATGTGGGAGCCAGTTCTGCCTTGCACTGGAGCACATTGCCCAGCAGGGATGAGCCTGGCCCTGTGCCCCAGGCAGAACAGCTCACAGTGCCCAAGCCCACCAGCCCCAGCCAAGGAAGGGGCTGCTGTGAGTCTGTGCTCTACCACAGGAAGGTATTTCTGAAGGGAACATCCAGCTGCATAGTCTGTCTGTGTGCTGACATCAATGGCTTGATATCCCAGCTGGAACTGATCCAGGCCCTTGGGCTGGTTCATCTCAGAGCTTCTGAAGTCATTTGTACTAACAGTTGGGTTCACTCTCCTTGCTGCTCTCCCCTTGGCTCTGTCCTCCCTCGAGTCTCTCCCCACGTCATCCCCTCCCTCCTGTGCAGCCCCCTGGCCCTGCTCTGCCCCTCCTTGCTCTCCCAGCTTGGGGGGATGTCCCCCTCCTGCTGCTGGCCCACCCTGCACACTCCACCTCTCCAGCAGTGCCCAAAATATGCCCTGCAGCTGCTCTGCTTCACCTTCTGTGCTCTGGCTGCTTGCAATTTATTTTCTGTAACAGAGACAATTGTATTTATTTCTTGTTTGGTTCATGTGCAGCCAGTTACAGAGAGGAAACGTGAAGAAACATGACTTGACATAATGGTGTTTACTAAACATACACGTTTCATACCAGACTATACATCCTGCTGCTTTCTGGAGTGCTCCCTTGCACAGGACATCACACCAAGGGAAAGCTGCCCAACTTCTAAAGAAATCCCTCCTCATGGCTCTAAGCCAGAGCAAAGCACAGGCACTGGTGTTCTCTTCCATTGAAACCCAGTTCTTCCATTCACCTGCAGCACAAAAGGGGCTGGGAATGTTTGTGTGCAGTAAACCAAGACAGAAAAGCGATTGCTGTGCAGGGTGTGGGGAGTTCAGTTCCTCTTCTGCCAGAAATGTTTCATTTGGGTGGAAAGCAGAATATCACTTCTATGGGAAAGCTGTTGGCCACCTAAAAAGGGAAAGCCCAAAGGCACCTTTTTTCTGTTACATAAATGTCTTTAAATCCTCCACACGCCTCAGAGTAAAGGGCTGAAGGGAGCAACGTTTTCTGACATATTTCTTTTAAAACTAATCTAAAGAACACTTCTTTTTTTTTTGAACGATGTCATGCTTGCAAATGTTCTATTTTTTGGGAGGAACAGGTTTGCTGAGTGCCAGGCTCAGGCAGGAGCTCTGGGCTGAGCCAGCCCAGGCTGTGCAGGCGTTTTGCTCCTCTTTGCTCTCAGGTGCTGCCAGAGGAGCAGCCTCAGCTCGGGGGAGTTCCCAGCCCAGGCAGCTCCAGCCTCTCACACCGAGCTCCAGACAGACTAACCACAACCACAGGCGGTGGCAACTGTGGCTGCAGCAGAGGAAGTGAGGAACATCTGCCCTCTGACTTCCTTCAAACACATTCGGGGTCAGGTTCTGGGTTTTGTGCTGCTCGGCAGGACTGGGAGGCAGACAGGATTTGAAACCACACACCTCGGGGTGCAGAGCAGACAGGCAGGGTCAGCCCAACCTCTGCTGTGCCTTCCTGAGGCCGTGCTTGAGGAAGGGAGGGCTGTGACCAGCTTTGCACAGCTAACGGAGTTAATTTTTGTGCAGTTTCCATCTCCCCCTCCTCCCCAGCTTGGACACACAAAACCATCTCCATTCACAAGATACACCTTGGGCAATTAGGAACTTGCTAGGCAGGATGCCACCTGCCTAAATAAGTCTCTCTGTCTGCATTTTTTGGTTTTTCTTCCTAGCTGATGGAGATGTGGTTTGTTTACTTATTAGTGTACTTTTTTCCCCCCTTTTATTCTAAGGAAAAGTGTTGGAAGTGCAGGATCCTTAGAAGGAGTGAAGAGTAGCAAACATACGAGGAAGAGAGCACAGCAGATACTGAATTAGCCACGGGAGTGTTAATTACCAGTTCCCAGCAGTGTTCAGGGGCAGACCCCTGAGGAGATCTGTACCACTGCCTGCTACAGAGATGGGGAAGCTGAGGCACAGATCAATGAACTGACTCATTGGATGGCAGTCAAAAGGCCATCCAAAGTGTAGTTAGGACTGAGC
>JAWWEV010000056.1:6228240-6248400 GCA_035583235.1 Hafferia zeledoni
AAGCTGAGGCACAGATCAATGAACTGACTCATTGGATGGCAGTCAAAAGGCCATCCAAAGTGTAGTTAGGACTGAGCCAGAGTGTGCTGAGCTCAGTTCAGAGCTCTCTGCACAGGACTCGGTGCTGCTGGGTGGGTGGTGCCTGTTTCTGTGCTGCTCTGTCTGCACAGGAAGCAGTTTGCTTAAAATGTGAATAAACGTGAATAGTGCTCAGAGTTGATTTTTTTTCACCCTGTTTTCTTTTTAAAGGACAGTCTCCCAAAATAACTGTTCCCTTGAGTCAGTTCAAGTTCTGCTAGGAAGAGTTTCCACAGAGTAAAGACCTTTACCATTAGAAATGGACAAATGGGTGAGTCAAAATTTAAAAAAACTAGCCCATGATCATATAACTTGCTATATTAGGAATTTGTGTAATTGAGTCTTCTGCTCAGTAACTTCTGAGAACAGCTAGCATAGATACTTCAGGGAAAAACAACCCTGCCCTGCCTTTCACCTGCCCCTGGGTGTCTATAAAAGACAATTGTGTAACGTTAATTTCTCTGTAATCTCAGCTGTCTCTTTGGGACCAACATCCTTGCCCTTCCAGCCTTTTCACTGCTGCCTAAACATGGCCTAACCTTAATTTCAGTTTCCCAGCTGAGGTTCCCACGGGCTGTGACAAAGGGCCACTTGACACACATGCAGGACTGTCCTTTGCTCAGGCCCTTGCTGGGGCCTCTGGTGTGTCTTTCCCCAGACTTGGGCAGTTTGTCCTGAGCAACTCAGTGCTGTGACTTTCCATCCCTTACGTGCTTCTCTCTGCCCTGACTCACTACTACGACCTGACTGAAGCTTCTTTATTGCTTGACTGATACTAATTATTGTCCCAAGGACAGCCCTGCTCCCCATTCTGTCTTTCCAAGCTGTGGTGTCAGGACAGGAGAGGATCCCAAGGAACAAGGCCACCATTAAATGAGTGTCTGTGTGTCACTGTCTCCTTGTCCTGCTGAAGAAAGGAAGGAGAATGGGAATTGGAGAGGAAAATAGTTCGGAGATACAGGAGTTAATACCTCAGATACCTCTGGGAAGGGAGGAGAGTGTGAGGCAGACAAAGGGTGGGAAATGCCGTTTCCTGCTGGAAGAACCTTGGCTGACACATTGGCTGTGAGTAACAGAGCCCCAGTGACCCCTGTCTGATCGCTATTTATAACTGCCTTTAGAACAATGATTCCCTTATCACCAGCCCATGGTCGGTGTCTGCGCTCTGAGCAGGGGCAGAAATCAACTCAGAAGAGATGTCTTTGCAACAGGAGGAAGCAAATTGCCAAGAAGCCTGTTCTCTATGAGTGAGGCCACGGTCCCACCCCTCAGACTCAGGAAAAGGACTCTGTGCTACCCACACACTGTGTAGATCCAAGGAATTAAATACAAGCTGTCCATGGCTCTTCACCAAACACACAGATCTGCTTTTGGGAGGCATTCCCCAACCAGGCATTCCCCAACCAAGCTGGAGCAGCACTGGAGGTGCAAAGGTAGCCAGAAAGTGTCTCATTGGGAAGTTGCTGCTGTGTTGTGTGTCATGGCCACAAGTGGTTTGAAGCTTACAAGAGCTGCCCAAACCCATTGCCCACAGTGTAGAAGGGAGTTCTTGCTTCACAGTGTCATTTACTGCCTGTTTCTCTATGGCATCAGATAACTAGCACTGAAATGAGAAGTGTACAAAGCTTAGATGTAAAATCCCTTAAAAAAATGTATGAGACAAAAGGTAGTTGCATAAAGCAACCTGTAAAGTTCTTGTGTGCACCTGTGAACTTCTCAGGAATCTTTAACAATAGAAAGTGTGTTGCATCTCGTTTGTTTGTACCATTTCCTTCCTTCCCAATCCTAAGAATTCCTTAGCAATCCTAAAGCTACATCACATGGTTACCTGTCAGTCTCACATACTGGAACTGATGTTCCTCCTCCGTCCTGAGCTGCATCTCACACCTGAGTTTCTCCTCCAGCTCTGAGGTTGGAGTAGTTTGTAGGGAGTCTCTGGCTGTGAAACAAGAGGGAAACAGTCAGACCTGAATATTCTGCATATCCACAGGGTGCTGCTTTCCTGGTGCTGTTTGCACCTCTGCAGAACAAGCTCCCTCTATGGTAGTGAAGTTGAGTGAAAGGCCACAGAGGAGCTGCTGGAATCCAGTGGAGATCACAGATAATGACTAATAGCATCCTCTAAAGAAAGGCCAGGGCAAGGCCTGTAATTTAACCTGCTGATGTTACTAATTGCCCCCTGAGTAGGACTATCTTCTTCCTACCTTTGTCAATCTGTAGCCATTGTTCTGTGTGATAAATGTGCTGATAGGAATGGTCGATGCTGAGTCTTCCCTGGCCCAGCTGTCAGCACTGCAGCAGAGGTGAGAAATCTGCTCCCTGGCAGACACGGTGTGCAATGCAGTGGGAATCACAACATTCAATAGTGCCAGGAAAAAAATGAAGCTTGAATTGAGTCTTTTTTTTTTCCTTTTTTCACTCTTTTTTTTTTCTTTTGACATTTTATTTCTGTGCTCAACTATTAACTAAATGGTCATGTTAAGAAACTAATGTTTTTACATTAAATAACATAAAATAGGAATAGCACTTGACCTAATCTTAAAACTACAGCAAGAGATAGAAGGAAAGAATCCAGTCAAGCTTTGCCAGCTCAGAGTGGGTAAGAGATGGCTGGAAACCACCAGGCTTTCTCACTGCCAGGACCAGGCCAGTACATTCATGCCTGTTCTCTCCCAGTCCTTGGGCTCTGCTGCCCTGGGAGGGGAGGTGTTGTTGCCACTCAGCCAAGCAGCACTGCTTGTGTGGCAAGAGAATGACTCAAAAATGCTTTGGGAGCTGTGCTGAGGGTGGTGACATCACCCCCAAGTGCGTCAGGACAGCGAGCTCCATAAGCTCATTAAAAGAGAAATCTTAATAACAAGACAGAATACAATGATACAGATCTGCAGCAGAAAGCCTGGGGAAGTGTGGAGGCTTTGGGAAGGGATGCAGGGAAAACATGCATGGACACATCTGGGAGCTGGCTCTGATGCTCTCAGGCAAGTCTGGGCCTTTGGGCATATGGGACCTGTCACCTGAGCTGAGGGACTGGTGCTAGGGAAGGGTGGCCCTGGAGGCAGGACAGCTTCTTACTCTCCAGGTGTGGTGAAAGGACCTAATCCAGCCCAGAGACAGCCAGTTGTGCCACTGATATCCCTGCATGGGAGTGAGGGAAACCCAGGGACAGCTGAATGGAGGCTGCACAGCTCAGCACAGCTCTGCACACCGAGGTCCTGCTGCAGCTGCAGGGACTGTCCCCCATCCATCCATCCATCCATCCATCCATCCATCCATCCATCCATCCATCCATCCATCCATCCATCCATCCCCCTACACAAAGGGACTGGACACTTTGTTCAGTCCTGTCATCTCCAAAGCCTTGAACCCAGCTCTGTCCTGCTGCTGGGGGAGAGGGAGGGAGCAGTGGGGACACCCAGTCCTTGTGGGTTTTGGTTAGTGCCTCCTCTGCCCAACGGGAAGGAGCAGGAGCAGCTCACACCAGCCATGGCCATGGCATGGACAGGCTTCCCCAGCTTGCCCACCTCTGTCTCTGCCTAATTCCAGCTCAACTGCCTGGGCTGACATAATTTCTCACAGGTCAGATGGGCATGAGAGAAGGAAGAGGCCTTGATGACAAATCATAGCACTGATTGCTGGCAATGAGGCCTCACACCTGAAGGGTTCCAAATCTGCAAGTCCCTGGACTGTGTTGTCTGTCCCTCCAAAGACTGGATTCACTTTACAGAAAAAGGGGATTCACTTTACAGAAAAAGGCAGCAGGTACCTGAAAGCAGAGAGCACTGGCATCCATGTCTCCCTAAAAACCTGCCAGGGGGAAGGAACATTTTCCCAGTGAAAGCACTGGAGGATTCAACTCCTTGACCTCTCTCTGACTTTTAGGATGAGCTAACTTTGGGCAGTACACTTTGCTGGGATAATCCATCTCTGAGTGACAGTGACACCTCTGTTCAGGGCTGAGGTTTGTAGGTCAGATGTTTGCCCAGTGCGTGGGATTCCCAGGAGAAAGTCCCTTGTTTCTGCAAGCTGTTATTAAGCCAATTATGGCTGTAAAAATTTCTTTCCGGGTGGAAGGTTGAGGTGTTTCATGACATGGAAGTCACACAGAGGACACAGACGGGTATTTATTGCCACAGGAGTCCAACCTGACTGCTCCCCTCTGCTCCCCCCAGCACCTGCAGAACCGGTTCTCCCTCCCAGAGGCAGCAACCCAAAACCCTGCACAGCGAGAGGCAGAGGGGGAAGAGCAGTCCTGTCCAGCTCTTGATGTGACACTCCTTTCCCCAAGGGCTGAGGGAAGCTTTGACATGGAAACTTCCTCCATCCTGTTATCAGTGGGTTGATGCCATCACTCTGCCTGCTGTCTCCCAGCCTGTCTCAGGGGTGGCCTTGCTGAGGAGCTCTGGGATGTTAAAAGCCACCAGACATGACTCAATCACTGATAAGGTACCAGAGCCACTGTCTGGTGAGAAGCATAAGCAGTTAAAAACCCTGCCTGATTTCTGTGTCAGTGCCAAGATGGAATCAAAATCATCTCGTGAGTCTACTCTAGGGGTGCAGTTTCCACAAGGAAACCAGAGAGATGGTTGAAAGCTCTGGCTCTCAGGCCAGAAATTGCACTTACATCCCATTTCAACCCAAGAGATCAAAGAGATCCATAGATATTAACCCTGCACTAAATCAGTTTTATCCATAAACAGGCCAATATTCTGGAACAAATCATTCTGTAACTCTTCTGTTTTCTCAGCTAGATCTTTATCTGACATTGTCAGCTCAGGACAATGTTACCCAAAAATTGCTTAACAGTGGACTGCATCCATGCTGCATAAAACTGAATTAATTGCAAGGAGCTGCAGAGATTGTACACCCAGGAATGCCTCCCCCCTCACACCTGAGCAGCTGCAGGCTCACTGCACTCACATTCTCTTGTATTCAAGATGTGGTCCAGATGGTGACTTCTGTTACTGTCATGAATTAGCTCTTAGATTTGTGAGAGAGTTGCTGCCACTCAGTTGTGCCACCCTGTCAGTAGAGTTTCACTGTGAATTTTACCTGCTGAATATGGATATTTTTGCTGTTGTGACACAATGGAGATTTGCCCACACCTCAGGCAATGGCTGAGCCACTCAGCTGCTCCTCACACTTCTCATCTCTTGTGGCAACAGGCAAAATCAAATTTATTCTTCAGTCCTGAAAATTCCCAGTGAGATGTGGGCAGTGGAGCTCAAAAGTGTGGGATTAGATGGTCATCTCAGCTGCTGCTGTGTCCCATCCTCAAACCTCCCCTCCCACTGCTGGGGCAGCTTCTCCCCAGCCCCAGGAAGGTGTGAGTTCTGCCCTCAGGGCTGTGGTACCTGCACTGAGCACTTCAATGTATAAATAACCCTGCGCCTCACCCGTTCTGAATGCTGTTTACACCCCACTGCTGCCACGTCATGTGCCGGGTTATAAATACCCCACTGCGTCTAGACTGGATCTAAACTTGGCATTGGGCACCCGAATTCATGAGAGGAGCAGTTTCATCTCAGAGCACAAAGCAGATGCCCCAAAGTGTTTGATCAGGGGTGCAAAGGGGGCTTGGCAAGAGCCTGCTCTCCTCCTGCCATGCCAGAGCAGCACTGGCCCCACTTTCCAAAGGGGCCTTGGAAACTCTTCCTCCCCTGCTCCAACACTGCTGGGCACCCAGCCCAGAGGAAATACCTGACCTTATCCTTTCCTCATGTGCTTCAATGCACCATTGAGTGCAAGAGGTCCGAAACATCACAGACTCACCTTCCCCAGCCCAGACACAGCCAGGCTGAGGTTGGGCTGGGGCTGCCAAGGCAGACTGAGAACCAGAGGGGTGGCAAGGGGCTGCAAGGCTGAGCTGGGCAGGAAGAACAAACAAGCATGAGCTGCCTGTTAAAGCCAGGTTGATAGAGCTGCAGCAGCAACCTCTGCTAATAACTACAGAGTCACGAGCAAAGCTGATGTATTTTCCCACGCAACATGAGAATCATAGTATGTATTTTGACTAAGGACAGTGAACCACTTCAGGCCAGATCGTCTGTAGCTATGTAAGGGAGACTGTGTGAACTCCTTCCCACTCCTGGGTTTTGTTTGGAGGCTGAGAGCACTCTTGGCATATCATGGGGCTGTTCCATGATGGATGAATGACAGAACTGAGGATCACATCTCACATTGGAGCACTGGCTGTAAATACATTTCGGGCCAACACTGATGAAATCTCACAGGACTGTAACCTTAGTCAGCAGCATGTGAAAGCCTCCTTGACTCCTCATGCTGCCCTGTTGCTGCCCAGCCCAGCACTGCTCCTCTCTGACAAAGGCCACAGCACTCCCTGAGGGAGCAGGGAACTGGGACAGACTGTTTGTGGCTTGACTGCCAATGTGGAGCATCTCAGTGTGGTTGTGGCAGGTAGGCAGGCAGGGCCACAGGCTGCAGGGAGCCCAGAGCTGCCACTCTGTCCCTGAGGAGCCCCTCAGGATTTATTGGGTGCAGTTAACTTCCACAGACCTTGGAAAGGTAAAGCTGTGGGCATGATATACCAAGCAGCAATACTGCTAGAACTGTGCTCTGCTTGGGAGAAGAGCACATTTGATACAAAGGCTGTAGAAGAGGGACACCAGGCTTGATCCTGCCCTCTTTACCCAGATGACATTCCTTGTGACTTATTATTGATCCTGAATTATTAATCCTGTATTAGCAGTATGGGGGTGCTGAGTGCCTGCCCAGCCTTCATTGCAGCTCTTTAACCCTCTGCAGGCACAGACAGGCGCTGTGTGTGGAGTTCTGGTGTTCAGGTCAGGCTGTGGCTCAGGAGCACAGAGTGTCCTGCAGGGCTGTGTGTCTGGCTGTAGGTACTCCCAGTGTGTGTCAGAGCATGTCCCTTCCCAGAGGACACATCCCAGGGCCTGCCTTGGCAGGCGGGGCAGAGGATCCAGAGGGAGTGCTGTGAGCTGAGCTGCCTCTGCCTCGTGGCTTTGCACGTGTTTGCAGAAACCAAAGGGTGGGAGGGGTGGGAGGGTGCTCTGGATTCTGTGTCAGGCACTGAATGAGGTGCCTGCCCAGGAATCTGGCTGGGGATGTTTCTCCTCCAAGCCCTCCAATATTCTGGGATGTCCTGGGGAGGCTGCAAAGCTCATTTCCTCAGGGCCTGGCACTCACTCTGCTCCCCAGCTCTCAGCAGCCCTGTGAAGCTGCGGGGAGGCCAGGAGGTGAGGCTTGTTTGAGCTGTTACCTGGGCAACAGCTAAACACTGACTTCAGATAATAATTGTAAAACAGCTTAACATGGGGGTGATGAGGCAGGAGGGGAGGGGGCTGCCACTGCCCCTGTTCCCAGGGAGCCCCATAAAAGCCTCAGTGAAAAGCCACTGGTGAAGCCAAATTGGCTGAAGCCCAACCTGCACTCAGAGCTCTTGACAAACTGTGCCCAGGCAGAGGCTGTGGTGTCCTGGTCCTTTCAGGTGGCCTCCTGCACCACCACATCCAATCACCTGCTACTGCCTGTCACCCCTTTGTGTTGTCTTTGGCTTTAATGAGGCCCTGGATGACTCCGTGAAACACATCCAAGAGGAAAGATTTACACAGAACCTGTTTCTCAAGGATCCTTGAGGCAGTACCTTGGCACACTTCTGAGAGTCTCTGAGCAGCAATCTGGGCCTCTTGCTCCAGAGAATTTGCTAGACTTCAGTCAGTGAGAGGTTACTTTTGTGGTTCATCTTTGACACTCACAGCACAAGAAAGAGAAGGCACTAGGGCAGGTCACAAATCAGCCAGTGTTGGAGCAGTGCTGGGGCTGGGTATGTGGGGGTGTGTGAGCAGCTGGGGCAGAGAATGACCTTGCTGTGCCTGGAATTAGCCTGAGTACTAGGAGTGTGGCTCAGCCAGGACCAGCATCTTGCTTTGCTGTGATTAAAGGCTGCTTGAACCCAGGGAAGCAGAAAGCTGACCATGGGTTTTTAGATGCCTCAGAAACAGGAGGGAGGAAAGAGCAGCAGAGAAAAGTGGCAGCCTTTGCTCCTCGTGCTCTCTGCCTGTGCTCCTGAACAAGAGGAACCACAATTTCTGCAGCTCCGTGGCCACCTCTGGCCCAGGTCAGGGGGTGCAGAGGGCACAGGGGGTCCTGCAGGGGTGGCAGCTGCATTTGCCCTGCCTGGCTGGCCTGATCTCCCAAGGACATCATGCAGGAGCTGAACAACAAGGCCAAGGCAGAGATGCCCCAGTCTGGCTGGTCACACCTCCCCAGCACGGGGGGACCCAGGACCAGGACAAGGCCTTGTGGCCCAAGAGCCACACCGAGACAAACCAAAGGGGTTTTGCACAGCATGTAAAGAATGACATAAACTTGTGCATAAGCACTCAACCATTCTGCATCATGTCCATGTGACAGTGCAGGACTTCGTAATTGTTTGCTGTTCCTACATTTACTGGAAAATGCCTTGACCAGGGCAGGTTGAATAATAGTCATGACAAATGACGAGCCCTGCTCTGTCTCTGTGGTAAAGCTGGCCCTGGTGAGGACTCCAGCCAGCCAGATGGAGCTGCAGCATTAGGTAGTCATGGGAGGGATGGGGCTGTATTTGACAAGCAGCATGAGGTCACTTGTTCAGTCCCCTTTGGGTGGGATATATCAACGGCTGCCGTTTGCCTTGAATGCAGTGACTAATTTATTTTTTTAAATCTGCTTGTGCTGCCTCCCCTTCCCTCTTAACCCATTCTCATCCTTTGCCTTTCCTCATTGTTTCAGTCAGAGATGACAAAGAAGTATGAACTACATCAAATAATGGCATTTTCCAAGGAGTCATCTGTTTCTCACAGTAGCCAACGCACAATAAGATCACACACTAACACAGCCTACAGTCAGCCACCTACCAACTCCCACAGGCATCTCTACACCTCCATAAAACAGAAATAATTCTACTTCTTTTGCCTGCCTTATCCCCTTAGACTGAGAACCATGTAGGTCTTGACGATGGGATTGAAACTGCAGTGGAATCCTGAGGATCAGATAAAAAGATACCACAACTGCAGTGGCATTTAGGGCACATTTCAGGGCAGCTGTGAACCAACAAGACTGAAGTGCCCACAGCACAAAGACATCACCTGGCTCCAGGTTCCATGTCCCATAAAGCACAATAAATGGCCCAGTAAGAGAAGGGTGGGCTGGCCACTGAGCACAGGCATTCTGAAGGTAGTTTGATGCTGGGACTGCAGAGCCTGGGTCTGTCCTGCTCTGCCTCTGCTGCATGTGGTTAAGAAAAGAGCAAGAGCAGGAGAAAGGAAATTAACACAACAGAGAACTTGACATAAAAGTGTTTTATATCATCTCCTATAAAACAACCCATAAATCCCTGCCCTCCTGCTCCACCCCTCACGTGTTTTTCATTTGGCTGGCTGGCTGAAAAGCAGAGAAGTGGAGGGTACAAAGCACATATTCTTGGTGGGAGCAGCCCCCCATTTCCCGTACACTTCCCACTCACACCTTGTCCCTGTGCCTCCAGCAGGGCACTCCTCTGCTGAGCAATCCCAGCATGGGGGAGTTCAGCATCTGTCTGCCATTTGCATAGCTCTAATTCCTCCCACTTGGGAGCTCTGCCTTTTCACCAGCACCCTCTGCCCCGTGCAGGGGAAGGCACTGGCTTGGGTAGAACTCCTGAGCCACCAGAGCAAACCCCCAGGGAACTGGAGCACAGTCGAGCCAAAACAACCAAGTTCCTTGGACTGTCAGCAGGACACATTTAGGAGGAAGCACATCCCAGGCTGATGGCCCAGCAGAGCAGGAGCTCCAAAGCCTTCCACGCACAACACACACCAGTGCAATGTCTGACAGACAGTGCAGAGTCCCATCTGACAGAGTCCTGCCTGACAGGGAGTGAGCTCAGCTCACAGAGGATCCACAGCTCCAAGGGCTGCCTGGGTGGGCACCACTGAGTGGACTGGATGTGACTGAGGAAGCTCTTGCACCAACGACACTGAAGCAGCATTTCAGCATCAGGAAAAAGGGAAAGGACTGAGCTTGGAGAGAGCCTTGTGTCCAGACTTGGTCCCCAAAGAAATCCTGAGAGATTTCAGGGCATTGCAGGTTATTCCAGAGCTCCTGGGGAAAGTGGGTGAGGAGTTTTGGGAGGGATTTGATAATTGACATTGTCAAATTTATAGAAAAAGAGGCAGGGCCCATAAAGCTGCACCAAGAGGACACGCAGTCCTTGAGGGGTTTATGGCTGCATTGCAAGAGCCGTGCTGGCTCATTGTTCCTGTACCCAGATTGTAACATTGCAGAGCACATTTAAATGGAAATTCTCATCCACTAAATAAAAAACAAACCCAAGGAAAAATATGTTCAAATTGTGGCAATTACTGCTTTTGTTTCTATAAAACTTAATCCAAATCTTGGACTGTTAGACCAAATCTCTTTAAAGCCATGCTGGACAGAAGATCTACCGAGACAAATCTGAAGGTCACCCAGAGCTTTAATTTTGTAGTTGGAGCTGTAATTTCAGCATGGGCTTCATGGCAGAACCAGCACGTCAGGGATGAGGTAAAGGAAGTAGTCCTGGAATAACCCAGTGAACTCTGTACAGTAAGGAATGGAAAATTCTTGGTTACAACTTTGTTACTTAACTCTGGAGTGAGGACAGCAAAGATCAAGACACAGGAAAGGTTGGAAAGGATTGTTTAAAGCTAAGCTAATGATAATAAAAAAGCACATGTGGAAGGTAATAAAACTGGTGGGATGGGCAGCCATTTTCCTGAGCACTTTGTGCTGATGTTAGCTAATAAAACAGCAGAGCATTTGGTAACTGAGCTTGTCTCCTGTGCATTCCACCCTCGCTTCAACTATTTAATTCCTCTTTATTTTTAAGGGAAAGATTGAACAAAGTGACGATGTGCAAGTCCAGGGAGGTGAGAAGAATTGTTGAGATGAAGGATATTTCATTCTTGCAGGTTATTTTGCCAGTTAAACTGCAGAGAAGCACTAACACAGGAGACAAAGATATTCAGAGCACTGTCACACTGAAGATTCTCCTCCCCATGTCTCTGCTGTAACTGCAGCTGGGGGGTGACAGAAGCAGGCAGGTGATGCAGGCTGTCACCACGAGGTTGGGCTTTAAACTGGAAGCAGCTCTAATTCTGCTGTGTAACAGTTCACTGTTCTCTTACATTACAGCATCCTTCAGACCTCAGCAAGGACCAATGTCCCTGTGGCTGGTCCAGTTCTGACAGTTTAACCTGGGAGCAGGGAGAGAGCTGTGTGGAAGATGCAGGGGAAAGAGCTGTGTGAAGGTGCAGGGCATGGGCAGTGACTCTCATGCTTTGTTGTGCAGGAGCTGGAATGTTCCCCTCAGACTGGCGTGCTGCCCCAGCTGGGTGGGGAGCACTGAACTGGACCCTGCACCTTTGAAGCTCCCACCCAGCCCACTCCCCATTCACGAGATGTTTGATCCCTGAGCTCACTCCTGAATGGGGTCCAGGTATCTCCTCCGTTCCTCAGCTGCTCGTCCTGGAGCCCTGAGCCCAGACTCCCTTCCCATATGTTTCCTATTAATGTTAGTCCTGCCTGCAGAGAACTTGCTGTGAGGATGGAGGGAAGTGGGTCCACAGAGAGAGATGCTGCTGCTCTTTTCCATTGATGCCCTTTTCATTCTCCAGCAATGAGGATTCTTTCTGTCTCTGTTTGGCTCTTTACCCCATATTTGGCTGTACACCCTGTATTTTGGCTTTTGTTTGACTGTGTTGCTGGTTTTAATTTGATGCCAGGAAACAGCAGCGTTGCAGGCATCTACCTGTTGTGTTGGGCTGTTTTACCAACATGCCACCAGTCTGAGGACTCGAGATGGATCTGCTACAGGGATGTCAGACCCAGCTCCAGCTGCACTCAGTGGAAAAAGAGTAACTGACTTCAGTGGGAGCTGGACTGGGACCTAAACCAGTGAGTGCAGTGGTGCTGAGATGTCTTTCATCTCAAAGATGCTGGGTGAGGTCCAGACTAGGCTGGTAATGGTTGGGGAGCTGCCAGCTGCTAATGATGTGGAACAAGCTGGTGAGTCCTTGCTCCACTTTGTAGGAAGCCACCAGACAAAACAAGTCCCAGGAATAGCTGGCTCAACCCTTTCCTGGTTGGGTTCATTCTGTACTGGCAAGAGAGTAATTTAGGAACTTCCCCTGATGTGGCTCCTGTGGTGTCTGATCCGTGGAGGCCACAATGCTCCTGTGCACATTTATCCTCATGAAATTCCCTAGAAATACTCAACATGCTGCAACAACAGTGTCTGGAACACAGTGTTTTCCCAGATCTGGCCCACTCTCCTGGTGCTTTGATACACTCAGAGCACGACCACAAAACCTTCCTGGACCCACATCCCTGAGCCAACAGCTGCACTCTCTGCTCCCAGGGGTGAAGTGCACCCTGTGACAGAGGAGCAGACACCCCACAGGGTGTGGTACCCCAGGAGCTCCAATTCCACGGGTGGCTGAAGCAAGAAAGAGGTGGATTCTCCAACAATATCCCACTCGACATGTGAAGCAGTTTGGGGGATTGGACAATCAATGTTTTTTTCCAGTTTGAGATCAACACCAGAAAATTATGCTGGGGAAGGAGAAGCACCCCAGAGCAGCCCATCTGTACAGCTGCTGAGTGAACAGCCACAACAAACACACCTCCTCATCCCACCTGGATGAGGAAAATGAAAATCAAGGTGATGATGGCCCGGATGAGGTAGTAATTTGGCTGTCTGGATCAAACAAATGAGGAGCCCAAACAGTGCCCATGGCTCTGTGTTTCAGGACTTCAGAAAAAGTCAGCAATGCCTGAGATATTTAGAACTGATCTCCCCTTGGAGATGTGTCTTGTGAAGAGGAACAGCAGCCACAAGACAGAATACCTTCAAAGTGTCCAGAGTGGGTGATATATAGGCAAAACTGGAGGTGCAGTCAGAGCCTGCACGGGATCTGTTGAAGATCAAACCTTTCACGCCTAATCCCTCAGTGCTGGAAGGCGACTCTGCTCCCAACCTCGCTCTCGCAGTGCTCTCTGCTGGGCAATGAGGGGTAGAGGCGGCTGAGTCGGATCTCACCCACCCTGCTGCAAACCCCTGTCCTGGGGGGCAGTTTGGTGAGTGGCTGCCCTGAGCCCACGCCTGTCACACCCCCCTGCCTGGGCTGGCACCCAACACACGCCCTGGCTCTCTCTGCTGCCTGGCAGCTGCTCTGGCTCCCACCCAGGCAATCCCACTGCCCTGGCACCAGTGGGCAGCAGCAGGAGAGTCTTCACTGTGCACAGTTCCAGGGCAGGGAAAGAGCAAAGGAACAGCAACAGAATAAAACAACAGAGAGAAAGGACACGCAGCCCATGTGCATGTTCTGAAGGTCCTTATATGCTCCAGTTACTTAAATTGACTTTCCCCTCCTCCTTTGTGCCCAGAAGGCACAGCTGCTTCTCTCCTCAACAACCTGCCTTTGTGCCTTTGTAGTTTATGTGTGTAAATGAGCCTATTTGGCCCAGTTTTCCCCGAGAATCCTCACATATCTGCAGTGTGCATGTTGCCACTGCTGGGATGGGATGGAAGCCTTGGCAAAGAGGTCCTTGCAGCAGGTTGTGTTGATGTTTTCAGGACCCACAGGTGTGTTTCTCAGTGTTTACACCTACTTGGAAGTATTTGTCATTGTGATAAGGTCAGAGGGGTTCTTGGCTGTGAGAGGCACTTATAAACCAGGTGGGCCTCCAAAGATCATGTGGTGGTTGAATCAATACCTTGAGCAAACAAAGGAGATGTGTTAATAGTCATCAGTGTCTGATACCCCACAGTGGTTACCAGCTCCCTCTGAGTCATCTCTCCAGATTTTATTACTCTTACATTTGTTTGCAAGATCTGATGACTTTACACTTTAGAGAAAACTCTTCATTTACTCACCATTTTACAGGTCCAACACCCTTGATGTATCTACAACAGCAAATCCATATTTCTGCCTGGATCTTGGGTACGTATTCTGTCATTCCAAAAAGTACCTTGAAGAATCTCAGTGTTGATTTGGGGTCCCCACGATGCCACAGGAGGTCAGAGCTGTAACTTTGCCTCAGATCCTGTTTGCACTTAATGCTCTGTTCCTTCTTTAGTTTTAACAAACTCCATTTCCAAGGGGTCCCCTCGCTGTGTCCACTGGGGTGACTCTGCTTTGGTAAATCATTACCTGCAGAGCACACGGATCACTCACAGACACCACTCTTTGTAGCACCTTAGGGTGTATCACCATCACCTCACAAGGAAACATGAAGTCCCAGAAGGTTCTTTGGAGACTGAGGATGCAGGGCAGGCCCACCCAGACGGCGCTGACCCCACTGGGGAACAGGAATCTCTTCAGCTCTTGCTTTGAACCCACAAACCTCTTTGTTCCTCTGAGCAGGCCAAGTGTGAACGCCGGGAATGTGCACACCGAGATGTTGAGCCCCAGCCCCGGCAGGTTCCGGGCTGGGACGTTTGGTTTGTGCCACAAGGCAGGAGCGAAGTCCCACTCGCGCCCACCGTGAGGGGCTGCCCACGGTGACGTCACAGCAAGGCGGGATTGTGTGCGGTGACGTCACTGCTCAGAGGAGGCGGGGCTGCCCTCGGTGACGTCACGACGAGGCGGGACTGTGTGCGGTGACGTCACTGCTCGGAGGAAGTGGAGCTGCCCTCGGTGACGTCACGGCGAGGCGGGACTGTGTGCGGTGACGTCACTGCTCGGAGGAAGCGGAGCTGCCCTCGGTGACGTCACGACGAGGCGGGACTGTGTGTGGTGACGCCACCGTGTGGAGGAGGCGGGGCTGCCCTCGGTGACGTCACGCGCGCGCCCCGCCTCTCCCGCCCGGCGTCACGTGCGCGCGCACGGCCCGTTCGGCGCGCGCAGCTCCCGGCGGGGCCCGAGCGCGGCCCTGGCGGCACCGCCGGCACCGCCTCCAGCATCACCATCATCACCATCACCTGCAGCATCGCCCGCAGC
This sequence comes from Hafferia zeledoni, assembly GCA_035583235.1. NCBI lineage: Eukaryota > Metazoa > Chordata > Aves > Passeriformes > Thamnophilidae > Hafferia > Hafferia zeledoni. The sequence continues at coordinate 6,243,297 of JAWWEV010000056.1, forward strand.
ACCCCCGGCCATGGCGGGCGGCCCGCAGGAGAACACGCTGCTGCACCTCTTCGCCGGCGGGTGAGTGCGGGCCCCGCGCCGGCTCCCACTGCCCGGGCCGACCGGCGGGCTGGGGACACTCCGGACCCCCGGGCTGGGGGAACACCCGTGAGGGTCTTCCGGGCTGGGGACACCGTGAGGGACCCCCGGGCTGGGGACACTCCGCGAGGGACCCCCGGGCTGGGGACACTCCGCGAGGGACCCCCGGGCTGGGGACACCGTGAGGGGCCCGGTCCCGCCGCCTCGGGGCCGTGCGGAGCTGGCGGTGACATCGTGGCCGGGAGGGCAGCAGGGCCCGGGGCCGCCCGAGGTCGCGCTGGCAGCGCCGCCGCGACAGTGACCGTGTCGTTGGCAGCCCTGGCAGGGCCGGAGCCGGGAAAGGAACCGCGTGAAATGCCGAGCGGTGCCTGCTGAGTCCAGGGGGACACGAGCAGTGTCACTCCCAGAGCGCTGTCACCCATGGATGGAGCCGTGTCACCCCCAGAGCGCTGTCACCCCCAGAGCGCTGTCACCCCCAGAGCGCTGTCACCCATGGAGCCGTGTCACCCCCAGAGCGCTGTCACCCCCAGAGCGCTGTCACCCCAGAGCGCTGTCACCCATGGAGCCGTGTCACCCACGCAGCAGTGTCACCCCAGAGCGCTGCCCGCACAGGTGGCTCCACGCCCGGAGCAGTGACCTGGTGTTGTGCAGGAGGGTGTTGGCTCAGCGCTCCAACAGCCCCCGCCTGGGTGACACTCGGAGTGCAGGTGTCACACGGAGGCTGTCGCTGCCTGGTCGTGTAGTTGCACTGAAACCAAGGGACTCCCAAAAGAGAGGGGGGAAACAGTTCCAGAAGGTCCTGATATTTGTGTGTAAATGGCCTGGCATTCCAGCCCGCGTCTAAATTCTTGCTTCAGGGACTTGTAAATGTATTGGTTTTCTTGTGTTAAAAGCTTAAAGTAACAGCCCTGGCCCACAAACCACCGGCCAAAAACCCTTCCAAAAAGTCCCGTTAATTAACTTATGGCAGTTATTTTAATAGTAATCCAGTAAGAAAATGTTATGGTGTAAACTAAATTTTAATCATCTGTTGTGCAGATTAAGTGCACTTTTGCCCTTGTCAGAAATACTTTATTTTAAGTTTTTAACAGCTTAAATTATCTAAGTAACAGAATATTCCGTAGTGCTTGTCAGCTGACAATAGTTAGGAAACCAACATGAAATCTGTTGTCAGTTTAAATCTGTTTTTTCTGTTGGTAAACAGGAGACTTCAGTCTCCTCTGACACAGCAATAGGTTCATTTAATATAATATTAAACCCAACAAAGTCAAGTTTTTCAGAGACGTTTCCGCTGGCTGGAACACTCTGTGCCAAGTCCTCTCTCTCTCTCTGGAACCTGGGGCAGGAGCTGGGCCTGAATGTAAACATGGAACTTCTTTGGGTAGTAACAACACCCACTCAGAGCTCTTGGTGTCCTCATGTAACTCATCAGACTATAAATAAGTAGGAATTTTAAACTCATCAGTGTTTTTATCTAGTACTGGGAGGTCAGCATCTTCCTTAGTGATTTATTGTACCCTCTGCCTTCTCCAGGGATCCCAGTAAACACTTCCTGCAGCAAACCCAGCACGACTCCAGGTCCAGCCTGGTTCTGAGAGGGCCTACGGGGGAACCAGAGCAGGGAATGTGCCCCTGACCACTCTGGTAGGGTAGGACTGATCTGGTTCTGAAGCAGCAATGAAGATACAGCTCAGAGGAAAGAGATGCCCTTTTAGGGTAAAGGGGCCTTTAAAGGTTCATTGCTGGACCTGTGTGTGGTTCTGCATATCTTGTAATTTAAAGGGACAAGGGAAAGTGTGCCATCATTTCTGTGATGGTACAGAGAGGAAAGTGAGACAGCAGACTGAGTCTTCTCCTGCACCAGCCGAGGCTGAGGTGTGTGCCCCACACAGCCCCTGCCTGCCGGGTCATTTCTGAGCTTCCCCAGTGCCAGGCCCTGCATTCCCATGTGCTCTGTTCGTGCACATTTGCTGATGCTGGTACCTGCCTTTTCAAGTGAGAAATGCACTGCTTGGGGCTCACTGGAGAGAACAAGAAATGGAGCATCACTGTCAAACTGGTGCCTAAGCTGTTAAAGCCCTTCTCAAAATGGGTTGTACTTTGACATAAAGCTGTTTGCAGAGCCAGGACCTTGGGTAAAATTACCATTATAGCCAAAGAAAATGTTGGAAGTTCAGAATACTTTATAAGTCAGTAAGATGCCAACCTTTGTTCACTTGTAAAGTGCTTTTTGCAGATAAAGCAAGAGCTGCCCGTTCACTTGACATGATTTTAAAAGAGACATTATTGGTATTATGTTGGCTCTCTGGGAAGGTGAGGATGGGGTGTGGTGGCAGATTAAAATGTAATACCCCACGTTTATGTGTGCACAGACCAGGCCAGCCCCAGATAATCTTAGTGGCCAGGAGTGTTTAGTACTTCAGAGCCGGGGAGTGATGAAATGCACTTGAATGTTGCAAAGTGCTCTCCAGTTGTTGGAAGAGATGGTTTCCCATTAACCAGGTTATTCAAGGCAAACAGACTCATTGGCTCTTTAGTTTCTGTTCGTTCCTTTTAAGGCTTCCAATGGCAACAGCAACGCAAAGGGGCTCGGAGTTCTGCTGGGAACAGGGCTCTGAGGGCTGGGAAGGTTTCAGAGGAGGCAGACAATGATGCCCGAGTTGCACAACAGATAGAAACAAGCGTGTTTACAAATCTGGGTTCCTGTTTCCCTGCTCAAGTCCAGTTGTTGCTTGTTTTTGTTTGGGAAAAGCTGCTGCAGCAGAGGTTACTCCATGTTGTGTTTGCAGCTGGAGTAATGCTGGGTACTAAGGGATTTCCTAAGAGGTGGTATTGGAGGCTGCAGTGCCCTTCCCAGACCTTCCTGAGCCCCCTGGAAAAGGGTTGGCAGCCCCCTGAGGGAAGGGGGTGACATCCTGCTGCTCTGGACTGAGGGCACAGTGACAGCTGGCCCCATGGGCACAGGTGGATTGTCTCAGTCAAAGCCAGGAGGCATTTGATGCTCAAGGGAACATTATTAGCTAGAAATTCATTAAATGATCAATAACTCAGCGTTCATTAGGACCCATCTGCATTGCTGTGATACTCAGTTTCCTGTGGTAGCTGAGAAGGCAGCACAGCTGCAGCTTGTTTGGTTTACAGTGATGACAATGCAATAGTGAAATCTTGAAGACAGAACCTGCTCTGCTGTTTCTGCTGTGCACATCAGGTTAGAGCATGTGACATGGTTTGGAAAACCAGAATAATTTCAAATACTCCCACAGCAAAATGTGTCAGGCTGGTTCTAAGCTGTGATTTCTCCAACCAGACAGCTCCATCATCATTGCCTGTGATCTTGGTGAAGTCAGTGGTCCCCCACTGAAAGAGCTTTGTTTGGCACGACTTGCTTTAACATTCAACACTGTCTTGTTATTTGTATTAAGAATATTGCTCAGTGATTAAGTCTAGGACTGATGAAGTAAGCCTTACTCTTAATTAAGATTCTTGGCATCTCTATCAATTGTGCTGGTGGGTGCTGAGAGTTGATTTCAAGTGCGAGTCATTGGTACTTTGGGGGACTTTGTAAAGATAGAAAGGAGGCAGCAAGGGAAAAATGGGAATTGGCTTTGGAGATGGGCATCCTCTGTGTGTGTTTGAAACTTCAATGGAAGTAAATGATTTTTCTGCAGCTGTGAATGTAGAATACATTATGTATCTCCATGTATCACCACGTTTCACCTGTCGAAAATAGTCTGACACAGTGTTCTGTTTCTAGGGAGGTTTCTATCTTTTCACTGGGACAGATTTAGACACTGCTTTGGGATTTTTGCAAGAGGCTGGTGCAGCAAACACATCTCTGGAACTGTTGTGCTGCACTGATGTATCAAAAGCCCTGACTCAGAGCAGCCTGAAAACTTGGGGGCTTTGCCTTGATTGCAGCACAAAATTTTCCCCAATCAGGTTTGTCTTGTGGGGTCTGTGGCTGTTCTTGTAGCTGAGGTTGTTTCTCCTTTCTTCCCAGCAGCAGACATTTGGAACACCCCAGGAATACAAAGTGTTTCTCTTGTGCTTAGGGAATGATGTGTAGGATTCCCATGCAAAGGAAAATAATCTTATCTGAAAAAACTGCCCAATACATCAAAGTCCTTACTTGAACTATCTGCAGTGTAGTTATATGTGGGACACAGTGTTTGCACCCTGGTGACATTTGGAGAATTGCTGTGTTAGATAATGTTTTTTTTCTTAAATGTCACACTGACAACATAAACTCAGAGCTGTTAAACTGGTGTTGCAGATATTAACTCATTGTGCTGAGTATCAGAGCATTACATATGCATTGCCAGAAGTATTTAAATATTAAAGGCTGCATAAATTAACTGGATTATCAGACTAGAAGGATGAAAGGCCAGGAGTGGAGTAGGAAGGCAAGAAGACAGCTGATGCAGCAGGGAGGAATATGCCAGAGAGCCTAAAAAACTGTGTGGCAAGATGTCACTCGAGTGAGCAGCTGGGAGTTCAGAAAATAGCAAATAGAGGTTCAGTGCTCTGAATTTATGAATTGTTACTGTCAAAGTATTGTTGTAATGTTCATGAATGTGAAATAAATGAGGACTGAAGACAGAATACACAGTAGTGGAGCATTGGTAGAGAAATGAATTAGGAATTAAGGCAATCAAATTCTCTTCATCGAGTTCCCAGAGACTTAAAATTGTTCTGAGTGTGTTGGTTAGTTGGCTGTTAATTGTACACGCTTGTGTCTGTAATGGATGTGCATTGTAGGGAAGGAATCAGTGAGGATCTGGAAGGGGGATCCTCAAAACACTTTCTGCTCCAAGGTCCATGTGGAACAGAAAAGGTTTTGCTGGAAAGCCATTCCTGACCAGCCTTTGCCCCTGAGGTCTCATTGCAGAGACTCATGAGCAGTGTGAGCTGCACCTGCCCCAACAGGAGGGCTGGGCAGAGGGGTCTGGGAGCTGCACCTGCCCCAACAGGAGGGCTGGGCAGAGGGGTCTGGGAGCTGCACCTGCCCCAACAGGAGGGCTGGGCA
>JAWWEV010000056.1:6248500-6262223 GCA_035583235.1 Hafferia zeledoni
GAGGGGTCTGTCCTGCCAGCCCTGGGAACATGCAGAGGGGTCGGCTCCCAGCCCTGGGGACACAGAGGGGTCGGTTCCCAGCCCTGGGGACACAGAGGGGTCAGCTCCCAGCCCTGGCCCCGTGCTCGGGATAATCAGAGCCCTGATAAGAGCTCCAGTTCAGAGCCAAGTGACACAATTCCTGCTGCTCTGCACCCACTACATCAATGACTCTGTGGCTTCAGTCCACACTCAAAGCAGAAGTGCTTTAAAAGGGAGAAGGAAAAGTTCTTTCTTACGGTGTCTGTCACTGTGGATTGTCCCAAGGGTGGGTTTTCATCCCTTTCAGCAGGGAGGAGGAAGGAGCAAGGACTTGGAGAAGCAACTCACTGAACAGTGCTGTTAAATCTTACTGTCAGTCTCACTGAAAACAGAGTTTCTTCTGTTGGCTGCATTTAACATCTGAAAAGCCCAGTTTGGGGTCATACCCAAACAGAATCTTGCAGAACATGAAAGCTGTGGTGAGGAAGTTGTGTTCCTTGGCCATGAGGTCTGGGCTGTCCTTTTGAACCTTGCAAAGACCTTCATTTCTGTGGTTGTAGAGCCAGGGTGGTCAGGCTGTTAAAAACTTGAGGTTTTTGGCAAAGAATGCTTTCTGTTGGTACAAGACAGACTGTTTCAACAAGCCAAATAAGCTGTACTGGCTAAAGCATTTACAGACTGGTCTGTGTCTACAGCTGGGATCTTTTTGTCATTCTTCTATTGCCCTTTTCCTTGTGTTTGAAAAAAGATTCTCCTTGTAAAGTAGTTCATGTCTAAAAGGGGCATTAGAAAATACACACAGGTACCTTCATTAAAGTCCTTCTATGGATCCCTGTTCCCAAATCAGTGCAGGCAATGTTCTCTAGCAAGCAGTGGGGCTCTTTAGACACAAGCAAAAGGGGGGGATTATTTTTTAAATTCATCTCTCTTTCATGGAAAACTACTTAAATTACAATTTCACTTGAACATCAAAGAGAGTTAAGTTGTTGACTCGTGGTGTTTTCTAAGGAAAATTGTCAGCACAGGTTTTTGAAGGAGTCACGTGCTTTGACACTTGTGTAAACAAGGAAAATATTTCCTAATCAGTTCTGTTGTAGTAAATGTCCTTATTAAAAAACCTGAAATATTTACTTAAGTCTTCCTAAATCCCAGTGTGTTTGGGTAATAACCTTTTAGCCACCCTCAGCATTATGTTTAATTGTGAGGTTTGCCAGAAGGGACATCCAATTACTGAAGAGGAACAGCAACAGAGAGAAATGGGTTTGGCCAGTCACTTTGCAGAGCACTGATTAAAATGAACATTAGGACTCATACACTTCCTATTCCTGGCCAAGTGTGCTGTTTGAGACTCAGTCTGACTGTATTCAGATGAATATATGCCTCTTACAGGGTCATGTGTGTATAATATTTCATTTTTGTCCCTCTGTTATCAGAGGAGGGGTGGGCTGTTCCTCAGTAGCCTTTCTGCCCATTTATGCTGTTTTCCCACCCTCCATCTCATCCTTGCTGCTTCTTCCCCCCCATACAACCCCCTGAAGAAAAAGTTGACATCCATTGTTTTGTTTGAGTGCCTAACTTAGTTTTTAGATTGGCTCCTTCTTCAGGCAGCTCTTTAATCATAATTACTGAAATGGTGAAGAATTATATTGTTGTGTTTTCAGTCTGCAGTGTCCTAATCCCCAGTGGCTCCTTCCCATCTGCCAACTTCCTGCTTCCCATAAGAAACTCCATCCAAGGCTGTGTCTGTTTGAGGACAACAACCCCTGAAACGTGGATGCCTCTGGAGTTTTTACAGGCAGAAGTCCAAGTTGTGGTAAACATGAGACCAGTCCCATGGTCAGTCAGGGACTTTCTGGTAGTGCTGGGGTTCACCTCTGTGTTTACCAATCTCATCCCTGCGTTTGATCATTGGAACAGTTTCTCGAACCTTCTCCCTCCCCCAGGCCATGGGAAAGGTCTCCCTTACCTAATGCCAGAGTTGCCCTGTTTCCTCATAGTTTGTCCACAATGTAGACCCAGCTGGAGACAAGACTTCAGGTTTTATTTACACCGTGTTGTGATCTGTTTTCCAAACTCTTTTCTTCTGTTTAAATTGTCCTTTGCAGATGTGGAGGAACAGTTGGTGCCATCTTTACGTGCCCCTTGGAGGTGATAAAGACAAGGCTGCAATCTTCCAAGCTGGCCTTCCGGACCCTCTACTACCCCCAAGTGCAGCTGGGGACCATCAGTGGGGAAGGGATGGTCAGGCCAACGTCAGTGTCCCCTGGGCTCTTCAGTGTCCTCAAGTGAGTGCTGCTGCCCCTCTCATTCACTGTTCATTGACACCTGTGGTCTGAGTTTTCACTTCTCTGTGCAAGCAGAGAGTGCAGATTTTGCTCCAGACTTGCACTGGGAGGGTTTGTGTCAGTTGGGCCTCTGGAAGAGAAATGATTCTGTTAAAAACACAGACATGTTCAGGACCCCTGAGTGCTCCTTTGAACTTCCAAAGTGAATTGATCTGAATAAGTGTCTGTGGGGTTATTTTTAAATTGTCTTCTCACATTTAGGCTTTTTGGTAGTTGTGACTTCCTAGGGATCAATACCCAGGCCATGCTGTAAGGACTTAATGTGCCTTAGTTTGTGGGAACTATCACAGGAAACAGTTTAGAAGAAAGGACTTTTTATCAACACTGAGAAATGTCACTTATTTATCATAATCCTGTTTGCTGTCTCCTTTGAGCACTGCACAGGTAATCCTTGGCTGGGGCCAATTCTTGGCAGAGGATGGAAGGACTGAATAAGTCAGATATTCTTTCCCTTTTTCCTGGAGCCAATCCCAATTTGCTTTGAGTAACTGGTAGAGATACTTGTTGCTCTTGCTGCCCATGGTATTTACCTGTTTGATGGAGGGAATTTTTCATTCCTCTCTGGAAGTGCTTATGACTGTGCATCAGTCCTGTCTGCACCTGTGTTAACTCTCTGGTGAAAGCCTTCTGAGGGCTCACACTGATGCTCTGCCTGTTCCCTTCACATGTGTACGCATGAAGAAGAGCAAATGTGAAATTACAGCTGCTAAACAGTTCTACCAGCAACTCTGACATCCAAATCCCCACTACTGTGTTTAACACCAAAGCACCATCAACTTCTGGGCCAGACCTCATGCAAAAGGATGGAGTTATTTGGCTCCATGGGCACCCCAGGGCAAAGCAGAGGGTCCTGTTGAGATCAGGTGGCAGCAATGCCAAAGAAAATACCGACTGGCAGTGCAAGCTGAATGATTTTATGTAAGGCCAGCAGGCTTGGCAGCCTGCCTGGGGAGAAGCTGCACAGTTATATAACAGTGGAGTGCTAATTCAAATTCTCTGCAGAGCTCTCTGGCTGGGAGTCACTGTGGGACTTGAGCTGCTGTATTGTAAACAGCCTGCTCTCCCCTGCCAAACGTTTTTTGTGTGCTCAGAGGTGAGTCTGGAGCAGTTCGTGACTGAATGCGTGAGGCAGTGCCAGTTGCCTTTGATTTTCATCCCCTTCCCTTGCTGTCTTTTCACCTTGCAGCATTGGACTTCAGGCAGCTGGAACTAAAGGAGGTGAAAACTTTAAGGCACAAGGTTCTTAATTCATCCTCTGGGCCCTTTTTTTCTGGGGCTGTCTCTTTTTTTTTAGGGGGAGAGGAAATGGTTTAAAATGGGGTCAACCTTTTAATATATTTATTAAGCTCATTAAACTTGGTGTCTGTGATCTTGGTTTCATTTCACTTCAGGAATTGCTTTGCTGTATGTCTTGCCAAGTTTTCAAGCCGATTACTTTAGAGGATTGAGAATAAGAGCAAGATTTTTCTGCTGTCATTCCCTTGCAGGCAGCATCCATGAAGAGCAGATAATGCTGTTGATTAACCTAAGAAAATAAAAATGCATGAAGAAAGAATTGAAGTTCAGTCTCTTGCTTTTGCTCTTCCAGCCCTTTCTCAATCCTGATCATGCATATATTGCCAAACTGAGCATGACTTGGGCCTCCAGGTGTGGAAGATGATATGGCTATGGAAGCAGCAACCTGTAGAACTGCTCTGTAAGAGTTAAAGGTGTTAAGTCTGAAAGCCCCTTAACTGCTGTAAATAGAAAGAAAACAAGTGCCCAGGAGGGCAGGTTAAGCCTCCCGCTGATAGAAGGCATTCCAGAAGGACAGGGTGTTTTTGTCTAATCCATTTAAGATTCTGATGAGTTAGCCCAGCTGGAATCTGCAGTCGTGACTGTTAAGTGACAAAGAACAAGTAGTTGGTGGATCTGTCTCCTTGGAGACACTCAGCTCTGGAGTTTATACAGAAAGTTCAACTCTGCTGCAGGAAAAAAAGTGGTTCAGGAGCTCATGTATCTCCTCCTGTCTAATGAGCTTGGGTTTGAAGTCTGTGGGGAACACTCTCAACAGTGCTAATGACCTAAAGAGCAGATTCTGAAAAATGAATGCAGTGGACTGCCCATGGAGCCTGGAATTATCTGGATTTTCTAGTATGGTTTTCACATGGTGAGTTCAGTTGAGAAAGCTGCTCCCTGTGCCCCCCTATAGCTTGTGGTGTGGCTGCCACAGTTCACCTTTGTCTCTGGGGGAAAACACGTCACTGGGTTATTGTGAAAGGGAACAGGATTTCTCTTTCCATGTCTCTGTACGGGACTGTTTAGGAAGCAAACTCCTGAATTGCTTAGATACAGAGAATGCCAAAAATATTCTTCCTTCTTCAGAGTCAACTATCACTGGATTCTCCAGGAAACTTTAAATCAATTCCTGACAGCTTTCAACGAATGGAAATTATAACCTTGTGCCATATGACACCCAATTGCCTGCAGTGCACTGAACTTTAGGGTACAGTGGCCTTCATTCAGTGTGTAATTCTGCTAATTGTGAAGTATATCATATAGCTTCAAATCATAACAGCTTCACAAGTGATACTCATTGCTTTTGTATAATTCTTTTGACTCTCTGCCTGACAGAACAAGGAACATAACTTTTAACCTAAATACTGTCTTCCCCTCTACCCCCATTTGGTGTTTTTTTTAGGTCAATTCTGGAAAAAGAAGGACCAAGGTCACTCTTCCGAGGGCTGGGTCCAAACTTGGTTGGAGTTGCACCATCAAGGTAAATAGTTAAACTATTGCTAAAAGACACGTTTAAGGTGCCAACACAAATGTTACAGTGGATTTGTGATTCAAAATAGTAGGCCATGAAGTTATCCTGTCTGCAAACTGAGATTTGTTTAGGTGTGCTGCTCACATACACACCAAGAAATGCTGGTAAAAATCTGGTTTATACTGCAGAGTAAACACAGCACTTAAATTCCAACTCCTTGCAAGAGCCACTTATGTGCTTGAGAAAGCAATAGAAAGTAATGCAGAAAACTCAGTAGGATTAATCATTGTATTCTTGTAATGTACTGCTTCTCTTGGATCCATAACAGTGCCTAGCAGAGAGTGGGATGCCAGGGGGCAGGAGTACCCACCTGCTCCTGGAGAGCCTAAATTCTTGTCTAATGAAACACTGCAGCTGAGGGGGAAGGACTCTCACTGCTGCCACACAACCCCAAAAGGAGTTTGTGGCCCTCTTAACAGCAACACAAAGCAGCTCCAAACTTTGCTTGCATTTGGAAGTCCTACAGGCACCTAAATGGTTTCTCCATGTGCCTGTGACTATCCCATTCTTGGCAGGGCTGAGGATCTTTCTGTCTAGGAAATGTTAAAACCAGTTAAAAAGGAACTTGAGGGGTGAACTGCCTCTCTGGCCTCTTGCCTGGTAGGTGGGATGTTCCCCTCTGGAAGCAGAGAGTTCTGTTTCTGTGTCTGTAGATGGCAGTAGTCATGGGGAGGCCTTTCTGGAGAGAGTTTTGGTTTTCAGGGGATGGGAAGAACAGCAATTGTCTAATTGGACACTGTCTGTGTGACATTGCTTTCCTTTTTTCCCCCCACAGAGCTGTCTACTTTGGATGCTACTCCAAAGCCAAAGAGCAATTCAACAACATGTTTGTGCCCAACAGCAACATTGTGCACGTCTGTTCTGCAGGTTCTGCAGGTATTTATTGATAGCTCACCTTCCCTGTGGTCTGCAGCAGTACCTGTGCCTGCACCAGGCACTGTGTGAGGTGCTGGTCTGAGGTGCACCTTAATTCTTTAAAGTATTTGTTCCAAGCTGTTGTTGCTACAAGACTTTTTCTCGCCCTCTAAATAGTTGGGAAACTTAAAGAGTGGATCCTAAGGTGGGGACTGGCTGTCTGTGCAGGGGCTGGGCTAGCACAGCAGTCCTGGCTGGTACCTCTGGGGTGAGGACAGAGGCCAGTGCGTGGCACATTCTGAAAATGTGCACTTGGTCAGAGGTGGGATGTGCCAGCCAACAGGAGTTTGCAAGCTCCTGCACTGACCTTGTCTACAGAGGAACTGGTTTTTATTCAACCCTGAAATATTTCTAGGTTGTTGTTTGTTAATTTGGGATGTTTTTTCCAGCTGCAATGCTCTGGTAATGTCTCTGAACACAAGAAAAGAGTTACTAGTGGACACCAGCAAACTTCTGGTGCTGTTTTAGCCAAATTGTTTCAGGATGTTGTATTTTTCCTACCTGGCTGGGGAAAATAGTTTGTTCTTGTAGGAAAAATACTGCACAGGAGCTCTGCTGGTTCAATCATCAGTCACCAGAGTGGTCACTAAAAATAACCACACCCAACTAAGCCCTTAATTAGCAGTGGGTTCTGTTAATGAGTGGCTCAAGGGCACCACCTACAGCCCTGGGGAACACAAGTCCAGTACAAGTTTATGTTCCCACGGGTTTCCTTTAAGCTGGGATTCCAAAACCCAGTCAGTAAGGAAGGTATCTTGTCTGCAACAGCCTTTAGTAATATGATGTACCTATTAAATATGTGCAAAAAGGAAGAATCCATTGGTTGAGGTCTCCTGAAGCTTACCATGAAGTTGTAAGCTGTGAACCTGGCTGGATTTTGACACCTCTAGACAGAGCTGGTGACTAGAACTGTCTCACTGCACAGTTCATGACAATACATCAGCTCTACTTTTGGTTTCCTTTTGTTTCCTTCAGCATTTATCACAAATTCCCTGATGAATCCCATATGGATGGTGAAAACGAGAATGCAGCTGGAACGGAAGTGAGTAACTGATTGATGGAGATTGGATAGCACTGCATGGCTAAGGGAGCCTCTGGAAAACTGAACTTCCATGTTTTCTCTCAGGGCTCTTTGTACTTCTGTAGACCTTGCCCAGTTGTTTCCCTGACCCCCAGTTCCACGTCTCAAGCCCCCATGTTTCTGTCTGGTGAGACTGAAGGTTCTGGTTCTGCCTGTCCTCTGTCAGTCTGATGCACAGAGACTGTTGAGGAGGATGTGGAAGTTGCCTTGAGTGCTGACTTAGGTTCCATCTCTGGTTTCACTGTAAATCTTTAGTTGAGCACAGCATTATTTCTCTCTCAGATTCCAGTGTACAGAAGCCTCTGTAGTTCAGGGATGATGTTAAGGATAACTGTACTGAGGACTGAAATGCTTTGATAGAGCAGTAACAGAGGCTGTGGAAAGGTCACTTGTACTGGATCAGATCATACAGGTGTGTGTGTCACTGCAGCAGGCCAAGGGTGCTGGAACTCAGGTAGCTGTAAACAGATGGTGGTTCTAAATTGCAATAAAGCCACATTAGTGAAGTTTCATAAAACATTCTGGAGGCAATAAGAGTCTGTTGCAGTGGTTTGATGGCCTTTTGCCTCCTTCAGCATTGTGTTCCAGTTAACCACAGCTCCTGAAGAGAGAGGGAATTTAACAGCAGCATCTTTTAGCAGAGTGATTCACAGACACTGATGGATATCAGAGCAATAAGGGACTCTGCTAATAATGTGACTGCTTAGAATGGAAATTCCCTCCTGCAAGGACATGTTAGGTCAGATAAGAAGGATCTTATAAGGCACGACAACTTTATAAATAATTTATAAGACTTAATCCCAGCACTTCCCAGGATGGCACCTTTGAACTGAGTGCTGCCTCTTAAAATGAAGAATCACTTCTCCTGCAGACCTCCATCTCTTGGCCTGCTGAAGATGGCTTTGAATGGAATCACTAGTTTAACACAAAGCAGTGTCTCTTCAGGGCTTATTGTCTTTTAAAGCATTGGTGTGAACTGTGACAGATGATAAAACTTGAGCTGAAGAATTGTTATGAGTCTGTATTAGTGAAGTGTCAAAGCCTAGTGTGCACTCTTAGCATGATAGTTCTGCTCTGTGCAGCTTTCCTAGGAGAACTGGGGAGTAAAACTTACCAGAGAACCATTTCTGTACTTACAAAAACTATTGAAAGCCATAAGGGTAGGGGATTTTTTAATATTAATTCTTTCTCTGGGCTCATTATATGCTCTGTTCTTTTTTAGAGTCAGGGGCTCCAAACCCATGAATGCTTTGCAGTGTGCTAAATATGTCTACCAGACAGAAGGTATCCGTGGCTTTTATAGGGGCCTGACTGCCTCCTATGCAGGGATTTCTGAGACCATTATCTGCTTTGCTATTTATGAAAGTTTAAAAAAGCACTTAAAGGAAGTCCAACCACCCCCTTCTTCTAATGGGACCGAAAGGAGCTCGACGAACTTCTTTGGACTGATGTTTGCTGCTGCTGTTTCCAAGGGCTGTGCCTCTTGTATTGCTTATCCACATGGTATGTTCACTCTCCCCTTTATCAGTACTGTAGAACAGCTGTTGCCTGTAATACAAGACAAAGGATGGGGTTCAGAGATGAAAATATGTAGTTCTTTGAATGGCCAACTGTCCATTACTGTGCACTGGCATTTTCAGTACTGCTCTCACCATTCCTAGGGAGACACATAGTTGGGGATTGGGACTTGCTTGTTTAAAAACAACTCAAAAAACACCAAAAAGAAATTGTTTGCCTAATGTTTCTATTCTCATTAGTACCCTCACGTAAGTACCCACAGCCTTTGGGATTCTGTGATCAAGTTGTGGGAAACACTTGTAGACTGGGCAGTGTTACTGCTTTTGGATAGATGTGAATGATATCATGGTCGTATAGGAAGAGCAGTATTGATTGTGTGAGCATCAGCAAAGCATTTAGATCTGCAGTAGCTTCAGTGAGCAATCAATTCATTTATTCCACATGAAGGAGAACTCTTTAACTTTCCCTGTTGCCTGAAGGGGATTGCACGGCTGGCAGGCAGTTGGTACAGGCAGGTTTTGCTGGGCCTGGGGTTTGCACACAAGCCCTTTCCTGGTGGAGGCACGTTTCTCTGGGGAAGGGGTGCCCTGCTGACCCGGGGGTGCCCTGCTGACCCGGGGGTGCCCTGTTTGCTGCCCTGCAGAGGTGATCCGGACGCGGCTGCGGGAGGAAGGCACCAAGTACAAGGCGTTTGTGCAGACGGCGCGGCTGGTGGCGCGGGAGGAGGGGTACCTGGCCTTCTACAGGGGACTCTTCGCGCAGCTCATCCGGCAGATCCCAAACACAGCCATCGTGTTGTCCACCTACGAGTTAATCGTGTACCTGTTAGAAGACCACGTGAAGTAGCAGAGCCAAGACTCCAGTTACAAACTAAGACCAATTTCTTCATTGAACAAATAGTCCTTTAAGAGACTGGTGCAGGTGGCAGTGCTGGTAGAAGAACTACAAGTCTGTAACCACCTGTGGATATTCCTTTTGGATTCATGCTTTCTGAAAGGTTTCAAGTCATTAACGTTAATAGTTAATTATAATTTTTTTTAACTTGATGATAATTAAATTGCTACTAAATTAAATTACACTATTTAATTTAAGTATATGTTTGTCCTTTTCCTTAAGCACAGCCATATGTGGTCAAGGAATGTACCTCATACTATCAAGTGATCTCTTGGACTGATGTTCATTAAAACTGTATTAAAACAGGAGAACTGGTTTGGACATTTGAAACTCTTCTTACCACTGGGGGTCCTGTTGCTTTTTAGCACTGTAGTACCCTAAATGCCTAGATAAGTTTGAGAGTAGTTCTGGTTTATTCAAAGTGCATTCTTCATTGCTGTGTGAACATCTTGGAGTATTCAAGTAGTATAATCCTGTTCCTCTGTTTTGGTGGTATGAACTGTGCACACCAGAATCTCTTAGCAAAGCCACTTGCACTGGCAATATGAATCTAGGAGGCTTTTCATAAAAATGCCATTACAGTTCTGTACCCCCATGCACTTGGGAAACATGGTTATGTTACAGGGTATAAACAGATCTGTGAGGACTTCATTTTTACACTTTGTTTTTGTGCAGGCCTGAGAGCGTAAGGACAGTCAGGGATTGTGCTTGGCTGCCCCGTGGAAATCCCATGAGAGTGGAGTAACCTGGTCAGGTATCCAGATCCTGCCCTCAGCCTTTTACTGCAGTGGGGCTTTTTTGTGCCTTGTCCTTATACTTCAATGCCAGGCGTCTGGAGAGGATGAGAGGATAAGCTCTGTCCCAAACACTCTAGACTAAATGCAGTTCTGGATTTTGCTTTACAATGTGATACTCAGGAGTAAATCCCTCTTGACTTGATGGTCTTGTAGAGCAGTGCTTGTGATGGGAATGGGATACTGTGTTAGCTCATGGACACATCACTGCAGTTAACAGAAGAGAAATCCCCCAGTCTGTGTAAATAGTTCCTTCATGTTATTGCTTGATTTCTTGCTGAAGGCAATAAGGATTCATCAGCTTAGTGCAGCCTGATGAAGAATTCTCACATTTCATACAGATATGATGTCTGCCTTCCCCTTCACAAACACAGTATCCAAGGGACATTCTTCAACAGTTCTCATGATACAATTCTTACCTTTCACTTAAAAATCAAATATCCTGCATATCTGAGATAGTTCTTTCATAAACAATAGAATATGCTTTCAACTTTATAGTCTTCACCACTTGTATTGCAGCAGTGCCTTGTAATTCAAGTGTGGTATATGAATTATTATTACTGATAGTGCAGGATAACTTATTTTAGAACTTGGTTGTGTAGCTTTGTGCTGTGCTTTGGCCATACTATGCTCCTCTGTTCATTAGTGTCATTTGCCTTGGCAGCTGAGACAGCCCCTGCAGCATTTGAGCCCAGCTCCAGCCTCCCCTGGTGACCTGAACAATGAGCTCCTCGTGATCTGAGCAGGTGTGGAGTTCTTGAGCATGAACGAGTGTTCATGGACATCTTTGACTCCAGGGACCACTCCCAGCAGAGATGGAGTGCAGACTTGGGAGGAGCATGGGAAGCACTGAGGAACAGCCTGGTAGTGAGCAGGGCTGTCTTTGCTCAGGTGAAGGTTCCAGGCTGGTGTTTTGTTGCTGAAATAGAATGGGCTGACAACTGGATTGAGACCTTCCCATTTGTTCCCAGCAGACCCCAGTGATGACTGGTACTTGAGGTCATGTTTGACATCAGTGTGATGTAGGAGCTTACTGCAAAGAGAGTAAATGTGTGTATACCTCATTATGAGGCAAAAATAACTGATTTCTGTTATCTCTTACTGAACAAAACAGATCACGTTCCCCCTCAGCTCAAACAGGAAACAGTTGAGTAAAAATTGACACAGGTTTTTTTATGGAGATGAGGAGCAGCAAAAGCTTCAGTCTCTTTATAGGAGGCAAAACTGTCAGTGTTTTTACTATTTTTGAGAACTAGGACATTTGTGCTGCTACTCTGAAACATTTTCTGAGATTTTCTTTCCTAAATTAGCATTCCCCTGTACTTGCAGTGATCTAGCTCACTTCTAAAATGTTAGTCAAATATGTAGACTACTGATGTCTTCTGAGAATGAGGGGAGGGAACTCCAACCCTTTGGAGGAGTCTGGGCCTTGGTAAGAGAAAAGGCAAGAGAAAGTGAACAATTTTTTGTTCTGCCTAAAGCTGATGGAAAATCAGGAATTCTGCCGGATTTTCATTCCTGTTCTTTCAGCTTTGCTACCAATTCTGAAAGAATTAGTCTTAATTTGATAGGGGGTTAATAAGCTATGTTGGGAACCAATAGAGTTTCTGAATTAGTGTAATTAAATCCTTTTTCCTTCCTCTCTCTAATAGAATTTTTAAAATTCACTAGCCCTTGATTCCTTAAACCCTATAAAGAGTTACCATTTTTAGGTGATGCTCTGTGAGCAATCCCATTGATGTCACTGAGTGTGGAATAAGCCTATTACCAAAGGGAAGAATTTGAAGTAGCTTTTTCCAAAACAATACCTGAATTTAAAAATAACCAACCTTTCTCTGCTTGTGAAAGTCAAACTAAAAGCGTTTTGCACTGTCCATTCCTCTTCTCCAGCTTCCACAGAAAGCCACACTCATGGAAGGGAGTTAAAGGCTTCATTAACAGACCCTTTGTAGCTAAGTTATCAATAAGGTGATAAAGCTTAAGTTCTGTCTGAAGTGACCACAAAGATTCCATTGACTTTACCAGGACTGTTCCCATTCATAAATTGGTGGTTAAATTGAATTCACAAACACACTGTTGCAATAGCATGAGCTGCTCCTGTTGGTTCATTTAGTTTTGGAAGCATTTCTAGATGAAGATTTCTCAAGTCCTTATGCTGTAGGACCTACTGCCTCCCTTTGGATACCTGTGGTTGTTTTGATACCCCCAAAGTACCAGCATTTACTGAGAATTGGGTTTCATGCTTGTACTGTGATTGTGCCCCTTCACCATGATTTGTAACTGGTTTTGCACAAGCTCCTCATGAGCTCCTTTAAGGAGGAAACTTTCAAACAATGGATCTCTGATTGGACTGATGAGATAGAGTTCCTCGGAAGGGAGGGAGCTCTGTACAAAAACCAGAGCAGCTCTCCAGAAGTCCTGGAGGACCTGGAAAGGCCTTCGTGTGCCAAATGACTGGGTGGGTTGTTCCTCCTTTCACTATCATTTGGTCTCATAAAACAATCTCTAAGTAAGTGCTAAACAGTAGGAGAGAGATAGAAAAATTATGTCCCTTTTACTTTTGTCAAGATGAAATATTCACTGTTACTCCATAGAATTAATCACCATAGTTAAATCTGTGCAGAGGAAAATGGAGCATTAAGAGCCCAACCAGAGCTAAGACAAGCTTAAAAGCACAGCTTACTTGGGTAAAAATACTTGTGAAGAGCTTCTCCATTCGTGCCTTTTTGAAAAACATGATACTTGAAGATTTTCCCTTTTTAGAGGAGGGACCTGTGAAGGGCCTTGAGGAGCCACTGAGGAGAGACCTTATTGTGGTCTTCAGCATCCTCAGGAGGGGCAGGCACCGATCTCTGCCCTGAGTGACAGTGACAGGACCCAGGGAATGGCCTGAAGTTGTGTTGGGTCAGATCTCATGGGAAGGTCCTTGCCCAGAGGGTGGTGGGCACTGCCCAGGCTCCCCAGGGCAGTGGGCACAGCCCTGAGGCTGCCAGAGCTCCAGGAGCGTTGGGATGATGCTCTGGGGCACAGGGTGGGATTGCTGGAGTCTCTGTGCAGGACCTGGACTGGACGATCCTTGCGGGTCCCTCCCAGCTCAGGACACTCCGTGCAGCGCGGCCTGTCCATGTTCTGCCACCGAGAGCGCCGCGTCTAAATTTAGACAAACCAATCGCTCCCCCTTCCCGGGCGGAGCGCGGCGGGACCGGGGCCAGGCACGACCTCCCCTCGGTGGAACCCCTGGGCCAGGCACGATCACCCCCGCCGGAGCTCCCGGGCCAGGCACGACCTCCCCCCGCCGGCAGCCCCCGCACGGGCCGGGCAGTGCCGGGGCCCGCGGGGCCGCCCC